>BDMB01000041.1:719994-1000917 GCA_016859785.1 Macrotyloma uniflorum | reverse complement strand
TGGTGGTTCCCTTTGGTGGTTCCCTTTGGTGATTCTCTTGGTGGTTCCCTTTGGTGGTTCCCTTTGATAGTTCTCTTGGTGATTCTCTTGGTGGTTCTCTTGGTGGTTCTAATGGCGCCAACGCCATTAGTTTCTTGTTGGCAAATTGTTGCTGGTTGACTTACCAGCATCAATTTGAGGGGGGATGTTAATGAAGAATATATTTTATTATCTTTTATAGACTAGCGGTTAAGAATCTCTTAATTATATATTTTGAAGAATCTATTATATTAATGTAAAAGATATGCTCTGTCACCTATTTAAGAAAGGAAAACTGAAGAATAAAAACAAGCTTTTTTAGAGAACCATGTCTTATTATAATATGCTTGTTTTTGTCTTAATATTCTAACACACTCAATAAACTTCTTCTCAATAGGAACTACACAACCTCATGCCATTTTTCATGCTCATCATTCTCAAATTCATTCAACATATCATACTCGAAATTCACTTTTAATACCTTTTTCCTACAATAGAAAAATTTGCTAGACAAATCTCATTTCCGCTCAGCGAATAAAGTCCAAAGAGCAGTCCCAAAACTGGGACTAATCTGCTCAATGGGAAGCAATCTGCTCAACGGATAAACTCATCCCTTCAGCGGATTAAAATCCAAGAGCACCCCAACCATTAGGACCAAATCCGCATCTGATTTTATGTACAAACAGATTATATAAATATTTTTAATTCACTCCTGGACCCAAATCTAAACCTCAAACGCAATCCACACATTAGTTTGAAATCAACTTTTATCACATTTATTTGACAAAATACTGGGTCTGAGAAGGTGAATTAGCCTTTCTACACAATGAGTCCCACAAACATTTCAACACAGTTTCATTTATTCAAAAGCATGCCCAATTCCAATATCCTCCTTAGGTTCATAATCCAATATACATAATACATAGCATATCATTCCACACACCATCAATTTCATTATCTCAAATAATATAATTTAAATTCAACTTAAACCATTTATTTAAGGAACATTGCAGTGAAATCAACCCCCAAATTCGGCACCAACACATCAAATTTCAACACCCTAACAATTTGGAAATCAAATTAAGGAATGAAATTCTCTACCCAAACCAACCACCAATCCAAAATTCATACAACACTTCTAGAAATCAACCCTTACCTTAAAGTGGGTTCTAAAACATTATACTGTTGTCTCCTCTAAACAAAGTTCCAAGTACTCTAGATTGTTCTATGAGTGTTTGATCAACAAATTAAACACATCATTATGGACCGAACCTAACATAGAACCATATTGAAGCAAGACAAGACACATGCAAAGAGGTTTAGGAACGTCCACAACAACCACCCAACCTAACCTTTAAAGCAAAATAGGACACTGAAAAGTTATTTAAATGAAGATTTCAATCAGTTCAAAGTGTTTTACTCTTCAAGTGGTATGCTCAGATCTTGAAAAGAATGAGAAATGATTGAGAAATCTTAGAGAGAAGTTAGAAGATTTAGAAAATGGAAGTTTTAGAGAAATAGTAAAACTGAATAATAAAGAAAGAAATGTTTATTTTCTATTTATATGCTTGAAAACTTAATTAAACAACTTTCATCATTTACCCAAATCAATTCTCCCCTCTCACTGGGGTGTTCAAAACCAAAATGATAAAAAAAAAAAACCGAAAATCAATCCAAAAAATTGATAACCAATTAAAATCGCAAACTTTTGGATCACTTTAGATTTTTTTTTTTCTTAAAATCGAGCAGTTTAGTTCATATTGTAATTTGACATTTCAAAACTGATTCAAACCAAAACCGAACTTCAATACCTTATTGAAATATAATTACATTTTTAGTTTTACTTTAATGAGAAAATCTAATTTTTCCTATTACAACTTTCATTTCGCTAAACACATTTTAAGGTCCTTTTTCTTAAGAAATCTCTTCATTATGATTTTTTTATCACATTATCAATCCTTATTCCAATCCATCTTCACCATACTTTCTCACTTTTTATTTAAATCATTCTTTTCGTTTTAAGTGGTAAGTTTTTCTTAATTTGATTTACTCTTTAATCGTTCCTCTTTTTATCTTTCCTATCTTGATTTTAAATTGTACTTATTGTCTTATTATGTATTTCAATATTGACGGGATAAATGCTCTATTATTTCTTTGTTTTGATTTGAGATTTAAGGTTTCATTTCAACTAATTTTATTTTTACCAAGTTATTTTTATTTTATTTTTTATATTTTTACATAGTTGAGATTTTTCTTTATAATAGTATTCATCTAGGTCTCTAAATGAAAAATCAAATTTTGTTGATGAACGATTAATAGTATCGAGAGATAAGAGTTTTATTATTCTAACTTAAAATAATATATGATTTCAACTTTTAATAACACTAAAAATTTAAGAAGTGGAATAACAACTTTAAAAGTTTTTAAACTACTAAAATTATGTAACCCTTAATATTTTATATTCATTCTCATGTAATATTATTATTCTCAAATTGCAATTTTTTGTTATTATTCTATTTTTTCCTACTACAATCATTCATAAACTAATATTGTACCTATATTACATCTAGTAATGGTTATATTTTTATTAGTTTTATTATTCAATATATTTTTCAACTTTTAAGTAACGTATTTATTATAATTATATTTTAATTTTACAAATAAAAATAAGTTCACCTTTAATAAAAAATAAAATAAATTTAAAATTAAAAATCGTAAAAACTAATCTAAACCAACCGCTAAAATTGATTTGGATTGATTTAGATTTTTTTTGTTCCAAACCGAATCAAACCAAATCGCATAAAATTTTTATATTTAGTTTAAATGTATTTTTAGTAAAAAATCATACCAAATCTCCTACCTCTCACCTAACTACTCTTTACTAGGTCCTTACATTTTGAGTATTTTTCTTAAATTTATTGTTATTATTAACTTATATTATTAAATATATAAATTAATTCAACATAAAATACTGATTTACAAAAAAATGGTAATTTTTGTTATAATATTGATTAATTGTATGTATTATAAAAATTTTGTAAAGAAATTTTATATTATCTTATTATTATTATTAAATTTATTGATTCATTATAATAAACTCCTATTTTTTTTAGGAATTGGATGAACCGTGTGCTCACTTGTTTAGGAAGGGAAACTTTTTTATAATTTAATTTTCCTAATTCTTTTCATTTCACTGTTATTTTATAGAAAATCCTAATTCTCTAGTCATTCTAAATTTTTCTCAAATTTTTTCATTCTCTTCAAGGTTTTTCATTTATTTTTCATCCGTTTAGAAATCCGAAGATAAGAAGAAATAAATATCAACGAAATGAAATGAATGTTTTGCACCAATTGAAATCTTCTATTAGGTAAGATTTTAAAATTTCTAATTTTAGGGTTCTTGATTAGAATATTGAATTGAGGATTTAGGGTTCTTGATAGAATCTTTAATTGAAGATTTAGGGTTCTTATTAGGATCTTGAATATTCTTGGTTTAATTTTGTAGTAATTTAGATGATTTTATGATTAGGATCTTGTAGAATCTAATAGAACCTTGAAATTATCTTAGAACTTGAAGATTAAGACTTGAATTAAAAGTAAAGGAAGCTAATTAATTTTCTTGCATTATAATTGTTTAATGAAATGATTATTATATGTGGAAGTATTAATTGAGTGAGTTAATGGATTAATTGTGAGAATTATATTAGATTGAGTCAAGAGATTATTTGCTTCAAGATTTTGATCTCATTCTAACATGTTTTCTTTCCGAATTTGAGAAAGTGATCTTCATCAAAGTTGTAGTTATAAATGTTAGATAACTAATGACATGAATTTTATTTCACATAAAAATAATATGTTTAACTCAAGATATAAATGATTAAAGGTCATGCTTGTTGGAGTTCAAGATGAGTTGAAATCTCACATTGGATAAAAATAGGAAGGTTAAATAACATATAAGTGACAAATACACAAACTCTTAGCCTTAAGTTTTTGGGTAAGAAGTGGAGTCGTATTCACTTATATAGTTGTAATTATACCCATTGGTGAAAATCACCCCGGTTAACCCCCTTCCTTGGGTACCTAACAGTGGTATCAGAGTCAGGTTGACCCCATCCTTGGATACCTAACATTATTAATAGGGTGCAACCTTTGATTTTTGTATGTCAAATTTTGAATTTCATGGAAAAAAATTTTATTAGAGCATTTTAGTTGAAGGAAGAATAGAAATCTACCTACAAAAGATACTTCAATACTTAGATTAATATATATATATATATATTAAATAACTCATTGTAATAAAACAAATATATATATATATATATTTTATTTATAATGAAATTACACTCTATTTATATATTATTAATAATTTCAAAACATCATACAATGGAAAATATCTAACCATACAAAATATTCACTTTATCTTGACAAGGTTTATGACTTGAAAATAAAACATCTTTAAAAAATTATAATAAAATAAAATTTACAGAATTATTCATTAACACAATTAATTTTCCTCTGAGAAAAACATGAAGCGACTGCTTAACTTTTACTTGCATTGCTATAAAAAAAGTCATAAATATAGAAGGGGTAAGCTAATGTAAATAAAATTAATCAAAATGTATCATTTATCTAAACATATTCAAGTATTCAAATAATTATAGTTGTACATCAGCCTAATACGATCCTCTTTTTTTTTTCCAACCCAGGACGCCGCTCCTTCCTTTCTTTTTTGCCTCTCATGGCCACCGACAACTCCTCCTCTATTAGCAATCCTCATGAGTCATCAAAACCCTTCATCTGCATCACCCTCAGCAGTGTAACCAAGCTTCTTCCCTCCAATTACCTCACCTGGAAACTCCAAGTTGAAGCTCTCCTCGATAGCTATGATCTTCTTAAATATCCAGATGGATCCTTTCTTGCGCCGGCGACGACGGTGACAACTTCGAATCCTGCTTATCAAACCTGAAGTAGCATTCCTGGTATCTCAAACAAAGACATCACATGATCTTTGGACTCTTCTTCAGCGCACCTATGCCAAGGCATCCCGCAACCACCTCAAGCAGTTAAAGGAGCGTCTCCACACAGCGTCCAAAGGCACTCAATCCATCACCACCTACATGCATTCTCTGAAGCAAACTACAGATCTCCTTGCCTCACTTGGCTCTCCTGTCTCCGTCGAAGACATGACTGACCATGTTTTGCGTGGTCTCGACGATAGCTACAGAGCTGTCATTGACGGTGTTAATGCAAGGGACACTGCCATTCTTTTTTATGACCTCCTCGAGAAGCTTCTCATTCAAAAACTCTCCCTTGTTGCTTCTCAACGGCAGGTTCCTGCTCCCATGACAGCCTTGAATGCACAGGCTCGACCCAACCATTATGACAAAACTAGGTCTGGGCAATTTTCTGCGTCATCCACTTCACGCCCTGGCAATCGCAAACCGTTTCTTGGTCGCTGTCAGTGGTGCAATGTCAAGGGTCATGTTTTGTCTCAGTGTCACACCTTCAAGCATCAACACCTTGGTGTCCCGACGCCTCTTCGTTACTCTGGACAGGTTAAGGTCCATACTGCAACTGCTGGCACATCTCAACATAATTTTCTGGTTGACAGTGGAGCGACGCATCACGTCACCAATGATCTTGCCAATCTAGCGCTTCATCATCCGTACACGGGTCCAGACTCACTATTTATGGGTAACGGTTCAGGTTTAAACATCTCTCATTCTGGAACACTTTTACTTAATGATTTATCCCTCTCCAATACTTTGTGTGTTCCTTCCATGCAACAGAAAATCCTTTCTGTCTCTCAACTTACCAAACAAACTAACTCTGCTGTTGTTTTCTTGCCAAACTCTTTTCATGTGAAGAACTTGCAGACAGGTCAAACAACCCATAAAGGCTCATGTGTGGATGGACTCTATCTTTGGCCAGCCAACTCCCCGTCCGTCCACACAGACTCCTCTGTTTCATGGCACCATAGACTTGGGCATCCCTCCTCTTCTATTTTCACTTTTATTCAGAAGCATTTTTCTTTGGGTTCAAATAAATTTCAACAATCAGATTGTAACTCATGTCAGATTAATAAAAGTCATAAACTTCCTTTCCATGAATCCACTCTTAAATCATCTTATCCTTTGGAAATAATTTTCTCTGATGTATGGACTTCCCCTGTTTTATCAATTGATGGTCTTCGCTATTATTGCATATTTATTTATCATTTTACTCGCTATATTTGGCTGTATCCGATAAAATGCAAATCTGATGTGAAAACTCTGTTTCCCAAATTTAAATCGCTTGTTGAAATTTTTTTTAATCACACTATCAAAATTCTTTACACAGATAATGGTGGCGAATATATTGGTCTTCGTGCTTTTTTAAACACTCATGGCATAAGTCATCACACCACCCCACCTCACACACCTGAACATAATGGAATTTCTGAACGCCGAAATCGGCACATTGCTGAAACTGGTCTTTCCCTTCTTCATCACTCGGGTTTGCCCCTCACATATTGGCCTTACGCCATGACAACAGCCGCCTATCTCATCAATCGACTCCCAACACCAATTCTTGAGTACCAGTCACCCTATTCCAAATTACTCAAAATTAGCCCAGATTATCATAAGTTAAAGTGTTTTGGTTGTTTGTGTTTTCCCTGGATTAAACCATATGCTAACCATAAACTTGCACCAAAGTCTGCTATGTGTGTTTTTGTAGGTTACTCGGCTGATCAACATGCATACTTATGTCTCGATCTAGCTACTAGAAGGATCTACACCTCTCGCCATGTCAAGTTTGTTAAATCTGAATTCCCGTACAGCTCTCTAGTCCCTCAAGCCAGTCCGAGTGTAGAGCAACAACAAGGCCCACTTCAGCTCTCCATACTTCAGCCCATAAACCAACCCATAGTTAGTCCCACTCTAAACCCACCAGCCCCACCCTCCACCAGCCACTCCGAGTTCCCTCACCCACCTCCATCCTCAACACTATCCCCAACACCATCCCCACAATGTTCTATGCCACCATCTCAACCTGTTGTCAACCCTCACAGGAGACCTCAACCTGATGAGGGTGGCATCATCACCCGGTCTAAAAATAACATTGTCAAGCCCATCAAGAAGCTTAACCTCCATGTCCAACCCTCTCTTCCACTCGAACGCAGCACCATCACCCAAGCTCTTCGCGACCCTGATTGGTGCTCAGCTATGCAAGCTGAGTTTGACGCCTTACACCACAACAACACTTGGGAACTTGTCAGTCGGTCCTCTGCTCCAAATTTGGTTGGCTGCAAATGGGTTTTTCGAATCAAACGACACCCGGATGGCTCGATTGATCGATACAAGGCTCGACTAGTTGCCAAAGGTTTTCACCAACGCCCTGGTTGGGACTATATAGAGACATTCAGTCCGGTTGTTAAACCAGTCACCATTCGCATTGTCCTGACACTTGCAGTTCATCAAGGATGGTCCATTCGCCAACTTGATGTAAACAATGCGTTTCTTCAAGGGACGCTCAAAGAGGATGTATTCATGCTTCAGCCCCCTGGTTTTGTCGACAAAAGTTTCCCTGATCATGTTTGTCGCCTCAAAAAGGCACTCTATGGGCTAAAGCAAGCACCCCGCGCCTGGTATACGGAGCTTTGCGCGTTTCTCCTTTCTCTTGGCTTTGTCAATTCAACTGCAGATGCCTCTCTCTTCATCTACCAGAAATCAGGTTCCACACTATATTTATTAGTATATGTTGATGATATCATTGTCACTGGGAATTCCTTTACAGAGCTGTCCAACCTTATTTCCACCCTTGCTGCTCGGTTTTCGCTGAAAGACCTTGGATGTCTCAACTATTTCTTGGGTGTCGAAGTAATTCCTTCTGCTACAGGACTTTTTCTTTCGCAAAGGAAATACATCACTGATCTACTTCATAAATCAGGCATGGCTAACACCAAATCAGCATCCACTCCCTTGTCCGCCAGTGCTCCATTACTCAAGGATTCAGGTGATCTCTTACCTTCCCCAACTGAGTATCGCTCTCTCGTGGGAAGTCTTCAATACTTAAGTATTACTCGTCCGGATATCGCCTTCAGCACCAACAAACTTGCGCAGTTCATGCAACATCCCAGAACGGTGCATTGGTTTGCCCTCAAACGGGTGCTTCGTTATTTGGCGGGCTCTTGTGACAAAGGCATCTTCATCTCGGCAACTGATCCACTAACCCTTCATGCTTACTCTGATGCAGATTGGGCGGGTGATAAGGACGATTATATCTCCACCACTAGTTACTTGTTATATCTTGGTAGCACTCCCATCTCTTGGAGCTCCCTGAAACAACACTCTGTTGCTCGTTCCTCGACCGAAGCAGAATACAAAGCCTTGGCTGACACAGCCAGTGAGCTTCTATGGGTCGTATCCTTGTTCACTGAACTTGGTCACATGCCCACAGCCAATCCGGTTATCTATTGTGACAATCTTGGTGCCACAATTCTCAGCGCTAATCCTGTTTTCCACTCTCGGATGAAACACATTGCCTTAGCCTATCATTTTGTTCGTGAAAATGTTCAAAAAGGCAAGTTTTGGGTGTCTTTTGTGTCTATTGATGATCAGCTTGCTGATATACTCACAAAACCTCTGCTTCGCCCTCGGTTTTATTCATTACTGTCCAAGTTGCGTCTCTCTTCCAGATCGTCCAACTTGCGGGAGGATATCAATCATAATAAAAGCTAATTATTATATTATCAATCATAATAAAAGCAAATTATTATATTATAATAATTAGCTTTTATTATCATAATTAGCCAGATTGTGCATATCTGTGCATATATGTTTTTCTTTGTTATGTTATCAATTTGTATATTTATACTACTGTAACTCAATCACAAATACATCAATAAAAATCATTTTCTTATAATGTATTTATCACACTCACTTATTCATATGCACCTAATATTCTACACAAACTCTTCTAGAAAATTAAATGAAATTCTTGACCTTTGAGACTAGTACTTGAACATATTTCCTTAATTATAGAGACATAGACGAACCTTGAGAGTCTTTTTTACATTCAAATTTTCCTGTTTATTCCCTTTTTCTAGTATTGATACGTTAGGGTGATCCCACATATATACCTACCAAAGAACTGATGGCTCAATCTACCCAGTGACAAGTGCAATAAAAACCTTCATCGACTTTTTACCATATGATACTTTTGTCTACGTGACTAGAATATTATTGAAGTGTAGATACCCCCATTCACTACACCATTTTTAACATTAAACAACAATTAAAAAACCATTGCTTAAAATTAAAAAACCATTGCTTAAAATATTTGATATCTCTAGATATCTATATATACATTAAAGTTATACAAAATAGTTACAATCATTCCAAAAATTATACAACATATCAAAATTAACATTGATGTCATATACATTTCCATTAGCTCTCTCCCTTCTCAATTTCCTTGACACCACTGTCAATACAATTTCCATAACACCATTGCTACCACAATTCCTTATGACCTCACATATATACCTACCAAAGAACTGATGACTCAATCTACACAGTGACAAGTGCAATAAAAACCTTCATCGACTTTTTACCATATGATACTTTTGTCTACGTGACTAGAATATTATTGAAATGTAGATACCCCCATTTGATATCTCTAGATATCTATATATACATTAAAGTTATACAAAATAGTTACAATCATTCCAAAAATTATACAACATATCAAAATTAACATAGATGTCGTATATATTTCCATTAGCTCTCTCCCTTCTCAATTTCCTTGACACCACTGTCAATACAATTTCCTTAACACCATTGCTATCACAATTCCTTGTGACCTCACAACTCACAGTTATAATTTATATCATTATCACTAAACTCATTTCACAATCTAATTCATTCCAATCATAATACATCAATTTAAATAGTTCAATACCACTTAGTATCATGGTTTATTTCATAAATTTCACAATTATATAGAATCTACAATTCAATACTCAATAAATTTCACATAATCATAAACTATATTGTACAAGTATTTAATCTCAATAATTTACCATAATCTCATTTCCATAACATGAAATATCAAATCTCACATCATGTAATCAACAATTAAATTATATGACATTTATCTCATCATTTTCCATCATAATCCACATATATAAAATCTTTAAATTTAATTTATAACATAAATAATTTTTCAGAAATAATATATTTTCGGTCAAGTGAGATATTTTTACACAAGTGAAAATAATTCTAAGAGTAACAAAACTGTTTTCGGTTATCATGACAACATTATTGGAGTTCAAGGTGATTTGGAATCCCACATTGGGTAGAAATGGGAAGGTTGAATAGCATATAAGGGAGAAAGACACACAAACTTTTAGCCTTAAGGTTTTGGATAAGTGGAGTCGTATTTACTTATATAATTGTTGGTTTACCCCATTGTTAAAAATCTTTTTAGTATTACCCCCTCCTTAAATACCTATCAGTGGTATCAGAGCTCCTAAGTCTCTTCCACTGAAGGAGGAGTGTGTTGTTTAGGTTTTAGTCTTCTTACTATAAAAGAATACATCCACTAGAAAAAGAGGTTGTTCATGATTAAAGGTTAATTTGTAAAAAAAAATTATTAATCATGACATTTAAAAAGAATATTCCTTTTCTTTAATATTATTAATACCAAATTTTTGTTTTCTTTAATATCATTATAATACTTTCCACTCATGAAAAAATTTACTATTCAAACTTCATGCTATGATACTGTTTTAAAACTTACATATGTATTAACGAAAAATTTCATTTATAATTGTATGTACAAAATATTAGCATCTACCAACAAACATTTTTTTTTTTTGTAATTTCTAATAAATAATTTTGTAGAAATTACTAATAAATATATGTATGGATAAATGAATGTTTCATTTTAAAATATCAAATTTTACTAACGATTTTATTCAATGGTAACTAGTGATGTCTTTTGATAGTAAATTCATCGATAAATTATCGATAGATTTTGTTCATTGAAAATTCTTACGTAAATAATTTTTAATGATGGATTTTATTCATTATACGAATTTTGTTTATAAGTAAATTCTATTTTTCTTGTACTGGTAATACCAATAAACTTCCTCCTACAGTAAAGCGCTCAAGTACCACAAAATCTTTAGAGTCAAATAAAAATGGTTGCTCAAGTACTCGAAACTCATGAAATATATGAAAAATAACTATAAATAAGTCTTGTAATTATTTGAAAAAGATACATAGTTCATACTTTTCTCAAAAATTCTCTTAACATAAATAATTCTTCTACTTTACTCAGATAATTTATATATATATATATATATATATATATATATATATTATCATGTGTTTCTGGTTTAAAATTCAACATATTTTTAAGTTATTTATTCATTTAATATAATATTATTCTCTCTTTTTTATGTTAGTAATTGAATCTGTTTTAATATATAATTTTATGGATAAATTCATTATCCTTCAATTGAATATATTAAACATTTAGAAATAGTGTTGAATTTACTCATGTAATACTTGAATTATAAGATGAATCTATAAAATCATATTAGAAATTCTAGGAGAAAATTTGAAAAATAATTTTTAAAATTAGACATAATTAAATATACTCAATACATTAAAATTATAGAAATAGATTTTAATCTATTAATAACTTATAAAATAAGATTAATGTAGGAATATTTTTCAAATAAATAAAATATCAATGTTTGATAAATATTTTTAGATCTTATAAATAAAGAATTGTTATAAGGATATTTCAGAATAATGTTACAAGAATATTAAATTTGAAGAAACATTAACTGTATGCATAGATGATTCAAGGTGAATTATTTTAGTTTTATAATTAGTTAATTTAATTTATATAAATTCTAAAATTGTTTTGTTTATAAATATCATCATTTATATTCATAAACTGCTAGATCGAAGAATTTACAATTAATAAAAATTTACGAATAATTTCCTAACTCTTAGTGTTTTGGAAATTAAAATGAATCTTTGATACACTTGACAAATAAAAAGATTATTTATACCAATAATGCAACAATAATCCAATCTCTTTCGAAATTAGATAATTTTGATTAGTCAATTTTTAGAATTTAGATAATTTTAGTTAGCCTATTGACTTATTTTAACATCAATTATGCGTGAATATTACTTAGTATGGACCGAATATTCAATAAACCACAATTTATTCAAACAAAAATTTTCCAACATTTTGTACAAGACTAGTACACTTGATTAACTCGTTAATAGGAAAAAACTTAATAAATTTATAAAATTTCAGATTTATATAACTTCACTCATCACCTAATTAGAAATCACTTAGATGAATTTTAAAATTATTACAAAAATCAATCATAATGACAATGCAAATTAGATATACATTCCAATAAATTTCTTGCATATAACCCTCTCAAATTGAATAGGCTGGCTAACCTTTCATTCTTCAATTTGAATCACGTTTGCTGTCACGATAAAAGTTCCAAGCCCAAAATGGTAGCCAATGCAGGTATAGTAAATACCAGTTAAAACCATGAAACTTTTACGGAGCCCTGTCGTAAGGCTCTGTATCATTGTAACAAACATCCCATACAGATTCCATAGCAGCCTTGGCCACACCAGAGCAATAAGGATTTGCGGACAATGATTTCATTACTCTTCGTCTGATGCATTCCTGCAAGTTGCATTGCATTAGTTTAGTATTGATCAACTAACAGAAACAGTGTCTAAACTCTTGAAAAAACAGCGAGAAAATTAAATTGCAGACCACGCATATAGAGTAGAAAGCGATGCTATTTAAGGAAAATGAACTAGAAAAGACTTGAACTATCCTTAACACATATTTCGTTTTTCTCCTCAAAAGTCAATCTTGTGTAAAGATAAAATGTATCTAATCAACGAAAGAAAAAGAGAGCCTAGCCTACTGTAGGTTTTAAAAGCTACCCATCATTCTTATAATCAGTATAATAGTTATTAGATGAACAAACATGTATGAATAGTTATATTTAACACTACCCTTCATACAAGAGCAGTTTGGTCTCAAAGCATGGATAATGCAAAGGTCACTATAACCAGAGCTGAAATTCAACAATAATTTAGAGCATGAATGAGATAACAAGGATCAAATCCATTACGAAATGGTCATTGAGGATATGAAATTTTTTTTCAAAGGAGGAGAAAGGGGATTTGACTTATGGGATTTAGACATTTAGGGGAATATAGAACAACTTGATGAATGACCATTTATGGTGATAGGAAATATGAGATTCAGCAACACATGATGACCTCAGGAAAAAAATGAGAAAATTGTAAAGTCGTTATATGGTAATTACTAGGGCAAAATGCATAGATTCCATAACTTTCCTTTTCTTGTTTATTTTCACCTATACCAAATGAACATCATTCGATAAACATGGGGCAATATACAAGCATATTATGCGTAGTGCAAAGAAAGATGGCAGCCGAATGTGGAAGACACAACATGGTGACATTGCATTGTTGCAACAACCTGATAGTGCCACACTTGTCATTCAATAACATTAGCTACAATGTTTAACAGAATCAATAATACTAATGACATGTTGCAGGTTTTTAGGCCAAATAAGCCTACTTCCCTTTATATGCGTGTTGTTAATGGTGCAAGCTTAAACTTATCATTGTTCTGCTAATGTTTCTCTGTTGTATTCACTATTTTATTAGGCACTTCAGTGGAGGTAAAGAATTAAAGCCTTTTTGACAATGTGCAATCTATGCTATTCAGTTGGATCTAGCTCATGTACGTCTTAAAGGAGATTTCATTGTATCAGCAGTTGATTTGGAATAAAACTAGGCATTAGGCACAAGTCATATATGGTCTTTTTAGCAGGGTTGCCATTATAGCTTTACTTCATTGATATTTTTTTTGTTCTTTAGATTTTGTTGGACTGGAACCCTTATCCTAACATTCCTTTGGAATAATCTTCTTTTCTACTTTCAGAATTTTTTTCTTTTGTCGAAGATGAGAATAAAAAAGTTGCTTCGTGCTTGATGTTCAGATTACTATCTCAAATAATAATTATAACACATTAATTGAGACTAAGGCCTTTTATGAATACTTTACTCTTATATTTTTTCCTTGACACTATCGATCTGTCGGTAGGAAAAAAGAAAGAAAGAAAAAATATCAAATAAAAGCTGCTATAATTTATCACTGAAAATATTCAACAAAAGTAATGATTTGTATAAATGGAGAAAGGAAAGAATCAACGTACTTGTTCATGCCCTCGAATTTTCAAGGAACTTAATTTAAGAAGTTCCCGTTTGAAATGGCAATCACCACTTAAATGACCAGCTCTTATCTGTTTCAAATAATCACTGAGAAAAATTAATTCGAGGTACTCCATCAAATAATATTTGGGTAAAGGACATATTGTTAGTTAGGAACCTCGCTACAAGCATGGTGACCACATTTTGTCCAATCCAAGTTTGCAGCACGACAGTCATCAAAAACATGAATAAGTTCATGCTTTAACACCTGGTCAACATCATCTTGTGATTCCATCTCGTTGCAGCACACGACTATCTGAGACAAAGTCACACCAGTAAAGTAGAAAGATGTTATCACATTAGTAAATTGCAAAACTCATACTATCACCATCAAACATAATATTACAGAATTTATTTTCTTTACTGTCATCCAATCATGGATTGTCATATAACTAAAAATTCTGAATTGTGTAATAATTAACTTAAAAGCCGTATCTAAGGTGATTTCTGAACAATCGACCGTGTAAAAAAATTTACAGTCAATATATCAAAATCAACTCCAATATTATATTATTCAATCATTAAATTTGATAGTATAGTGTAACTTACTCAGCTTTATAAGCTACTACACCTGAAAATTTACCTAAATAAAATGAGAGAAATGCTAATAGCATATACATTCCTTCGAATATATACTTCTTGTTAGTTAAAAATTATTAAAAACTACAAAATCAGATAGATATTCATTAAAAGAGAAATGAGACAATGTAAAAAGTTTTGTCACTTCTAATAAATTTCGGGCCAACAGTGAAGAGTATATTAAAAAAGAGTGTGTGATGCTAGTATTTTTCATAGAATAAACATAATGTAAATTGCAAGAATAAAAACATGTAGAAGGCGAAACTCATAAGAGAGAAAGAGACAAGTACCCCTTTACCCTTAGTGTAACCACCAGCAATTCCGGTCTCGTCGCATTTAACAGCTTTGATAAAATTATCTCCTACGAGACACCCAGCTTTCTCTAACTGTTCTCTCAAGAACCTCACCTGCGGAGCTGAGAAATATCGGGGATAATCAAATCAAACGAATCCGCAAAATAATCTAAATTAAAAAATTCTTAAGTGATTTTGTAAAGAGAATGAGGAATTGGAGTTTGAGAACAGAGAGCATTGACATGTGATGAATAATAATAACAATAATAATAAAAAAAAAAGAAATACATACAAAGGAGACTCTTATGAATCATGCTTTGGCACTGCTCCACAGTTGCGCCACGGTTTCTGGGAAAATCGGAGGAAGAGAGATTGTCTTCATTCATTCCCAGCTCCGCCTTTGATCTCTTTCCTATGCAGTTCTGTTGGCGGCTCCGGGTGGGAATGAAACGCCTGTTACTCTTGAAAAAACCCCACCCGCGACCGGGAGAATGAATGTCCACGGTTTTGGAATCCAAGTTTAAAAATTGTTGTTTTTTCCTTTCATAATTAACTTGTTGGTTTCACTGTAGCAAGAAAACCCTTCGGTTTCATTATTTGTTTATTTTTATTTTTTTAAAATTGAATTTTTTAATTAAAAAAATTAATTTAATATTTTATTAACATCAATTTAAATAAGATAAATAAAAAATAAAACTATAAAATGTAACTAACTTTATTTTACTTAAACATTTTTTTTATAATGTAATGTTTTTCTATGTTAGTTTTTTAATTCTTAATTATATATTCTATAAAAGAAATTGTTTCATTTGATTTTTTACTGTTAAAATTTTACAAAATTGTAAATTTTCTTAGATTGAAAAAAATATTTTTGTTCTTATTTTTTAAAAATATTATACTTCGTTGGAGATTTTACAAGATTTAATTAATTAATTAATTCTTATAACAGTAAATACTTCATTAAAACTAAGAAAATTGAATAAGTTAGTTGATACATTAAATCTTAATAATATAAAATAAACAACTTATATGGAATTTAATTTGAAATCAATTTTATAATATAATATTAATCAACTATTTCTAAAAAAATGATTTTTTAATCGAATATATTAATTAAATTTCTTAACTATATTATATTTTCATTTTTTATAACTCAATTTTATATCATTTTTATTTAATATATATTTTTCCATATAAAAAAAATAATTAACTAAATAAAAAAGTAAACATCTTGATATTTTTCGATTTACACAACAATAATAAACTAAATATATATATTTAAGTACTTTATTAGTATATATAATAATTCTTTATAAATAAATCATCATAAAAAAATTATAGTTTACCAATAAGTAAGTTATTGTGGTTGATAAAAAAAATAAAAAAGAAAGGATGTACTAGGCCTAATTTTATTAGAAAATATACTTCTATCACTAAAAAAATGTTAGGTAGTAATAGAACTTGAAATAGGAAAACTTAAAAGCTTAACAATATTTGAAGAACTTGACAATACTTGAAAAACTTAATAATGGAAGAACTTGACAACTTTAAAAGTAAGAGTTGGATCATAATTTAATAAAGTTTATATATAAACTATATAATGAGATAGTAGAATGACTACTATATTCCCAACTGTAATATCTGTAAGGAAATTGAACTTGGACCGACCATTTATCATATACTTTTGGAAGATTATTATACTAATATTAATATGTATAAGTATATGTGTGAAAATTGGAAAAGATAAAACAAAAAATCAAAATAAAAAATCAAAATACTTTAAGAATAACATGAGATAAAGGTAGATAATTAATAAGAATATATAATGTGAACTTCATATTTTACTACTAAATTTATTAGCTAAGAAAAAACTACATGCAATCATTAAAAGTATAAATTTTGGATTTTATTCTCAATTTTCTTGTTCCTCTTAATAATATAAATGTTAATTCAAAGTAATATAAATCATAATGAACAACAATATATCTAAAAAAATAACACATTTCTATACCTCACTTTTCACCCATCTAACTACAAATTGTTAGAATTTTTGGGTTATTTAAATGTGTTAGGGTCATTATTTAATTTACTAAAATTATAAAATGGTCTACTTAATATTAATTTTATGGCTAAGGGTATAATTGTCGTGAAAAATTAATTGTGTGGATACTAGAGAATATTCTGTTTTTTATGAGGGGTCGAATTCAGAATAATCATAATAATGTACGTAATCTCAAAATTAATTACGTAGGGTTATGATCCCCAAAGGAGAGAGAAAATACTCTATAAGAAGTAGGGTTTTCTATTTTTCAAGTCATCCCCATCAGACGAGAAAAACACATAAGGAAAACATACTACTCTCTTCCTTTGGAAGACCACACACCCAATGTCACTATCATTGTTTTCACTCTCCCAGTGGCAGCCAATACAGGTACGCTTCCGCATCCTTATTTTCATCATGAGGTATAGGTTTTTAAGATTATTTCATGATTATGCTGTATTTTTTGGTTTATTTGAATAAGCATAATTATTGATTTTAAAGAAAATTCCAACAATGGTATCAGAGCTTGCCTATACCTGATTCATGTATTATTATGTTTTAAAATGAGGGTTTCAAAATTATAATTTTGGGAATTTTGAAATTAGGTTTTCAAATTTGGGATTTATTATTTTTTCATAATTAATTGACACTTGGATGAGGGTTTACAATTTTATTGATTTATTGAGATCTATTTTGTACGTGAAAGTTGAATGTATTGTTATTCCTCTACAGTAAACCCTCTATCGTTAATCCTCACAGTGGTATATATATATTTTATTTAGTTTGGGATTATACAGATTTTTTTGTTGATTTCACAATTTGAGACATATATTTTGAAATTTTAATTAATGTAAAAGTTCTCCCCTTTTTTTATACAAAAAAGGTTCACTGTTAAGGCAATTTTTTGAAATCAATATTTGAATTATATTGTTTATGAAAGTTCAAATTTTGACTACTGTTGTTTAACATTTTATATGAATTCAGTTTCAAGAAGTCACCAAAGTGACCTCTCTTGTGTATGGATTATTCAAAAAAATGTTAAATGTTTGTGTGTATATTTATCCATACGGGTATTAGTCGGTCCAAAGGAAGATTAATGCTTGGCCCGGATTGTATACACACCTGTGATGGTAAACATGTGATAATTATAAAATTTTACACGTGGATAATGAATCAGTCCAAAGAAGGGTTTATTATTTGACGTGAATTATTATCAATGATTGATCATTACAACAAGTATATCACTAGCAATCAGTATTACTGTCCAAAGACTTGATATTGATGGGGCACTAGATATCTTGTGATGGGATTGTGGTATTATTTGAACATATGGATTATTATTATTAATTTTATGAGCATAATTTTTTTTATTTGTTCTTTTAATTCAGTTACTATTTGCTTAAATATTTGTAAATCTAAATTCAATTCCAGTTCTTACCGTAACAATTTTAAAGGAATATTTAAATTTTTCTTGACTATATGATCTAGGTCTTGCATTGAGGATTGAGCAACTCCTTCTCTTAAAGAACCTTGTACTTGTGACAAAGATATGAGAAGTGGGATTGCTCGCATGAGTCTCATGATCATTAAGTGTGACATTCATGAAGCCTTTAGGATACTGTTATAAGTGATAAGGCAGAAACAAGTACTTTTCTCCATAACTTGATTTCCATAAAGTATCACTTAAAGAAAATGTTAAGGGTTCATAACAAAAGAATTAGAATCAAGATAATAAAGGTTTCTTTTGTAATGTGACTAGACATGTAAAGAAAGAATGTACCAAATATTATGCTTAACAAGTAAAGGTATGTTTCTTATTTTGGTCTATGTACAAGATTGTCTGAGCTACCGAAAACCAATTGATTCTAAAAGATGGATTTATAGTAAGGATGACAAATCAGTATAGGTAGGATTTCTTTTAGTTTTTTATTTGGACAAGTAAGACTATTTGCGTTCATTTGGAATACATTCATATATTTTGTTTTAGATTGATGCAGAATGATTTTCTATTTACATTTTTTTATTTTTGAAAATGTTTCATTTTCATATGGTTTTCATTCAAACCTTCTAATAAGGTCTAAATATTGGATTTTTTTTTTGTGAGACAATTCTGGATCTTGATGGATAATTTTATTTGGTCAATAAAATAAATTTGAATGCTATTTTTTTACATTACCAACTACGGTTGTAACTGGCTCATTTTGATTCATGATAATTTATATTTACTAGATATTGTCTAAATTTTTTTTTATGACCAAAGATAAAACAAAATTTGTAAAGATAGGGTCATTATACTTTACCATATTCATTTTTTTGGGTAAAGGCTCTAAAGACTGTCGTTTATATTTGAAATACAGTGTCGACCAAGATAGCTGCTAAATTATTTTTTTGGTTGGGCAAAAAAGGTCTAATTTGAAGTTTTTTTTATGGGATCTAACTAAAGAAAGACGTTATAAGTAATATAAAGAAATTGGACTCTTAAATAGTTAGCCGTTACTTTATTGGTTATTCTAAAAAATTAAGGGATTCTAAATTTTAATATCCACCTAAGGACAATTTTTTGAAGATATTAGCTTTGGGGAAGAATAAAGTTAGAGGCTTTGTCTTGGAAGAAGAATCGATAAAAATTCCAGAATCGATTCATACTGTTGCTTTTGATAAAGCAAATTCATAATCTCTACAAGTTGTAAATGATTCTCCTACTCAAGATAATTTAGTTGTTTAGGAAGAATAAACTCAAGATCATCAAGAACTTGTGTGACCCTAAAGACAATTTTTGAGGATATTGAGTTTAGGGGAAGAATAAGGTTAGAAACTTTGTCTTAGAGGAAGAATCGGTAATAATTCCAGAACCAATTCATACAGTTGTTTTTTTGATAAAGTAAATTCCTAACCTCCGCCAGAGATTGTTATTGAATCTCTTATTAAAGATAATTTGGTTGTTCAAGAAGAGCAAACTCAAGATTCTCAAGAACTTGTGCTACATGAGCCAATACCTTTACGGAGATCCACTTGAGAAAAGAGAAGTGCTATTTCAGATGATTAATTGGTATTTCTCCAAGAACATGAGAAAAATAATGGTATGATGGAAAATGATTCAATTAACTTCCGTTAAGTCATGCAAGATTCCAATTTAGAAAACTGGATTGAAGCAATGAATATGGAGTATAAATCCATTATAAAGTTAGAGGCTTTGTCTTGGAAGAAGAATCGATAAAAATTCTAGAATCGATTCATACAATTGCTTTTGATAAAGCAAATTCATAACCTCTGCAAGACATTGTAAATGATTCTCCTACTCAAGATAATTTAATTGTTCAGAAAGAACAAACTCAAGATCATCAAGAACTTGTGTGACCTTAAAGACAATTTTTGAGGATATTGAGTTTAGGGGAAGAATAAGGTTAGAAACTTTGTCTTAGAGGAAGAATCGGTAATAATTCCAGAACCAATTCATACAGTTGTTTTTTTATAAAGTAAATTCCTAACCTCCGCCAGGGATTGTTATTAAATCTCTTATTCAAGATAATTTGGTTGTTCAAGAAGAACAAACTCAAGATCCTCAAGAACATGTGCTTCATGAGCCAATACCTTTACGGAGATCCACTAGAGAAAAGAGAAGTGTTATTTCAGATGATTACATGGTATTTCTCCAAGAACATGAGAAAAATAATGGTATGATGGAAAATGATCCAATTAACTTCCGTTAAGCCATGCAAGATTCCAATTTAGAAAAGTGGATTGAAGCAATGAATATGGAGTAAAAATCTATGCAAGACAATAAAGTTTGGGAACTTGTCCTATTACTAGAAGGTGTGAAACCCATTGGTTGCAAATGAATATTTAAAACCTAGCGGGATTCTAAAGGTAATATGGAGAGTTATAAGGCTCGTCTTGTAGCTAAAGGTTATACCCAGAAGGAAGGGATTGACTTTAAAGAGAATTTCTCTCAAGTTTCATCGAAAGACTCTTTTAGGATAATCATGACCCTTGTTGCACATTATGATTTGGAGCTTCATCAAATGGATGTCAAGACAGCGTTTCTCAATGGCGACATTGATGAGACAATTTATATGGTGCAACCAAAAAACTTTGTGTCTAGATATCCAAAGAATATGGTTTGCAAACTGACAAAATCTATTTATGGACTAAAACAGGCATCTCGACAATGGTACCACAAATTTTATCAAGTAATTCTCTCATTTGGTTTTTGCGATGAATCTTGTTAAGGATTGTGTGTATCAGATTTAGTGGGAGCAAGTACATTTTCTTAGTCCTATATGTTGATGACATCATCCTGTTGGCCACTAACGATATAGGCATATTGCATGAAATCAAAAGGTTTCTGTCAAGAAAATTCGAAATGAAAGATCTTGATGATATTTCCTTTGTATTAGCAATTCCGATACACAAAGATCGATCTTGGGGTATTTTAGGATTGTTGCAAAGGAGTTATATTGAAAAAGTACTTAAAAGGTTTGGTATGCAGGAATGTAAATCGGATACTTCAGTTGCTAAAGGAGGCAAATTCCATCTCAGTCAGTGCCTAAAGGTAAAACTCAAAAATTCAGTAAATGCAAAGATTCTCTATGCATATGTATACCCGAGTATGTACGTGTCCAGATTTAGTGTACATAATTGGGATGTTAGGAAAATATGTAAGATTCAGGAAATATAAAGATTCTCTATGCATCATCTAATGTATATCTGAGTATGTACGCGTCCAGATTTAGCGTACATAGTTGGGATGTTAAGCAAATGTTTAAGATTCAGGAAACGCAAAGATTACCTATGCATAATTTGTAGGAGTCTAATGTATATCCAAGTATGTACGCATCTAGCTGTAGTATACATAAATTGGGATGTTAGGTAAATATTTAAGCAATTCAGAAATATGCAGCTAAAAAAGGTTATGAGGTATTTAAAGAGAACAAATTATTATATGTTCATATAAAAGATCAGTTGGAGATCACTGGTCATTCTGACTTAGATTTTGTTGGATGCCAAAATACCTCATAACCTTAGACTTCATTTATCTGCTAGCTGGTGGTGCAGTTTCTTGGCGCAATGCCAAGCAAATTCTTACAGTTTCACCCACCGTGTTAGTAGAATTTATAGTATGTTACGAGGCATCTAATCAAGGATTTGGTTGAGGAACTTTGCCACTAGGCTGCAAATTGTGGAAGTAATTAAAAGACCACTTAAGTTATACTGTGACAATAAATCAGCTATCCTATATTTCAACAATAATAGGAGTACAAATTAAATCAAAACACATTGACATCAAGTTCCTAGTTGATAAAGAAAGGGTACAAAATGGACAAATTTTCATAGAACACTTAGGGACAAACTCCATAATAGCAGACCCTTTTACGAAGGGTGTTCCATCCAAGGTCTTTCATGAGCACACAGCTCGCATAAGTGTTTTACAGTTTGAGGAATTTTTGGTTTATTGGGAGTTTGTCATTTATGTAATTTTGTGTTCTGTATTTTTGGTATTAAGTATGCATACTTTTGTATTTGGATATATTTTTTTATCAAATATAAAGTTTGGTATTCAGTTATTACACTTTGTATAATAAGGTTGTTGATTGATCTCATTAAGGTAAAGTTGGACCAGTTGAAAATTGACATGTAAAGATCACCTACATGTAATTTTCATGCTACACATTTCATGATGAATCTGTGTCATTTGGTTGTGTTAATATTAGTGATCATTGATGGGTTGAGTTATGATTGATATAAAGAAAACTGTTTTGGTTCTATGTATTGACTTAACTAATGGACGAGATTTTAAGCATATACCTGAGGTATATAATGACAATTTTGAGCTCATAAAGTCTAACACATTTGTAAGGAAACGTATGTGATCAGTGGGAGATTGTTAGAATTTTTGGGTCATATATGTATTATTTAAATGTGTTAGGGTCATTATTTAATTTGCCAAAATTATAAAGTGGTCTACTTAATATTAACTTTATGGCTAAGGGTATAATTGTCATGAAAAATTAATTGTGTGGATACCAGAGAATATTCTGTTTTTGATGAGGAGCTGAATTCAGAATAATCATAATAATGTACGTAATCTCAAAATTAATTATGTAGGGTTATGGTCCCCAAAGGAGATAGAAAATACTCTATAAGAAGTAGAGTTTTCTATTTTTCAAGTCATCCCCATCAGACGAGAAAAACACAGAAGAAAAACATACGGTTCTCTTCCTTTGGAAGACCACACACCCAATGTCACTATCATTGTTTTCACTTTCCCAATGGCAACCAATACAAGTACGCTTCTGCATCCTTATTTTCATCATAAATGAGGTATAGGTTTCTAAGATTATTTCATGATTATGCTGTATTTTTTAATTTATTTAAATAAGTATAATTATTGATTTTAAAGAAAATTCCAACACAAATATGCTCATGTCAAGAACAAAAGATTCACATGAATATATATAAAACAAGAAGTTATTAAAATATTATCATTTTAAAATTAAATAATACTTTGTATAATATTGTACCAACACAAAAGAAAGTTTCATATAAAGACTAGTATCTCTTCTATTTAAACATCACACTCAATATTACTTACCTCTTCCTATCATCATTATCTCATCAATTGGACTCCTTAGTAAACAAAAGTTTCAATAAATGTTTTTTTTAGTAATTTTTTCATTACAAATATAATTGCGGTTTAGTTTTCTTTACCAATAGACATAAACAAAATCTATAAAAAAAAGTGATTAAACATAGTAGAAAAGTTTGAACATATGCATAAAATTTGAAACTTCATTCTTAGGTCTATTCACACAAATGTAATAAATGTAATAAGAGTGGTAAATGCTTTGACTGGTTAGAATTCTCTAAATTTGGTTTGAGAACATTGCTAGAACCATCATTTCAATCACTCCTTCTTACTTTAAAGAAAGATTCTATTAGTTAGAATTTTTTTTTTTCTTCCTTTCTTTTCCTTTATTAAAAAATAAAAGACTCACTAATATGATAAAAAAACTATTCGAAAAGTTACTAAATAGTAGTAGTAGTAGTGTATAAGTAAAGTAACCTATATAATATAAATTTATTACAAAAGCACCAATAAACTCTAGTCATGATATTTAAGTTAAATATCACTTAAAAGGGATTAAACTTAAACTTATAATACTAATAATAAATTAAAGTAATTAGTGATGAATGGTACAATAATGAACTCATACCCAAAAATTCTACCATAAAATACTAAAATAAGTGTTATATCCCTAATTCATATTTAGAAATAATACACAAAATAAGTATATATTGTAAAAATTAGCTTGAATTGAAAGGGAATTCAAATTGATTGAAATCCTTAATATCCATAGATAATTTCATTTCATCTTCAATCTCATATAAGAAGTTTGAGTTCAAGTATAGCTGAAACCATTATGAACTTTACATTTTCCATTTTTGAATATGGTATTGTGTACAAGCTTAATGTGAAAGGAACATTTTTATCAAATGCTTAATAGCTAATACACATTTATCATATGCTTAATATTTGTAATTACTTTAAATATATAATACCTATTGTTATTCAATAGAACAACATAGAAGTAGTGACTTCATCCTTAAATCATATGAAACTTGGATAATTGTCTTCAACTAAATATCTACATTTATTCTAACTACAATTTTCAACCTCCTTTTGATAATTTTCTCATGAATTTAAAGTCTTCCCACCACTATATTCTAGTACTTTCTAAAAATTCTTAAATTAGGAAGATGCTTAATCCACATTTTCTATTGGACTCCAAAAGTTTATAAAAAATAGGACATGGTTGCAAGTTCAATATAATAGCTCTGATAAAAATGGATTGGTAACTAGGTTGTAGGTTATTATAATAAAGCATATTAATATTGGTGGAAAACACATTACAAAAAAGGTGAATATATATTTGTCCAAAAAAAAGAAAGAGAGTTTATGTATTTCTCACTTGCAATGTGAATAATCAATCTTAAACTTAAACCTCTTTTGTATGAAAAGCTTCACCAATGGTTGTCTTATTAATTAATAAATTTAACATTCACTCACCTGGTTTCAAAAGGAGGAAATAATGTTCATGAAAATACTAATCAAATAGAAAATATAGTTAGTAGTCAATTCCTAAAAGTGATAAAAAAAAAATTAGAAGAAAATAAGGGATTTAAATATAATAATTCATCAGTGATGTTTTACTAATCTTGCCAATTTAAAAAAAAAAATGTCAATTAGTAAAACATCATATTGAATGACTAATTGAATAACAATTTCATTAATTAACATCATGAGCTTTAAAATATTGGTATACATGGTCATGACATGAAGTTTTTTTCCTCGTAACTTTGAATGTTATGTTAATCCTTTAGTTTATCTTTAATCTTCTTGGATTTAATTCTAGTATAATATTTGTTGTGAGAATAGACTAAAGAAAGTAGAATTATTCTATTGACAAATTGATGATGTGAAATATAATATATATTACCATGTATAAAATAGAGATGTGCTTAGTAGTAGTCACATGTATTTTAAATAAGGGAGAGTGAGTTAGTTTGAAGAATATACTTTTGTAATTATATAATTTTGATTGAATGCTTTTTTGAAAGTGAATTAATATATTTGATAAAAAAAAAATAAGGAAAGTGTTGGGAAAATCACACATTGACTAAAAATGAGACTGAACTATAGTATATAAGTACGGTGTAAACTTCACCTTCTGAACTGGTTTTGAGGGTGAGTTAGGCCCATAATCATTTTCTACATGGTATCAGAGTCATCTTAAGAAGATTGTTGGGCTTAGATTGAGCCACTTGTTAATATATTGAACCTTGGTTGGCAGGTTGTTGGGCTTAAATTGGACCACTTGTTAATAGATTATGATCCTCTTCTACATGATTTGAGGAGTCCTGATTGTTAACAAAGTTGTTAACGGGGCGCTATGTAAAGTCTTGATTGTTGGTAGGTTATTGGACCTAGATTGGGTCACCTGTTAACGGGTCACGTTCGAGTAGAGAATGACTTCTCGACGTGAGGGAAGAGTGTTGAAAAAAACCCACATTGACTAAAAATAAAGCCGACCTATAGTATATAAGTGAGGTGTAAACTTCACCTTCTAAACCGATTTTGAGGGTGAATTAGGTCCATAATCACTTTCTATAAAAAGAGAAAGGAGAAAGTATTTGATTGTATTAAGCTAGAGTACAAGGGATAATATATAGCCATGTAGATAAAGAGAAAATGCATGTAAAGAAATAACTAATACTCACTACTACAAATATGTAAATTTACAACGGTTGTTTGAGCTTATTTACATCGGTTATGGAACCGATGTAAATAAGACCGATGTAAATTTAAACAACAAATTTACATCGGTTCTAAAAGAACCGATGTAAATTTTCTCAACTATTTACATCAGTTGCTCCATAACCGATGTAAATTTGGTTTGAAATATACATATATTTGGTTAATTTTACATCGGTTGTCTAACAACTGATGTAAATATGAATCAAATTTACATCGGTTTGTTAAAAAACCGATGTAAATTATGTAAATTTCATTCAAATTTACATCGATTTTTTAGGAATCGATGTAAATTTGAATGAAATTTACATCGGTTGTCTAAGAACTGATGTAAATTTCATTGATTTTAAGCAAATCTATGTCAGTTATGTATAAACAGCCGATGTAAATTGGCTTGCAATTTAAAAAATCCAGTTGTCCATAGATTTTACATTTTCCAACCATCAATTTTCAACAAATAACCTGCTATAACATATCTTTTCTAGCCAGTAGTAGACATTTAAAATATAAAACAAATAAATATGAAGTAGTAGAACCCAATAAATAACACATAATTGATAAAAAATATATTTGAATACATGAAATGAACTAGTAATTGCTACAAAGAATGTCATAAATTAAAAAATCATCCTATCTACTGGATGTACGTCTAAATTTTTCTAAAAAAAATACTGCCCATTTAACGCAAATATCCTCCAATTTGTTTGGCGGCAACGGTGCACCGTCGTCAAAAAGCTATAACGAACATCATATATTAGTTACAATTAATATAATAATTAAAAGAAATTATAAGAATGTTTGTATATTACCTCTACCCAATCTTTTGTTACTTCTCCTTCAATAATGTCTAACATCCACTTCACGACATAGTACCCACATTCGTACCCTCCTTTTTGTTGATTACTCTAAAAGTGAATACCAAATTCAGTAGAGTAAGTACTTTAATAATCAAGCTATTAAAACCCTTAGGATGATACATACATATTGAGTTTACAAAGTACTTACCATAGGGTAAATCCAATCTAAGTTGTTTACTTGTGCTGTAGAAGTACTAGTCATAACACTATATGTAGACAGAACACTAAAGAAAATAATAGAATGTAAGTTAAATGATTAAAATGGATAATAGAGATTGACCATAAAGTTAATACAACTTTTAGAAATGAAAGTTTACCTTTTTACTAAATTTTTTATATGTACATTGGGCTTATGACGCAAAGAACAGAACCATACAGCTACATTATGCTCAAGCAAGAGTTGCCAATGATTTCTACATATTGAGCCCGAAATTAGTTTCACAACATATATATAAAGTACGTAAATTAAATGATTTCAAAGCCAAATAATCTTACGAATCAAAGTAAGGAGCCATATAAATTTTCTTGACTGACTTTTGTATCCATTCATTGATATAAACAAGAGTCTCGCTTTTTTTATTCTCTATTATCTGTATGGTCTGGGGCTCAAAAAATCCATACAAGTGATGATGATCGAGCTCTTCAATTCTTTTATTCAAATAACTGAAAATTACAACAATAAAAGGTTAATTGTGATTAAATCATACATTAAACAGTTATTGATAGTAAGAATTGTGTACTTACAATATCCACAGATGCAAAATTGAGACATTAAGCATTTTACTTTGTATTAATTCATATATATCCTAGAATGAAATATAGAAGGAGAAACTTTCATCTCTGATACTGAATAAACTTGCAGGACATATCACCTGAAATGGTCAGCTTGATAAGTATCATTTCCAACACAAAAAATAGTTTAAATTTTATTTATAATAAATTAGGGTTTACCTCAAAAGGATCCCCATAAAGCAAGGTCTTTAAGGCTTCACGCAATTGACTAATAGGGTCAGTGTTGGGTTCTGACCTATTTGCTCCATGGACACCCTATTAATAATCAAATATGAAATAACATTAAACATTAACATCTATGTGTATTGGTAATTGAATTTATTAAGTAAGAAGAAATAAACACTTACCTTGGCTGAGATAAGTGTAACAAGACGTCTTGGCCATGAGATGAAATTCTGGAAAGCCTGGCCAATGATTTGAACCTCAGAAGTAGGTATCGGAACTTCAGCAAAAGGATCTCGAGCTTCCTCAACAACCACCCTGACCATATCATGATCCAATGGCACATTGTGTAAAGTTGAACCGTCATAAACTCTACCAATGGCCACAACACATGGAGGTATCCCATCAATACTTAACTCACATTGCTGAGAACCATCATGCTGACTCATCACAGCAGTTCCACTACTAGGCATTGCACAACTGCCGTTAGTGCTAGCACGGAATCCACACTCTTGATTGACCTCAACTGGAGGTTCACCATGTGACTGTGAAGTACTGAGGTTGATTCCGTGTGACTGTAAAGTTGGTGTGAGGCGTGCAAGCACTTGCTGTGTCAGGATCTCCAAACCCCCCGGACTCAACTTAGATAGTGATACGGTCTATTAATATAAACAATTTATATAAATTAACAAAATGAACACATTTACATCGGTTCTTTTAATAACCGATGTAAATGTGTTTAAATTTACATCGGTTCTTTTAAAAACCGATGTAAATGTGCTATCACCTTTTTTTTTATTTACAAAAATGCCACCGCGTTTATATTTATATCGGTTTTCCTTAGAACCGATGTAAATTTGATGATGTAAAATGATCATTTTGTAGTAGTGACTAAGAGATAGAAAAAGCTAAAATAATGAAAACTAAACTGAAGTTATATAGCTAAAGGCATAAATGCATGGATAGAAACTATAACTCTTATCAACCCCGCTTAAACTCATGGGTATTAGAAGTAGTACCAAAGAGTTTATCATGGAAATGCATGCAGAGGTGCCAAAGATAGGTTTTGCTAATATATTAGCCATTTGACATGAGGATGGTAGATAGTAGACATTAACCTCCTCCTTAAGAACTTTATCACAAATGAAATGAAAATCAATTTCAAATTGTTTTGTTTGAAAGTGTAAAATCGGATTAATACCAAGTAGAACAACTTCAAGATTGTCACAATGTATTATTAGAGTGAGTTTCAGAACATATAGATCAGGAAGAAGAGATTGTAATAACCATACGATTTCAGTAAGAACTACAACTATGCTTTTGTACTCGACCTCTATACTACTTTGAAACATAACTTTTTGTTTTCACGATGACTAGACAATAGGATTGGAACCAAGATAAACATAA
Organism: Macrotyloma uniflorum; assembly: GCA_016859785.1. Taxonomy (NCBI): domain Eukaryota; kingdom Viridiplantae; phylum Streptophyta; class Magnoliopsida; order Fabales; family Fabaceae; genus Macrotyloma; species Macrotyloma uniflorum. The sequence continues at coordinate 971,110 of BDMB01000041.1, read as the reverse complement.
TAATTAGATTTTTTTTTCCTACCATCAAGGTTTGAAACCTAATTAGTATCACAAAAACCCATTATAATTGGTTGACATATGTTATGCAAAAGTAGTGCATGATGAAGAGTGTCTTTAAGATAACGAAGGATGTGTTTCACAATCTCTTTCGTGTAGTTGAGATTGCTGCATATATTGGCAAACCTTGTTAGCAACATATGTTATGCATAGTTGTGTTATGGTGACATATTGAAAAGCTCAAATAATGGACCTATAAAGATTAGGGTCAAAAATCAAGGTTGAGCCATCAATAGTGACTTTAAGCATGGAAACTATAGGTGTTGATTGAGGTGAAGAATCTTGCATATTGGCTTTGGAAAGGAGATCACAAATATATTTAGTTTCGAAGAGATGAAAATTGTTTTGGTAACGAGTAACCTCAACTCTAAGAAAGTAACATAAGGGAGTAACATCTTTTAAGGAAAATAAACTATTTATATTATATATGAGTTACTTTAAGTTCATTTAGAGAATTTTTAGTGACAATGATGTTATTCATATAGATTAAAACAAAGATAGTTAAATTATTTTGAACCCGTGTAAAAAAAAGAAGAGTCGCTCTTGAAATTTTATAAGTAAGGCCGTGCTAAGTTTAGTGGACCAAGAATGTAAGACCTATTTTAGCTTATAAATCACTTTGTTGAAGGTGTAACAAGAACTATGGTGTTACTGTGAGTAGTTTCTTGAGATTGAATTTGTGAATTGTTGACTTTGAACGTTATTTTGAAAATCAAAAGTATATCAGTGTCAACAATCAATAGCACCATGATCAACCTTACTGCAAATCTAGAATTGCACTCTCATGTTGTTAGTTTGTGTTGATTGTGGCTGAATATTCATAGATTTATTTTCAGCAATGATTTATTAAAATTGCATCCTCTTCTAAAAATATTTTTGAAATGAGAATGGTCGTATGAATTAACAGATGTAGTATTGGATTGAACAAGGTAAGAATCAACATGATTATGTTTTTCAAATCTTTTTTCTTGAGATAAAAGAAGATTTCCAATGTTTTCTACCTTATACGGATTAAGGTGAGACGTAATCAAAATAATAATATCATCGAAATCTTTTTGAAGTTCATCAAGAATGACTTCAATTTGGTCTTCGTTAGAGGTAGGAGCTACTATTATAAAGAAGAAATCAACAATATTCTTGATATATTGAAGGTAGTTAGTGATGTTGTAGTCTTTCTTTGGTGTACACCACTAAAATTTTAATTTCTTTATCATGGTGCATGTATGATTGGAAAAGCATATTTGAAACTTTCTCTAGATTTTGATAGATAATAATAAAACCTACCATCTTGGTTTTGATGGATATGGTCATTTATGTAAGAAGAAACTGGTCTTTTTATTCATGAATGAGAATGTCATTGTTGACAATATTATTGAATTCATCACTAATTATATTGAATTTTAATGAAATAAAGTCTTGTTGAACGAAATGTTGAAGCTTCAGTCACTTAATTGTTGTTAAGACTTCTTGTTGCTATTTGAAATTTGAAAAGATTCTCATAATTTAACTTTAACAAAAGTGATAATGGAGAAAAAAGGTAATTGAGACAAAATATTTTTAATCAAACTAGATAATTCCATAGATGCAAAAAAAATAGAAAAATAAAAAAGAAAGAAAGGAATTTGAAAAAAAAAAGTATTTTATTACATTAAAAGTAAAAGGACTAATATATATATATCACAAAAAGAGAAAAAACTATGTAGAAGAATAACTACAAATAAGAAACAGAAAAGCTAAAATAACATAAACTAAACTCAACATATGTAACTAAATACACATGTATAGATAAGAACTGTAACTCTTACCAATATTAATTTACTTTTATTTTTTGTTCCTATGTAATATTATTGCAGATTATCATACTATTTGTATCACTTATTTGAATATATTTTGTAATTTGGCTGAATAAAAAAATGGTATCAACTGCAGGGTGGCGTAGCTTCGAAAAATATAATTGCTTCAACTGTGATTATTTTATTTCCTTAAAAAATATTCCAAAAAATTAAAAATAGATTCTACATCATATTTTCTAAAGATGATATTAGACTAGTTAGATAAAAGGTAAAACATGAAACCATTAGATGTTCTCAAAATTTTCTAATAAACCATAAAATCCTATTGATGTTCTATAAAAATATTTCTTTTATATTATTTTTGTGTAGTTTCTTTAAGTATAATATAAGGAATTTTTTTCATTTTTTTTATTTCTTCATGGTTAACAATAACAGAAGAAAAAAAAATTAAGGTTGAAACCTCAAATTTACAAGAATATGAGAAGAAAAATCACTAATTTTTGGACGTTGCAAAAAGAGAAAGGGAAAGCAATAAATAAACGGGTAGAGAAAGTGGGAAACGAAATTTCAGCAACACCATTCTTTTGCGTGGTTAGTTAGAATAACGATATTAAGTTGTTAAAATCAATCACATGTGTCATTCTTTTATGGGACAACAGATTTTTCGACAGGAAGATAGAACTTGTTACCCGTTGATTCGGGTGAGAAGAAAGCCACACGACCAAATACAGTCAAAGGGTCTAAATCAATACTCCTCCTTCGTTTCAAGCCAACCATAAGATCCAAATTCCAACGTGTTCTTCTCTCTCTCTCTCTCATATCCGACCACAGGTTCCCACCCTCTCTCCCAATCTGAAAACCTATAAATACCCTAACACCCACCTCGTCACCTCATCCTCATTACAAGCACTGTTCACGAACACAACACAACACAACACAACAAACCAACACACAATGGCCCGTCACGCTTTCCTCGTCGCTCTCCTCGTAGTAGCCGTCATGGGCGTGGCCGTGGCCAGTGAAGCTCCCTCACATTCTCCCAAGTCAGCACCAGCCCCATCATCATCATCATCAAAGGCACCATCTTCATCACCTGAAACACCATCTTCATCACCTGACGCACCAACTTCATCACCTAAAGCACCATCTTCATCACCTGAAGCACCATCTTCATCACCTGAGGCACCAACTTCATCTCCCAAGGCACCGACTTCATCTCCCGAGGCACCAACTTCATCTCCTAAAGCACCAGCTTCATCTCCCATGGCACCTGCTTCATCTCCCAAAGCTTCACCACCCACTTCTTCATCCGTTACTCCGACCGCTTCCCCTCCTACTGAGGAGGATGAGCCTTCCGCCCCACCCGCACCGACCAGCGATGCCGATGTCATGGATTTTGGTGCCCCCGCGCCTGCTCCTTCTGATGATGTGGCGGCTGAGGAGCCCGCTGCTGCCGCAGATGAAAGTAGCGCTTCTGTGCTTAAAGTTTCTGCCGCTGTTATGGCCCTCGCTGGCTTCTTTGTTTTATAAGCCATTTAGAGAGATATATATATATTGTATCACACCATCTTGTGTGAATTGTTGTGTTTGTGTTTTGTTATATTAATTAGTTCCAAGTGTTTTTGGTTAGGAGAACATTGTACTCCGAGTACATTTCATGAAACCAAGAAGGATTCGTAAGGAATTATTTTAAAGTGGTTGGTTTAGTACTATCAATATTGTTCCAAGAGTAAGTATTGATGATGTAGGTCTTGGGTTTCATGATGCTACACTTTCCTAAAATTAAAGTTATGTGTATTATATGGTCTCATAAGAGGATAACATGCATGCCCAAAGAAATTTAAGAAACTATAATCAAGTTGTTTGTTAAACATTTGTTCATAGGGACTAACATTGTTAAGAACAATAGTAAGCAAAGTAGTGATTATTATAGTAGCTTTAAATAAAGCATCACCCGAATATCTAAAAGGGAGTGATGTAGTAGCTAGAAGAGTTAGCCTCATATCAGTAACGTGGCAGTGCTTACCTTCAGGGACACCATTCTATTAGTGTGTGTGTATGGGCAAGTAAAATAATGATGTATTCCATGTGTATTCTTAAAAACAAAATATTCCTTAACATTATCAATTTCAAAAAGTTTTAGTTTAGTGTTAAATTGGTTCTCAACCAATGTTTTGAATTTAATAAAGGTATTTAATGCTTCTAATTTAGAATGTAAAAGAAACATCCAAGAACTGAAAAAGTATTAATGAATATAATATAATATCTGGAACCATTGGTACTGGAAATGGGAGAAAGACCTTAGATATCCATAAAGACTAATTCTGAAGGTTTACTACAAACAGTTTTAGAATCGAAAAATAGAAGTAGATGAGATTTTCCAAAAGTACATGATTCATAGAAAAAGAAACTTGGTTTGCATCAAACATGATGAGAACTACATATAGATATCATCCTTTAAGTTCCTTTAAGTTAAACTTTTTAAAGGATGAGAATTTTTTACAAAATTAATATTATTTTAATATAATATTATAAATGTATATTTTTTTTTCTTTTATTTATTGACTTAATATTATTTATTGTTTAATTCAATATTCGAGACACGGAAAATCAAAATTTCACTTTCAATTTTACATTTCATTTATTTAATATAATATAGAATTTGGATTACTTAAAAACCAAATTCTAATTAGGTTTTTTTGTTTTTTTTTAATTTTATAATAAAATAATATATATAATTATTATATTAAATAATAAATTTTTATTATATTTTATATATATTAATATAGTATTTAAAAATTAATATTAAATATTATTATAAAAAAATAATTAAATTTGAATTATAAAAGAAATATTAATTAAAATTTCATTAATAATATTGTTCGAAACATTATACATAAAAGAAAATCTCTAAGCAATATAAATTAACAACGTAAAGTAAATGCATGAGTAATATTGGGATATAGTTTTTTGGTATGACCAGGGGTGTGACAATAGGAACAATTTTTTATACGACCATATTGTTATGTAATGTCTATCTTTGTTCTTGTTCGGTTTGACTTGGGTCGATCTTTTGAAATTCTTTTCAATTCTGAATTTGGGCACAAAGTTGGGCCTGTGTAAGTTGGCCAATAATCTTCATGTCTGAATTCTTCAAATTGTCCTTCATAAACCTTAGAAATTTGTTGTAATGTATACACTAGAGCGATGTACATGTTAAAGTCATGTTGTGCATGTTTGCACGCAACAAGCACATGTGAGCATGACATGTGAACTTTTTGAAACTTTCCATAGTCACACCACATCTCATACAACCTAACTATAAATCTCCCTATCAGTTAGACCTCTCGTGGATGTTCTATTTCCTCCACTATAAATCTTGTGCTTGATTTGTCAAAGTTGATGGCTCAATGAGTATTTGCCTTTGAGTGTGCATCTTGCAATGTTTTTGAAGCAACTTCGGAATATATATGACCAGCTGTAATCATGACATCTACCTCTCTGCCTCTTTCTGTGAAGAATTTGTTGCAACGGGTGTATGTTGTCATCATAGAGCAAATTGAGAGGTTTCTTATTTTTTTGGAAATGTCCCTCATAATAATGTTGTGGGGTAAAGAACTATATTTGATCACATTCAAGTTGATCAGGTATATCTTCTTCACAATATTATCAATCCATTTTTTATTTTATTTTATTTTTAATAACAAAAATAATTTTTTTGTGAAAGTTTTTATGGGTCTCATATAAGAAATTGCAAAGATCAATTCCAGTCCAAGCATACAACGATGCCCAATTATGGACTACATGTACAACCATCATTTGTTTTGTTATTGTTGAGTGACACCAATCCGATAGAGTGAAGTTACAATTCAATTTGTTACAAGAAATCCCTTCTCTACCAAATAATTTGGACGATCTACACAAGATTGACATGAGGGGAAGACATGATAAAAATTGGGTTTCAAAACATACTCACTAGATCAACATATGGAATAATAGACATGAGTTGACATTAGTGGGTCATCCAATACAAGGCCCATTATTTCATAGAACAGAATACATGTAATGGTACATTGTCAATTCTATCATTTTTCTATCTGTACCACAACTATTTGAAGATCCAAGAGCCCAATAACAACCTAGGACTAGAGCCATTTTTTAAACCAATACAACTTCCACACCGTATGACCATCCTCAACAACATGTTTCTTTACCTTTGCAATATGTGACACTAGAACCAAACACAATTGATAGAGAAAATTCTTTTGTAGCAACTTCAGAGGATATCTTCTCAAACTTATTTGGAGTAGATTTTTCAACTCCAACTTCAGCACATGCTTACATGAATTCTCTTTACCAATCGGATTATGCTAACCAACCGGGTAGTTCCTCAATTGCATTTCAAAATCCAGAGGTTCATGAAGAAGAAAATCCTCCACAGATTCCTCTTGAAATTTAAGAACAACAACTACAACGACGAAATCCAATACGTAACAGACGTCATCCTCATTGTGGAATTGGACACCATTATGAAAATTAAAATTTTGTCAATGTCAATCTTTGTATTTCTCCATCTTTATGATTGTGTGTTAACGATCTTTTTATTGTATTCTACAGATTATATTTGTATTTATTAAGTTTTTAGTATATCATTATCAATATTTGTTAATAATATATATTTTAAATATTTTTATTAATAAATATTAATATTTAAATTTAAAATAAATTCTCAATGTTTATTAATATAATAATTTTTATTTAAAAAAATATTTTTATATATATATATTTAAATAAAATACTTAATTTTATATTATTTTATTATAATATTAAATTTTTATTTTTGATAAAATAATAATTATATATATTATTTTATTATAATATTAAAAAAATAAAAAAATCTAGTTAGAATTCGATTTTCAGTAAATCGAATTCTATATTATATTAACCAAATGAAATGTAAAACTGAAACTGAAAATAGATTTCGTTATTCCATGTCTTCGTGTCTTGAATCTTGAGTTAAACACTAAATAGTATTAAGTTGGTAAATAAAAGAAAAACGTATATAGATTTGTAATATTATATTAAAATAATATTAATTTTATAAAAAAATTCAAAGAATGATCTTATTTGTATTATGATATTTCATGATGCAAAAAGTTATGATAGAATTTAAAATAAATATTAATTTCTAATTGAGAAACACTTGAAATTTTTTTATTATGATGAAACTTGCAAAATTTTACTTAGAGATCACATTTAATTGAATTGGGAATAGGAAAATGAGTAATACCAACCCTATGTATAGACAAACCTTGGTGGTAAATGATAAATATTAATAAAATAATTTTTTTATTAGTCACTTAACTATTAAATTTCTTCTAATTAAAGTATTATTAATTATTCGAAAGTGAGAAATTTTGTGTTGTTCTTTTTGTAGAAGCAGGTAGTAGAAAGAGAAGAAAAAAAATTGTAAAAAAAAAAAGGGAAATTAAGCTATAATTTTGACAAAATGGAAAATTAGAGGAAGTCAAGCAAAAAATTTGGTCAACATTTAGTTGGAATTTTCATTCAAGTGAGAGTTTCCTTTGTCAAGCAAAAATTATGAAAAAAGAAGAATGTTTTTGAGAGATTTTTCACTCAAACAGATAGTTTTTTCACTCAAGCGAGGAAGTCATAGTTGCTCTCTAGAGAATTTTCACTCAAGCGAGAATTACTTGTTCAAGTGAAACTATATAGTCGCTCAAGTGAGGATTCTTCGCTCGAACGAAAATACACGATAAAAGTATCAATTTTTTTTGCTTCTATTTGAAATCTAAAACCCAAAGAGGATTTTGATTTTTTCAATAAAATGAGGGATGAGCAATGAAAATAAATACACAAAGCATTGGTGGTGATTCTAGAAGTGAGAAATTGTATCAAGAGAGTGAGGGAGAAGATCTGAGATTTACTAAGAAGACAATTTCACAATTTATTCCTCTTCATCATCATCTATTCTTATGAAAACACTACTCATGGAAATTAGTAACTAATTTCCTTTATATTGAGATTGAATGTAATCTATCAAACTCTTTTGTATTGCTCTTTCATTATTTCATTATTTGATTCAATGTTAATGCTTTAATTCTACTCTTAATGTTTAGGAAATTTGATTACTCATTCTTTGATTTATGATTTAAGATTTTATTGGGTAATAAATCTTAAGTCTAATTTGAATTAAATTATTCTATATGTTTAAATGTTAAGAATAGATTTAAATATATTTTTTGAAATAATTTTAAAATTAATGTAGGGTAATTATTACGATGGTTTGAAGAATAAATTATTATAATATATGCTTAGAATTTTTATGATAAGGAATTGTCTAAAGATATAATAAGTAACTTCAGTAACAGTGATTCATTAGTAAAAATAATTAGAAAAATATAAAAGAGGGTGATAGATGAAATTTAATTTTAATATATTTATTATAATTGTTTAAATTTTCTTTTATTATTCACTATTTTCTTTATTGAAAAATCATAAAAAATTCAAAATTCTAAAAGTGATTATAAATTTTATTGAATATTACACTAATTCTTATGGATACGAAACTTGTTTATACTATAATAATTTAGTTCATTTGATGCATTTATACGTTAAGAAAAGTTTTATCATTTGGTCATTATCTATTATAATTTTGTTTGTGTCGATATATGAGATAGATGAGTGCAGATTATTGTTGTCATGTGTAATATGGTAAAGAAGCACCACTGTGAAGATATCACAATTGATCAAGAAGTGCTAAAAGTGAAACAAGAACTATGGTGTAATTGTGAGGAGTATTTTGAGACTAGACTTGTGAATTGTTGACTTGAACATTATCTTGAAAATGAAAAGTATATCAATACCAACAATCAATAGCATCATGATCAACCTTACCGTAAATACGTAATTGCACTCTCATGCTATTAGTTTGTGTCGTTTGTGGTTTAATATTTGTAGATCTATTTTAAGTTCTTATGTTGGATGAGCATCCACCTCTATTGTTGGTGATGGTTTATTAAAATTTTGTCTACCCACAAAATTATTTTTGGAATGAGAATAGTCATATGAATTAGTAGATGTAGTATTGACTTGATCTTTCTTCTTGATCTAAAAAAAAAGAGTTTCAATGTATACCTTATACAAAATGTAATCAAAATAATAATGTCATCATAATATTGTTGAAGTTAATCAAGAATGACTTCAATTTAGTCTTCATTAGAGGTATGAGTTACTATTATAGAGAGGAAATCAACAATATTCTTGATATATTGAAGGTAGTCAGTGATCTTGTAATCTTTCTCTGGTGGACACAACTAGAGTTTTAATTTCTTTATCATGGTGCATGTATGACTAGTAAAGCATACTTGAAACTTTCTCTAGATTTGATTGGCTGTAATAAAACCTACGATCTTGGTTAAGATGGATGTAGTCACTAATGTAAGAAGTCAAGTAATAAGGAATTGATCTTGTTGCTCATGAATGAGAATGTCATTGTTGAGTTCATGACTAATTATATTAAATATTGATAAAGTAAAATCTTTTTAAAAGAAATATTGAAATTTGAGTCCCTTATCTATTGTTAAGATTTATTATTGCTATTTGAAAAAATTCTCATCATTTAACTTTAATAAGATGATAATGCTGAACAAAGATAACAAACATAAAGAAAGAGAAAAAAAAATTGAAAAAAAAGAAAAAAAAGTATTTTGTTACCTTAAAAGTAAAATGACTAATATATATCCATTCACAGGAAGAGAAAAGTGAGAAACAGAAAAACTAAAATAACATAAACTAAACTCAACGTATGTAGGCTAACGACACATGTGCATAGATAGGGACCGTAACTCTTACCAATATTAATTTACTTTGTTTTTTTTTTTCATGTAATATTATTGCAGATTATAGTACTATTTGTATAACTTATTTTAATATATTTTACTACTCGGCTAAAAAAATGGTATCAACTGCAGGGTGGCGTAGTTTCGAAAAATATGATTACTCCACCGATGATTATTTTATTTCCTCAAAAAATATTCCAAAAAATTAAAAATAGATTCTACATCATATTGTCTAAGTGTTAGATGATATTAGATAGTTAGATAATAGGTAATATTATATGATCTCAAAGTTGTCTAATAAACCATCTACTAAAATCTTGTTAATGTTCTATAAAAATATTTCTTTTATATTATTTTTGGGTAATTTCTTTAAGTATAATATAAGAATTTTTTTTTCATTTTTTATTTCTTCATGGTTAACAATAATACAAGAAAAGATATTAAGGTTCAAGAATATGAGAAAAAAAATTACTAAATTTTGGACGTTGCAATTTGCAAGAGGAAGGGAAAGCAACAAATAAACGGGTAGAGAAAGTGGGAAACGAAATTTCAGCAACACCATTCTTTTACATGGTTAGTTAGAATAATGATATTAAGTTGCTATTATAACACGTGTCATTCTTTTATGGGAGAACAGATTTTTCGACATGAAGATCGAGCTTTTTCAAGGCAACCATGAGATCCAAATTTCAACGCGTTCTTCTCTCTCTCATATCCGACCACAGGTTCCCAACCCGAAAACCTATAAATACCCTAAAACCCACCTCGTCACCTCATCCTCATTACAAACACTGTTCATAAACACAACACAACAAACCAACACTCAATGGCCCGTCACGCTTTCCTCGTCGCTCTCCTCGTAGTAGCCGTCGTGGGCGTGGCCGTGGCCAGTGAAGCTCCCTCACACTCGCCCAAGTCAGCACCAGCCCCATCATCATCATCATCATCAAAGGCACCATCTTCATCACCTGAAACACCATCTTCATCACCTGACGCACCAACTTCATCACCTAAAGCACCATCTTCATCACCTGAAGCACCATCTTCATCACCTGAGGCACCAACTTCATCTCCCAAGGCACCGACTTCATCTCCCGAGGCACCAACTTCATCTCCTAAAGCACCAGCTTCATCTCCCATGGCACCTGCTTCATCTCCCAAAGCTTCACCACCCACTTCTTCATCCGTTACTCCGACCGCTTCCCCTCCTACTGAGGAGGATGAGCCTTCCGCCCCACCCGCACCGACCAGCGATGCCGATGTCATGGATTTTGGTGCCCCCGCGCCCGCTCCTTCCGATGAAGTGGTGGCTGAGGTGCCCGCCGCCGCGGATGAGAGTAGCGCTTCTGCGCTTAAAGTTTCTGCCGCTGTTGTGGCCGTCGTTGCCTTCTTCACTTTATAAGCCATTTAGAGGGAGATGTGTTGTATCACACCACCTTGTATGAATTGTTGTGTTTGTGAAAAAAAATCAAAGTCATATCAATTAACTTTCACGCCTTCTTTGGTAAGGATGATAATTTTTTTTCTTCAATATTTTAAAATAATCTAAATACATAATTGTTCCTTCTAAATAAATTGAACACCATATAAACGTTGCGTATTTTGAATCCGAATTAAAAGAATGTTGTTGACATATTTTAGGGTTAAACACTTTTTTCCCCATGAGTTTATTTTAAGTATTTCATCTTTGATAGGTTGGATTTTCACCTTCATTTCTAAAAATGTGCCATAATAAATTTTAGTCCAATAGATAGTTAGTAGTGATGCAACTTATAACTGTTATTAATAATCACAAACTACGTTTTTTTTTTTAATCAAGTAATTTATTTCAAGCCATTAAACCATTAAATCCATCCTCCATTCAAAGGAAGTTAAAAAGTTAGCTTATTAAATTAAATATTTGATCAAATTATCAACATCTTATAAATAAAAATAATATATATATATATATATATATATATTTTGATGAGATACTTTTATATAAAATTATTTTTTAATTAGTAATATATTTTAGAATATTTTAAATTAATTTAAAATTCTTCTGATTTTTTATTCAAGAAAAATTATTATAATTATATTTATTATTATTATTATTATTATATAATAATAATATTTTTAAAAAGATCTCATTTACGATTTTGGATGACTTAATTAATTAAGATTAGTAATATGTGTTAATTAAGATGATTAAAATCTTTTATACGGATGAATAGGTATTGATCTATGGAACATAGGAATTTAACCAAGCCAATAAGATCATTTTGTAATATAGTATATATGAATCATTCTCTCTTATACACATATTTTAATATAATTTAACGTTAAAATTCTTTGTTTGGATAATATAATAAACTAGTCAAATTTAGGCATGCTTCAAACTTCTTTACCAATCACTTCTTGGACTTGAATGGCACAACCTAGACTCCTATATAAGGAGGTCTAGGAACCTTTTGTAAGAGAAGTTTGCGTATATTCAATCCAAGAAAGATTTTACAAGAAAACGTAAATTTTCCTTCTTCATTTGGAATGTTATTATATGTGATAGTCCTCTAACCCTTCTTCGTGTGTAATATCGAAGGAGTTTTTACCGAAGTTCTTCAATCTTAAAGTTTTCCAAGAAAGTTCCTCAAAATGTCCTTTAGGTGAGTCATCCTAGAATTCAATTCAGACCTTCCATCTATAAAACTTCCTCAAATTCAGAAAGAACCTTCTTCCCTTATCCTTTTTCTTTCTTTGGCTTATTGTTTCCTCTTTCCCTTGCCATGGTCACAACTTAATTTTTACTAAGCCGTTCCTCCAAAGTTTCTTCCAAAAAACCAACTTCTTTTGTGCTTCCTCCAAAAACAACTAAAGTTGTAATAACCTTGATACGTGTATTAAGAGAGCAAAAAATGAGGGTTTTTTTACGTGGAGAGGTTATTTTCACTACCAAATTACGTAGAGAGGTCACTTTGACTCAATATTACAGTCTTGGGTCAAGTCGTGCTTGGAAGTACGATTTCATTTTATTATTAATTTTTTATTTTTAAAATTTGAAAAAATCGTGTATGATAACACAATTTTATTTTATTATTTGTTTTTAAAAAAAAAAATGAAGAAGTCGTGCATGGAAGCACGACTTCACCTTCATCTTATGCCAAAATTTTTTTATCGATATTGCATCTTCATATTCAGTTCTTTTATATTTCCAGTTTTTATAGAGTGCGAGTGTAGAGGCAAGGTATGTAATATAGAGTGCGAGTGTAGAGGCAAGGTATGTAATCTTTTACATTTCCAGTGTTTATAGAGTGCGAGTGCAGAGCCTTGAAAGTTGTTGTGCTATTATGAAGGAGGCAATAATGATCATCATGTTACAAGTGTTATTGGTCTATTTATCATGATATTTTCTTCTTCTTTGTTGCCTCATTTTTTTAAATGTAGTTTTCTGTTTCTATAAGGATTGTTAATGTCATTGGATGGTAGGTGTAGCAACCGAGTCATGGTGATGAACAGTTTCAGAATGGAAAGGAAAATCAGAAAATGAGATTTAGCATGCCATAACTACCTATAAATGCCATGTGTTAATTCTGAACAATGTTGTTTTTACAACCATTCAAAACTATTTTAATAATATATTATTATTATTATTATTATTATATATTTAAAAGATTCTTAACTATATTTTTCATCTTCATTTATTGAAATAATTTCTTTTTATTATTAATTAATATTTGTAAAAATTTTACAATTATATAAAATATTCATTTTAAATTTATTTTATATTATTTAAATTGAGAAATAATTTGTTTTTATTATTAATTAATGTATTTAATTAATATTTGTAAAAATTGTTATAATTATGTTAAATATTTATTTTAAATTTATTTTATATTATTTAAATTGAGAAATAATTTGTTTTTATTATTAATTAATGAATTTAATTAATATTTATAAAAATTATTATAATTATGTCAAATATTCATTTTAAATTTATTTTATATCATTTAAATTGAGAAATAATTTTTTTTTATTAATTAATGTATTTAATTAATATTTTTAAAAATTGTTATAATTATGTAAAATATTTATTTTAAATTTATTTTATATCATTTAAATTAAATTTTCAATATTTATTAATAGTATAAATTAATTATATTATAAATAATGATAAAAAAATAATGTAAATGAAAAAATTAAAATACATATTTATTTAAATAATAATAATACGTTGGAATAAATTGAAAAAATAGATTAAAGATATAAATTAATTGAAAAAGAAATAAATTGAAAAACATACATTGCAATTGAAAAATAATTAATTTGAAAATTAGAATGAAAATAAATTAAAAGAGATACATGGTAGATGTTGTTCTTCCTGTAGGGTCAAAGCTGTCACCTGCATCTCTTTTAATTTCTGCAAGGGTTGTTACATAGCGCAAATCAATAGTTTCAATAAATAATTCAATATATCTCCATGTCTCACGTTGCACACTTTTATGTGTTGTTTGAGCCTTTTTCCATCTTCTAATCATTTGTTGCACATCAGAATCAGTATTGATTTCTATGGAGTCGTGAAATAGTTTATTGTTGACAACTTGGATTGGACGTCGATAGTTGATCTTTGTTATCTGTTTACGGTCTCCATAATCCAGTATTTCATTGATTTTTTGAAAAAATTGGTTGAAAGACCAATTATGTTCAACTACCATTTATCTTGGGTAAAAGCTTGTGTAAATAAGTCCAAAACTGTGTCGAGATTCCTTGATGGTAGCATGTTGGAGAGGTCCACCGAAATAAAGTATAGCTTTAGTAGAAGTAATGGGTTGATAGTGTGATGAAAAGGCTGTGGGAGGTGGGTTTAGAAGCATGGTAATTTGTTCTGGTGTTCTGTTCAAGATTAGATACAATTCAATTACTATATCTATAGAAAATTGACACTTCCAAGCAAGCATCTGTGTCACATGAACATCAATTAATATGGGAACTATAGTATATGTTAGTATATTCTCACCATTGAGATTTGGTTGACGATAATACAGCTTCGTAAATATTGTTTCTTGAGGAAGTGTCAACGCAGTGCATATTTTTTGTTTCAGTTGCATGAAGGTACATTGGTATGGGATTCGAAATAAATTAGGTAATGGACCTTGATAGCTTACACCTTCTTCGTTGTTGATAATTTCACCATTTGCAAAGACAGCAGCTAGGTAAGAATTAGTGAAATCTTGAGTATTGGTGATGCTAAAGTTCTCCATCTGAAAATAGTTTAGAGAATGAGAAGATGAAACTAGTAATGAGAAATATATTTCGTAAGGTATAGTGCATTTGTTGAAAGATAATGTATGGTATTTATACAAAAATGATAGAAAATTGAACACAAAATTTGGACGTTCTAGATTTAGTGTATGTAATTGAACAATTGAGATTCGTTGTGAGTTTCCCTAAGCATTATTGATGGGTCACAATCGTGATCAAAGTGATGGAAAAAGTGGTCAAAAAGTACTGTAGTGACAATGACTAAGTATTATTGATGGGTCATAGTCGTGATCAGAGTTATGGAAATAGTGGTAAAAAAGTGTTACAGTGACAATGACTAAGTATTATTGATGAGTCACAGTCGTGATCAAAGTCATGGAAATAGTGGTAAAAAAGTGCTGTAGTGACAATGACTAAGCATGATTGATAGGTCACAGTCGTGATCAGAGTGATGGATAAAATGGTTAAAGTCTTGCAGTGTGTTCGACTAAGTAATTTTAATGTGTCACATTCCTTATTATAGTGAGTTTATTTTTTGAGTTTAGTCTTTATCGTTTAATTAAACCTCATATATTATAAAAAAACGTGTATTTCAATAAAGAAGACATCTATAAATATTTAAAAAATTGTGCATAGTATAAAATATTTACAAGACATACATAAGTATGAATGATAAAGATACAAAATGCCTAATGACGTGAA
The DNA here is from genome assembly GCA_016859785.1 of Macrotyloma uniflorum. Lineage (NCBI taxonomy): Eukaryota > Viridiplantae > Streptophyta > Magnoliopsida > Fabales > Fabaceae > Macrotyloma > Macrotyloma uniflorum. Next base: position 955,461 of record BDMB01000041.1, on the reverse strand, counting down.
CCAGTTCCACAAGGTGGTCTTCTAGTTTGTCGCCTTGGTCGCTTCCGTGATTCTTCTTGTGGTGGTGGTGGTGGTGGTGGTGGTGATGGCATGTAACTTTGATTGCTCTCGTTGTCCTATTCTGTGGTTTCGGTATTTGATTCTAATGGTCCAAGTTGTTTGTATGATGGCGGTGTAGTAAATAAATTTGTAGTTTCAGAGAACATTTGGTATGCCGATCCAACTTGTTGTGGTCCGAGATGCATTTGAGTTGGAAAGGATTGTAATTGCCCCATGTAACCATAGTAAGGTTAGCTACTTTGACCAAAATTTTATTGTGAACTTGAACCAAACTGTTGATGACTACTTTGAGCAAAATTAGGTTGACTACTCTGACCAAAATCAGTAGGCATTATTGGTTCATCATACTGTAAAAAAAAAAAAAATAACAAAATTAGCGCATCATAAAATATTTCAAATCCAAATGAAGTAGATATTTTCTTACCTCGTCATCTATGTCTTGTTGTTTAGGAGAAATGAAGCGGATAGTGCGTTGGAAATACCATTGCATGTACGAAGTGTTTTCCCGCAAATGACTACTTCCATTGAACGCAACTCCATTCACAATATGATTATGACGATTATTCCATAAAGCTATCCATTGTTGCTGAAATAGTGGCCAAAATATCTCTGTTCTCCCTCTCATATCTTGCTTGTGTTGTTGATCAAGATTTATTGGGTTTGTAGGAATATGTTGGCGAAGGTCAAATTGTCTCATAACCCGATCAACTTGGTAAAACTCTACCGTCGCAAAACAAATGATGGGGACTGTAGCTCGACAAAATCTAATATTTTATTAAATATATAAATAATTAAAAAAAAACACATAAAATTTAAAAAAAAAATCTACGACACGTGAAGGTCCTTCAAAAGAGCAATTTCAAATTTCAAAACAACAAAAACCTGTAAAAGAGTAATTTCAAATTTCAGAACAACAAAAACCTGCAAAACTGGAATTAGAACAAGAATATTGGAACAAGAAAACGAAAAATAGAAACACCATAATAGAAATTGGAACATGAATTGACAAAATCTAAACTGCAAAACTGAAAAACCTGAACAGATGCTTCACTCTTTTACTTATTTTTTGCACAGATGCTTCACTCCTCAGAGCAACCTGCACACTTTATAATTTTTTCTCACAATTTATAATAGTTTTTCTTACTTTGCAGTGATATTTCAACTCAACAATGTTATGTGCTTTTATAAACTCATAGACTAAGATGAACTGTGAACTGTGCATTACAATTTAAATTTGAAGTCTGTGGCATTGATGGCTTCTTTGAATACTTTTTCCAACTTTTGAATGACCAATGCATGTTGCAAGTAAATAGTGAATCACTTAATACAGCATATGAGAAGATTTTCATATGCACAGATTGCACAACACGCATTTGACCAGTGGGAGGGCATTGAAGTCGTGCTTGAAAACACGACTTCAATATCTTATAAATAAAATTCAACCCCACTCAATATGCCCACATCTGATTCGGGAGTTCCAACTTCTCCTCTTCTCATAAATTCTCAAAAATTCTAAGAATTTGGGTGAATTTTTTTGTTACAATTTGTAAGGTTTGTATGTATATTTATCAACTAAGTTATGTTAGGGTTAGAATTAGGGTTTGTATATTATTGTTTTAGAATTTGGTGGTGAACTGATTATGTATTTTATTATTGTAAATTATTCAAACAATTTGACATTTTATATTATTATTTAATGACTTATAATTATTATTTTTTAAAATATGATATTTTAAAAAATTATATATTATCAATATATTTTTTAATTTAATTCATAATATTTTATATAATATTATATTATAAATATTTTTAAATTTTATATTTTTACATTTTTTTCAATCTAAATATGCATTGTGAAATTGAAATATTTTAAAATTTTTAATAATAATGATATTTTATTATTATACCATATTCAAATAATTTGATATTTTAAATTATTATATAATGACTTATAATTATAATTATTAAAGTTTCGTATTTTAAAAAATTGTATATTATCAATATATTTTTTAATTTAATTTGATAATATTTTATATAATATTATATTATAAATATACTTAAATTTTATATTTTTATATTTTTTTTAACTTAATTATGTACGGTAAAGTTAAAATGTTTTAAAAAGTTTAATAATAATGATATTTTATTATTATAGTATATTTAAATAATTTGTCATTTTAAATTATTATATAATAATTTATAGTTATAATTTTTAAAGTTTTGTATTTTAAAAAATTGTATATTATCAATATATTTTTTAATTTAATTCATAATATTTTTATAAAATTATATTATAATATATTTAAATTTTATATTTTTATATTTTTTCTAGAACTTAATTATGCATTGTGAAGTTGAAATATTTTAAAAAGTTTAATAATAATGGTATTTTATTATTATAGCATATTCAAATAATTTGACATTTTGAATTATTATATAGTGACTTATAATTATTATTTTTAAAGTTTGATATTTTCAAAAACAGTATATTATCAATATATTTTTTAATTTAATTTATAATATTTTATATAATATTATATTATAAATATATTTAAATTTTATATTTTTACATTTTTTTAACCTAATCATGTATGGTGAAGTTAAAATGTTTTAAAAAGTTTGATAATAATGACATTTTAAAAAATTGTATATTATTTATTATTTATTAATTAAAAATAAATATTTTTTTTTATTGTTCTCTTTTAAATATTTAATATTTATTATTTGAATATATATATTTAATATGAAAATCTTATAAATACATGATATTATATTTTTACTGTTGTTTATGTAAATATAAATATATTTTCGGTGTTATAGATGAGGAGATTCGAAATTGGCAATTCTTCTCATCCAGTTCAAAATGAAGGTATCATATCTGATATTTTGGACGATTTTTCAGAAGATGAAAATCAATACATGCAATTTGATGAAACAGCAACATCATCATCAAGAGACCCTGACCACTATATTCAACACGTAATAGATGGGTCGTACCAAATTGAAAATACCATGCAACTTAATCTTAATGAAGGCATGCATTTTCCAACCAAAGAGGGTGTAGTGAATGTGATAAAACAATATCACATTCAATTAGGTTATAAATTTCAATTAATTGAATCGAAATCTAAATATTATGTTGCATGTTGTGGCAATTATGGAAATAGCTTTTATTGGGGAATAAGAGCATCTTATACCAAAAACAGAGATCGGTGGAAAATTACAAAAATAGAAGCACCCCATACTTGTCTTAGTGTTGATTTATCTACCGATCATAACAGCTTAGATTCAACTTTTATTTCTAGAGTTATCTATGATATAGTTAAAACAAATGTTCGTGTAACGGTAAAAACAATAATAGCATAAATAAAAACCCGTTATGGGTATACAATTTCATATAGAACGGCATGGATGACAAAACAAAAGGCCATTGATGGTTTCAAGCGCTACAAAAAATTAATCCGGGAAGTTTGATGCTATACAATGGTTCTCGTCTTCCACCTTGTAGTCAAGAAATTCGACCAATATATATGCTAGAACGTGTTTTTTGGTCCTTCAAGCCCTGTATCGACGAATTCAAATATTGCAAACCAATAATTCAAGTCGATGACACATTTTTGACCGAAAAATACGAAGGGACTTTATTGACTGCGACTACACAAGATGAGAACATAAATCTTTTCCCATTAGCATTTGCAATAGTGGAAGGGGAAACTAAAGAGGCATTGCTTTGGTTCTTTCAACAGCTTCGGCAACATGTCACGCCTTAACCAAATTTGTCAATGATTACTGATAGAGGGAGAGGAATCTTGGCAGCTTTAGAATCTCCACAACTAAATTGGCCCAATTTGACCTCTCTTTACTGTATTAGACATATTGCATCAGACTTTCAGAAAAAGTTCAAGAATAAAGAGTTCAAAAACAAGATCGTTAACATAGGTAATCATTACTTCAAGTACTCTCAATTTGCAATATTTATGTTTTAATTTGCTAACTCTTTTTTCTTGTATTTAATAGGGTATGAGATGAGACAACCATACATTGAAGCAAAGTTAGCTGCTTTGCGATCAGAGTGTGAACAAGCTGTGTAGTGGTTAGAAGAAATTCCATTAGAAAAATGGACTCAAGCCTTTGACCATGGGAAAAGATATGGTCACATGACCACAAATTTGGCTGAATGTATTAACTCAGTATTAAAGGGAGCTCGATCTTTGCCAATCGGTGCTTTAGTAAGAACCACATTTGAAAAGATTAATTCATGGTTTGTAGAGCGCGGATCGAAGACTCAATACATGTTAAAAGTTGGCCATCAATATCTTGAAGAAATCATGACTGTGCTAAATCAGAATGAAGATTATTCAAGGATGTGTCATGTGGATAGCTTCAACAGAGATTATCAAGAGTTTGATGTCGCAGAAACAGTAAATATGCGTATTGGTGGCTCCCTAAAACATTTCACAATCAAAATAAATGATTGGTGGTGTCATTGTGGGGAGTTTCAAGCTCTTCGGCTACCTTGTCGTCATGTCATGGCTATGTGTTCCTTTGCTCACCTTGAAATTAGTCAATTTATTAACCCTGTTTACAAATTGGAAACCATCTTCAAGGCTTATGAAGTGAAATTTCATCCTGTGCAAAATGAAGATTATTGGACTACCTACACAGGACCAAATCTCATACCTGATCCAACTACAAGAAGTAAACTTTCAAGAAGACCTACTATAAATCGCATTCATAATGAAATGGATCAACCAAATTCAAATAAGCTCAAGAAATATTCGTTTTGTAGAAGTGAAGATCATAATAAAAAAAATTATCCTAATAAACAATAATGTGTTATTATTATTTAAATGAATATGTATTTTAATTTTTTTTATTTTCATTATTTTTTAACCATTATTTATAATATAATTAATTTATACTATTAATGAACATTAACAAATTATTTCTCAATTTAAATAATATAAAATAAATTTAAAATGAATATTTTACATAATTCTTACAATTTTTACCAATATTAATTAAATACATTAATTAATAATAAAGAAATTATTTCTCAATTTAAATGATATAAAATAAATTTAAAATAAATATTTGATATAATTATAACAATTTTTAAAAATATTAATTAAATACATTAATTAATAATAAAAAAAAATTATTTTTCAATTTAAATAATATAAAATAAATTTAAAATAAATATTTTACATAATTATAAAATTTTTACAAATATTAATTAAATATATTAATTAATAATAAAAAGAAATTATTTCTCATATTAAATGATATAAAATATATTTAAAATAATATTTTACATAATTATAATAATTTTTACATATATTAATTAAATCCATTAAATAATAAAAAAAATTATTTCGATAAATAAAGATGAAAAATAGAGTTAAGAACCTTTTAAATATAATAATAATAATAATAATAATATATTATTAAAATAGTTTTGAATGGTTGTAAAAACAACTTTGCTCAGGATTAACACATGGCATCTACAGACAGTTATGTCATGTTAAATCTCATTTTCTGATTTTCCTTTCCATTCTGAAACTGTTCATCACCAGGACTCGGTTGCTACACCTACCATCCCATGACATTAACAATCCTTACAGAAACAGAAAACTACATTAAAAAAATGAGGCAACAAAGAAAAAGAAAATGCCATGGTAAATAGATCAATAGCACCTGTAACATGATGATCATTATTGCCTCCTTCGTAATAGCACAACAACTTTCAGGGCTCTGCACTCGCACTCTATAAACACTGGAAATGTAAAAGATTACATACCTTGCCTCTGCACTCGGACTCTATTAAAAACTGGAAATATAAAAGATGTAATATCAGATCAAAAATTTTTGGCACAAGATGAAGGTGAAGTTGTGCTTCCATGCACGACTTCTTCATTTTTTAAAATAATAATAATAATAATAAAATAAAATTGTGTTAGCATGCACGACTTATTCAATTTTTGAAAATAAAAAATTAATAATAAAATGAAGTCGTACTACCATGTACGACTTCTTCAGGTCTCTTAAAACAAAAAGTGAAGTCGTGCATGGAAGCACGACTTCGGTGTATTGAAAAAAAAATATAAAGTTGTACATGGAAGTAAGACTTCTACAAAATGAAATTGTACTTCCAAGCACGACTTGACCTAAAACTGTAATATTGAGTCAAAGTGATCCCTCTACGTAATTTGGCAGTGAAAATAACCCCTCCACGTAGAAAAGCCAAAAAATGAGTGATTCCAACAAAATGATCCCTGCCCTATTTATAAAGAAGAAGATAATGGTTTCCTAAGCATTGTACTTAACCATGAAATCTCTTTCATTTTACGATTGTGAAAAGGAAACTATTTAACTTCCTGAAATGTCACATCCTTATACATCATAAATGTTTGTCCCATTTACATGTGCCTCAAAATAATTTATAGATTACTCTTCGTCGTTGAACATTCTTCGAGTTGGATGATCAATATACAATTAGTATGTTGAGAGCATCCTAGTTAAAGAAATGAAAATTTCTCTCAAAAGTTAAAAAATTTCGTCTCTATACACTCCTCAAGCCTAAGGAACCATGTACGATTAGTGCGTCAAGAGCATCTAAACCAAAAAAATAATTTTTTTTTTCAAAAGTTAAAGATTCTTTGTTGCTAGACACTCCTCAAGTCTAGGAGTTAGTGTAAAATTAGTATGTCGAGAACATCTCAACAAAAAAATGAAAATTTCTTTTAGAAGTTGAAGGATTTTCATACACTATAACAAAATCAAAAATGCTATTTTATACTCTTTATACCACAATCAAATTAGTTTGTAACTTTACAGAAAGATATCAAAAACATAATAACTTTAGTACACTTGTCTCGCACACTTTGCAAAAATGTAACATTTACATAATACCATTTAAAATGCTAAAGCAACATATTCACAGTCTTGGGAAATTTAATTTTTTATTACACAATACAATGAAATTCATGATCACAACAAAATCATAATTTATGTGGAGATGTACTTGTAATAGTATCTGCTCCCATATTAAAACAAGATCATAACAGTACAAAAAAATCACAACAAAACAACAACACAAGGGTAAGCTAATTTACACAAAACTAAACTCAATATTAAAATCTAAGTAGATACTTAAGAGTCATTATCAATCATTTAATAAATCCAAATCTTGCAATTCATTTCAGTCAAGCACAAATACAAATATTTCTTACATGTAATTACTTACAAACACCTATTTCACTAAACAAACTCATTCAGATAATAATATGAAATCTTTGACCTTAGAGACTAACACTTGTCATGCTTAATGGTCGTTGAGCAATAAATGTTATTCCTTACGGAGTCTTCTTTTCACCTTAGGATCATCTGTTTATCCCCATTCAGACACCACACATAGGGTAGTTCTCAAAAACATATTTGGTAGCTGCTTCCACCATTTGTAAGTGGAACCTCCATCGATCTCACATCACATGGTACCCCTATCTACATGACTAGAATATCATTTGAGATCTGGATACCTCCGTACATAATAGGTCTCGATAATTCTATATATACTAAAATTATTACCAAATAATATCCCATGATAAATATTTGACCCAAACACAAACGTTACAAGTAAGCCATAATATGCTTGTCAATTGTAATTTAATTAGTCCATCATTCCACATCCGTCAATACATATTATTTATCTCAGTCATCTCATCCTCCATGCTTATTCACATCCAGTGTAATAGTTCTCAAACATATTTCAATCTGACTTTAGTAACCAAAATACTTGATTCAAAATTAACAATATAAACATTCATTTTCTTCTCCTAAACATACATTTAATATCAGCACCTCTAACACTCATACAGTATCATATCATATCAATGCATCTAACATCATTCAACAAAAGCTTAATAATCAAAAGACTTATGATTTTCAACATTCCAAATTTTCTATGATAACTATATATTACTTAATTTTATTTCACAGATAACAAGCTCTTGAGTTTCTATCATTTTCATTTCTTATTTAGTTCCATAAATTCATTTTTAAACATTTCATGTTTTTCGTAATCTAGATATTTTCACTCAAGTGGGAGGAGTTTCGCTCAAGCGAAAACGTCCTAGATAACACCCTCAACACTAGAACATTTTCGCTCAAGCGAAGCAGATTTCGTTCAAGCGAAAATCCACCTAAGAGCACACCTAAGTCTAGAGCATTTTTGTTTGAACAAAACCAGTCTCATTCAAGTGAAAACACATCCAAGAATAGTATCAAAAGATGTTTTGCTTGAGTGAAAAGACAAGCGAGAGCAATCTAGACCCATTTGTTTGAGCGAAAAAGCACTCGCTCAAACAAAAACCCTACGTACGATGCAAGCAACTATAGATGTCAAGTTCTAAATCTCAATCCCAACTCAATCCAAGTAATTTCATGGTCAATTCATGTCTCATGTAAATCTACATCGATTATACACATTAATTTCAAACAAAATCAAGAAAATTCATGCAATCCTATCAAGAACAACTCCTTATACCAATATATTCCTAAATTTAGAAAAATAAACCTAATTAACTTCCCTTACCTCGTGATTCCAACAATTCATAAGCTTTCCAGTTGAATTCCAAATGTTTAAGACTAATCTCACTGATATAAAACATAATTACCCTAATTACTCTCGCGTTCTAGCAAGATTACCAAGATTTTTTTAAATTTTCCTAATAATCCCACAATCAAGAATCCTAAGTATTTTGAGATGGGTAACATACCTAATTGCAATTACAAAATTATTGTAAGGTTGATCACTTATTGTAATTTCCACTTTTTTCTACTTTGAATCACATGAAGAGTTGAAAAGAGAAGAAAATAAAATTCTGAAAGTTGAATAAATGAGAAAGATTAGAAAAATTTAAAATTAAATATTCCTATTTTTCCATTTCCCTTTTAGTTATTGGGCTCTAAGTCCACCTAAGTGTTTGACCCAGACATTAGAGACACTTCTCGAGTGTAGGGAACAACGGTATGATTAACATACCAAGAGCATTTTGACTACATATGTATAATTTTCTAAAAGATCTCAAATTATGGTTTGAGACTTTATTAAAATAAACAATTGATTTAATTAAAATGAATAAGACCATCTTAAACATGCAACCAAGGTTCATCAGTTACAGATATAATAATATACTACCAATAAACGAAAATTCATATATATATATATATATATATATATATATATATATATATTACACATTTATTACATTAACTTGTCAACTATCTTTATAAATACCGGTAAAAATTATTTTAATTTTAATAAGAACATTTTTAATTATTACATAATTTTTTATATTATGTATTTATTATTAATTATTTACTATTTATTTTAATATTTTTATTCAAATTTTAAAATTAAGAATAATATGCTTTTAAATGAGCATTAGATAATTAAAATAAAATAAAATTAAAATTAAAACAAATAATATAATACAAATAATATTTAAAAAATAAAAATAAAAAAATCTATCATTTCAATTAGTATTAATATATTGAAGTAAAATATAAAAATACTAAAATAAATATTTTAAATAATATAATCATTGAAATAAATAATAAAATATAAAATTATCAACATAATAATATTTTATTATTTTCAATATGTTATATATTAAAAATTTAAAAATAAAGGTTTTTTACGAACATAAAAAAAGTAAAAAAAAAAATATAATATGAATGAATAAATAAATAAAACAAAAAAAATCATATCTTATAACAAAGTATAAAGAAACTTAAAAATATTTTTAAAATAAAATAAATATAAATATAAATTTTTTGAAATATAAATTATTTAAAAAAAAAACATTATATACTATTAAAAAAATTACCAAATACAAAATTTACAGTTATATAAACTTTTTAACTACTAAAAAAAATGAAATGGTGTGTCAAGCATAACCTTTTCTTCTTTTTCCTCTTTATCTTACTTGAAAAAAATATCTTCTAAAAAAAATCCATAATTATATTTTTTATTTCTTACAAAATAAAAAATCTCTAGCCAGATATATTAATTAAAATAATTCTTAGTTGTAACTTTCCACCTACAAAAGACAAAAGAAAAAAAAAATATAGATGCTCAAAGAACATTGTCTAGTCTACAAACAACACTTTGATCATATAAATCATTGAGTCTAACATTGAAGAAATGAATGTAATCAATCCTCTTTCTTCTAGATTGTCAGTATTTGTAGAGTTATCTATGCAAAAGGGTGCTCTACTATGTAACTATAAGAAACTTAAAGAAACAAAAATAATATTAGAGAATTCATCACAATCTAACTTTTGATTTATCTAAAAATGAAGCAAAATAATTACTTATACTAGGAGGTATGACGAATAACACTCCATTCTCAAATATGATGTTTATTTTTTATTATTTTATAATAAAAAAATTCTTTTAGTACAAAAAATTTAATATTTTGCGAGAAAAATTAGTGAGGGAAAATATTTATCATTAATACCTTGCTAATTGACTAAGAAATAATAAAGAAAAAAATATTGTAGTTTATAAGAAGTTAAATAGTTACAAGTTTTCAAGAATATAAATTTGTGTGACTGAAGTCACGAAATTATGTATTTTCTAACTATGCAAAATATATGTGAAATATAATGAATAAAAAAATGTTAAACAATGGAATAATTCCAAAACTATTTCCCACATTATAGTGATATGATTGTTTCATTGCAAAATCGGTGTAAAAACTATAGCTAAATGTGATTTACAAACATATTTTAAAATTTTATATAATGTAGTATAACTTTTCTTCTCATATATCTAGACTCAATGGTAACTTACAAAATTAAATAATGGAAGCCAAATTTATAATACAAAGGTTTATTAAATTAATTTTTTTACCATGAATAAATAAATATTTTATCCATAGTATAAATTGTTTATATAACTCCAACTTTACAATTTAGAGATTAAGGTAGATTGCAAAGTTAAAAGAAAATGTTGAACACTAAAGAGTTTCTCTATCAGTATATTGTTCTTAATATTTTCATTGTATTATTGAATTGTTTTAATGATGATTTAGATATAATGAATATATTTTTATTTTTCATTGTATAGGTTTCAGAGATTTCCTAAAATCAATAGTTTTAGAGATTGTAAACATATTATTTGATCTTAAGATGCAACATAGCATCTAATAATAAATAAGTATATATAATTTTTTTTTTTTAAAGAATTCCCATAAGCAATTAAGAAGAGATACCAAAGTACATAGTTTTAATTTTTTACACAACTTACTTGTACATCTCCATTGTATCTCTCTCTTTCATTTCCCATCATATATTATTTTTATTACTTCCTTATTTACACAATTCGTATGACATATATGAAAAGTTGTAGGAACACTCTACTATAAGTTAAATTATATAAAAACAAACTATATTTATATTATTTTAATTAAGTTATTCCACTTTTCTTCATTAAATATTTAATATATTTATTATTTATATTTATATTTCTATTGATTTATTTTTAAATTATAAATATTACTTCACATCCTAAAAATTTTGTTTTTAAAAATTACTCTTTCTAATATATTAACTATTTATCATTGTATATTCATTTGAAATAATATTTTTAAACTTAATACTAATTTTAGTTTTCAATATTAAATATTATATTTCATTAAATTAAATATCTCTCTTTATTTAAATAAAATGAATTTTCATATTATTGAAATATTGGTTTATTTTAGTTTAAATTTAAATATTGGTTTGTAATAATTTTAAAAAAATTTGCATTGACTCTCAAATTTTGTTTTTTAATATAATAGAAGTGAACTTTATGTCTAATTCATTGGTTCAATGAAATCTTGAAGTAAGATCTCTAACACATATTTCTCATGTCGAGACTCCCAACTCAAACGCGATCTTACATATAGGTGGTCAAACAACAACCCGATAGTGGGTTACTCAATAGGACCTAACAAGCTTGTTAGGATAAACTCTGATATCATAATAAAAATGGATTTTAAACTTAATTCATCTCTATAAAACCGGCTTAATAAGGTGAAGTTTGCACTCATTTTATATATATTAATTTTATTTTATTTTTAGTCGACATAAGATCTCTAACACAATATTAACCTATTTTTGTTGTAACCTATCCCTTATATTCGTTGTTTTGTTCTAATCCTTGCCTTTTGAACTCCATGATTATGCTCTGATCCTTGCCTTTTTGAACTCCATTGTACCCTAACCCTCATCATCTTTGTGGTGGTGGTGCGGTGCTACAATAGACGAGGAACATTCATTATTAAGTTGTAACAATTTATATAATCTAAGGTGGTGTCGTTTGTGAGATGTTTCCGTCCATCTCTACTAAGATCAAAGTCAAAGTTTAGCAGATTTTGATCCATAATCTGAATTATGTGAATTTTTTATCCTTCTAATTGTTAATTTATCTTGTTTATTCCTTTAACTAAAATAGAATTAGAATTTGGTACCGATTGTGTGATTCATGGAAGTATAGTGAAATGAGATGAAGTTCTTCCAACAAACTCCTTTCATCCTGATTAGGGAGTTGTTATGGTGTTGCTTTGGGAACAAAAATATTTGGCGAATATTCTTTGTTCTTGTAACTATTTTTATTGTATATGCTTTTGTGTTTCAGATGCTTATATATTGCACACTTATTTGGTTTTATCAAAAAGACCTTTTACATTTCATCATTGTTAGAGATTCTACATTACTTAGTGATATGGCCAAATTAATATATATAAATGGAGGCAAACCTCACCTCATAAGTTGGTTTTATGAGGTTGAGTTAGTGATATGGCCAAATTAATATATATAAATGGAGGCAAACCTCACCTCATAAGCCGGTTTTATGAGGTTGAGTTAGACCCAAAACCCAGTTTGTTTGTCCTGTCTCACATTCGAATTAATGTAATCTCGACATGGAGGGGGTTTTATGAGGTTGAGTTAGGCCCAAAACCCCCTTTTATTATGGTATCAGAACCTATCCTAACAAAGTTGTTGGACCTATCACACTAACCCTCACCCACATATGACGTCTTACAATTGTCCTGTCTCTTAGATGTCTAAGAAGAGAAGTATAAATTCATTTTTTAAGAAAAGAGAAATTGATAAGATTGATGAAATAACTTCTAATATACCAAATTTAAATTCAACGAGTAATGTTGAAAAAAATGGTGTTGACGAAGAATCCACAATGCAAATAATTGATCAACATATTCAACAATCTCCTTATAAAATTATGAGTATACAAGAAAAAAAAATTGATATCGATATTTTGATACGTGATATTGGAATGCATCACTAATTTATGATTATTTTGTGAGTCAAATAGATGAAATTCGTAGAGCCTATATAAAGTTTGGACCGTATCACTATTTTATGAATGCGCGTATCCTCTTTCTGGTTTAAATAATCATTCTTGTCGATTTTCGAGTGATATGATTTTTTTATTGATTGGATTGAACAAAATAATGTAAAGTTCAATACAAATGTGATAATTAATTATTTTTATAACATGAAACATGTACCATTAAAAAAATAAAATGTGACCTTATATATATAATTATTTATATTAATTTTAAATATATGTAAATGATTTGTAATTTATTAATGATTTTATTTATTATATTTATTTTTATATTATAATTAATTTTAATAAATATATATATATTAATTAGTTCGGGTTCGATCCCCCTCACCTAAAATTCTTGACTCTGTCTATGGTCTCTAGTCCAAGATTGGTGTATTCTCTCCAACCAACCATTTTAATTGTAATTGATGTGTTATCAAATGATTAATTCTTAAGCATCCTTCCTCGAAAGAGAATCAATTGTTATATTTTCATGTCCTCTCTTGTACTCAATTGATTAATCAAATATTCTAAATTGTAATAGTCTCTTTTCACCATGAAGTGCCTGTTTAGAAGATAATGATTCTATTTTTGGACTGTAAAGACAACGGTCAACAATTCCTTACCATAGGTAGACAATGCTTGTAGTAAATTCAACACCCTTCTTATATAAGCAATAAGGTGTTGTTCTTGTATAAAATCTACGTCTATTCCCCAGCCCGACACATCCACCTCTACTACAAATTCCTTGGAGAAGTCAAGTAGAGCCAATACTAACGTGTAACTAAGCAACTCCTTCAACTTCCGGAATGCCAATTTTGCCTTCTCCGTCTATTAGTAACCATCCTTTTTCAACATGTTTGTTAATGGCTTAATGGCTTAACAATTACTCCATATATTTTAATAACTCCTCTATAGTAACCAGCAAAACTCAAAAAATTTCTTAATTGTTTTAGTGTCTACGACCGAGGCCATTTACATCTTACATTGATTTTTCTTATAGATATGATGATACTCCTTTTCCTTTTATGAAATGTCTCAAGTATTCCACTAATATAACTTGCTTTCTTATTATAAATAATTATTAATTTTGATTTATAAATACTTATATTATAGTAAATAAAAAGTTGTTACTTTATCATTAACTTGTTTTTACATTATGGTAATTTATAAATCTTGTCTTCTTATAGTTTTTCTTATGAAATTGTTCTTACACTCTTAATGAATATTCCTGAAGTCATTTTGATTCCTCATTCTCTTTAAGTAGATTTTACTGTATTTATTGAGATTCCTCATCTCCTTATTGAGCATTCTCATTCTACTATCCCATATCATTCATCATTGTCATGACCTGTTATAGAATGAAAGTGTCTTCATCACCATTGTATTGTGATGTGATATTTTAGTAGCTCTCGTTTATAATGTTTTATGATTTAGGAATCTTTTAATAATGCAGCAAAAAATTTACTTAGCCGGATAGAGATAAAAATATTCTAACAAAAAAATCTTTAAGATTTTTTTTTTTCAAATTTCAAGTGTTAAATATGTATTAGACTATCTTATGATATTTAAGACACGTTTATGCAATAATTATTACCTAGTTCTTCTCTTATTAGGACATGCACACTAAAAAGCGTGAATTTAAGGATCATAGCCCTACGTATCAAGAATTTTACCACCAATTACTATGTATAGGTGTTAAGGTGTTGTAGTTCCATGCATATTGTGGTTCCATAAATATTGGGCTCACAAAGACACATGATATAACATGCAATTCTTACCAACTAGCATAACTCATGTATAGATCTTTAATGCCATATTAAAATATAAGTCCAATATTGACATCCTCATATAATATATTATATTCAACATTATTATTCATCATATTAACTCAATAAATTTCTAAAAATATATAATTTCCTAGTTTCAAATTATCATGAAGCTTAAAAACTTTAAAAAACAACTTCAACTATAACTTTTTTCAATAAATTACCAAGAATATCTACTGAAACAACTAAATGCTTAAAACTCTATTTACCGACAAAAATAAGAACTAAAAATTTAATAAAATAAAGAAAAAAATGAATCAAAATATTTCATAAAAATTAAAAGTAAAATTAATATATTTGAAACATTTTGATGAAACAAATTTTGAATGGGTGTTTGGTCCACATAATAAAAAAACTAAAAATATTTATGCAGGTAAATATAGTTATGATAAAACTGTTTAGATTATTAAATAATAATAATAAGAAAGTCAATGGAAGATATTTGTGAATTGTTTTGTGACACATAGCAAATGTTGTTTGTTTTGTAGAAACGGGGATGCGGGGTTCACACGGTAGATGAAAAGAAAAGGAGAAAAAGGATGGATGGTGGGACCCACCCTGCACTTTCTCGTGCAAGTCCTCGTCACTACGCTCTCTAACCTCTTTCTCAGTTTCTCCCTAATTGCATGCAACCTAATTCATTAATCAAATGCTTCATTATTCAAGTCACATGACTTCTCTCTTACCCTCCTCCATCAATAACACATTAATATCTATAATAATGCCAACAACAATACTTCAAACATTAAAACAATAATTTACTTCTTCTAAAAATCTATAACTCATATAAAATTTTCTTTTAAATTACTGCTACTATAAAATTATTTAAATTATTTTTCAATAATATAATAAATAAATAAAAAAAATAAATGAATCTAATATTATATGTATAGAATGTGAAGTAGAATGTATGTACACGTGTGCATCCAGAGTTTTCTATAAGGAAGGGAAAAAGTTTTACTTTTTAACACTTGAGCCAATTCCCTCCAAACCCAATCTATCACCTCATCTCTTCCAAAAACGAAATCCAGATAACAATGGTGGTGGCCAATGAAAGGAGTCCACGTGTCAACAGGAAACACGTCACATCATCCCTTCATGCGTCCGTGTCCCACCCCTCGAAAAGTCCTTACCTTTTCACTCACTTTTTCTTGGCCTCGCAAGAGTGAGAAACTGAAACTCCAACAAAGAAAGAGAGAGCGTTAGAGCATTAGTGAGTGTGTGTATGTGTTTTGGTGTGTGCGCATTCATTCAGTGATGTGCAACAAGAACAGTCCTTCTTCTTCAGACATTCAAACAACCTCTATTATGAAGAGGACGCGGAAACCCACCAAACGCTATCAATCTTCTTCCTCCTCTTCTTCCTCTTCTTCCTCGCTTAAGCCGCACCGCCGCGGCAACCGGACCAAGACGCGCAGGCCCAAGTTCGTCAGCCTGCGTCTTCAGTTATCCGACCCCAAGAACATGCCGCCCCAGCCCAACCCCAAGGCCCAAGAGCAGCCCCAGCTCAACCTCTTCCCTCTGCATCCGGACCACCACGACATGCACGAGGAGCAGAACGTCGCGCTGCTCTTCAGCGCCGAGGGCGGGGCCACGCTCTCGGGCCTTCTCGAGGAGGATTCCACGTCGCCCTCCTCCGCGACTACGGAGGGGTCGCTGTCGGCGCTGACGTGTCCGGCCGAGGACGCCGGGAACTGGCTGGTGAGGAAGGCGATGCGGCGGAGGGAGAGCGAGGAGGGGAGCGAGGAGAGGTGGGTGTGCTACTCGGAGGTGGTGGAGGAGAAGAAGGAGGCGATGGAGGAGGTGACGAGTTATTGCGTGACGGGGAAAACGACGAATAATACGACGACGACGACGACGACGTCGTTTGGGTTGTTGTCCTTAAAGCTGGATCACCAGCAGATATTGAATGCTTGGTCTGATAAAGGCTCGCTATACGTCGCGGGGGAGGGGGCCCCACACACTGTCCCAGACTTCCTCAATGGTTTCCTCCTACATAATGCCCTCCTCCCCCATGTGATTTTCACTCCACTCTCAATTATTTTTTGGCTTAATAATTTTCTTTTGTCTCCGTAAAATCCCCAATCATTCATTTCTCTCCTCAATTTTGAAAACCCTCCTCTTTTTTCTTTTTTTCCTTTTTACAAAACTTTTCAGACAGAATTTTCTTTATTGAAATTTCAATTATTTACTACTGAGTGGACACTGATTAGCAACACTTATTTTTAATTCCCAGATTTTGATCCCTCAATTTAGTCTATTTGATGACATCCTACATGCGAAACACATGGATTTCGAGTTTCGACCCTTGTTAGACAAATCATTAAGACTGTGTTTGGTTTACAGATTTTACTATCCTACTACTTACCTTTCTCCAGGAAACTCAGTTTGGTGATATTTTTTATTAAGTTTGACTATTCAAAATTAAGTTTACTAATTTGAATTATGCATTAAGTAATTATACTGTAACTTAGAGAAAGACTCGAGTATCTGAAATAAAAAATATGTTGGACTCGTGAAAGTTTGGGTATTTAAAAGTTATAGGGACAAAAAGGTGGAAGTGTCGATTTTGTTTGGATTGAAAAACATTATTAATCCCTTTTGTGTTTATGTGAATATTTTATTGAGTATGAGAATGGGCACCCGCTGGGGGGAAAACATGTAATCTTATGTTAGATCTCGAGATTTGGAGAAATAATGTTGTTGGAAAGATAACACATATATAGTGCTGTTTATAGTTGACACATCATTGACTGAATTAAGAAACGAGGATGGGTCATGGTAGATTATGTCATTGATTTGTTTGTAAGATGTGGTGGGCGTGTCTGAAGTAGAGTTTATTTATTTATTTATTATTTGAATGTCGGATTGTGCCTTAGTTGAATTTCGTATTGGTACCTTTTTCGGGTTAACTTTTTGGTAAAGGGGTGTACACTGATTAGGAATTTATTAAATATTGGAGTCTATTGTGGAGCTTTTCTTTCTCTTATTTTTTTTACCTGATTTGGAAGCATTGAGCTGAGATAGATGAGCATGACCCATGTTCGTTGCGTACTGTTAATATTTTTATCAATCATCATTTATGAATATTAATTAACCTCAGAAGGGTATAGGGTAACCAAAATGCTATAAATGGAATGGCTAGGGACTAGAGAAATTGTTTTAGTAATGCGATGTCACTCTTAAATTCATGAGTTTTGGTTTTTGGACAGGTTGCATGGGATGGTTGGGGAAGTGGTGTGGTTGGGAACGCATGGAATGTTCCTGAAGAGTGTGCGGCTAACAAGGCAAATGTGAAGGAAGAAAATGGTTGGAAGTTGGGGCAGAGAGAGGCAAGTGTGCAGAGATACAAGGAGAAGAGGCAAAGCAGGCTCTTCTCGAAGAAGATCCGTTATGAAGTTCGCAAGCTGAACGCTGAGAAACGACCCAGGATGAAGGTACTATTTTCTGCTCTCATTGCTACAGTGGCATAATTTGATTTGTTCTATTCTACTCACAATATGCAGGTAATGTGAGAAAAAAGAAGATAATTGGATGCAAAACGTAAATTATTAACTGGTTTTTGACAAAAAGAAAAAGTTGTTTTATTTCCCTCTGTTAAAAGTTGTTTTAACAGAAGAATAAAGAGTTTTTCTCTCTAATAGTAAAAATAATATGAAGGATGTTATCTACATTTGAATGGATAGAGTTTAGAAATCGCTGTGTTAATCTACATATTCTTGATGGGTGTATATTAGTTACACATTCTTGTTGGAGAAACCATATGCGTGTCATTGTTTATATTGATTGCAAAGATATGATAAACTTAGTCTATGTTTTGTCCATTAGGCAATTATCAATTCCTCTTCAGGCTTGGGTTAAGACACTGTTAGTGAGTTTGAAAATTCAGTTTGTATTAAATAATAAATAATAAATAATCAAAATGTTGTACAAGAGATGGAAAAAAGAAAAATAAAAAGTAGCTATTTTCTTATCTTTAGCAAGCTGGCTAACTTCCAAAAACATACTATTGAAAGATTTATGCACCAAGAATTTGCCTTACACAGTGTAAACTTATTAAATAAGTCTTGTGTACCTACTTCCCTATCCTATAGACTATGTACTAATGCTAGGTAGTTGCTATTAAGCAAATGGGGCAAAAGTACCATGTACTAACTTTGTATGTGTTCCATACTCTTGAGTATGAGTAGATGGTGGAGGATAGAGCTATAAGAGGTAACGGGGAAGTAAGGGAAAGTGTTAAAATTGTTCTGTTTAACTCCTGCTGCTGCTGGTATTTAACCTAGTCATAAAGGTGGAGTTTGAGAGCTCCAAGAGGTGCACACTGAGCGGAAAGTGGTATTTGGAATGACACTTCGAATGCTGAAGTCAATAATAGTTATTAATGTTTTATCTCTTAGAAAGAATATAGTTAGTGAGTGCAAATTTATTTATAAAAGAAGAAAGTAGAAAAATAAGTAATATATATATAGAATCTGATTTTAGTCCCTACCAAAATCATGTTTTTCTTATTTAGTCTCATTTTTAAGAAGTTACATTCTACTAGTTGTTATTGTTTCTGTCGTTCTTTTAAGGTCTTTGTTAGTCTTACGTTTATTTTGTCCGTAAATCAAGTGTCATTTTCTTTACACATTTGGTTCTCTAAGTCTAAAAACATCACGAAATTTCCATCTAAATTTCATGATTTTTTCAGTTGGGTCTACATAAGCAATTAACGGAGAAAACAAACGGAAGACTAATAATATATGGGAAAAGGGAGTAATTTTACGAAGCACTGAATAACAACTAAAAGGAGCAAAATGGGAAAAATTATAACTTCTAGTAGTAACTAAAAACCATATTTAAGTTTGATGTACTTTTGGTATTGTAAAAATGAAAGATAACTTGGTAAAAAACATTTTTCGTAAAATGACATTTTTCTCATAATGGTAGAAGTATTTAAGTGAAATGTCCTTTCATTTTCCCTTTTATGACCCAGCATTGCTTCCTCTGCCTTTGGTTTTCCTCTATTTGTTAGTCTACTGTGGCACGTGTTGATACCACGTTATGAATAAATTTCTCTCCCTATCTTGTTCCCTCTTGCATTGTCTTAGGCATGTGATCATATATACACTAATGGGTACAAAGTTGATGTTTGGCTCACTCACAATGGTTCTACAATAAGTTCACGTGTCCTACGATAGTTTATGTTAATGTCATTGCAATTACATGGTGGTATCTGGACTTTGTTGCAACCCCGTGAAACACTTCAACTGCACTTCATAGTGCTCAAGATTAGAAATTTTTTTGCTGACAGTCGTAACAGTACCAGCATTAGAGATCTTGTGTAGTAGTTTAGTACAATTTTTTAATAGAAATGTATATTTGATCAAGTTGAAATTAACTAGCATACCTGGCTTGATCCTTCAACCCTGTCAAGAAGGTTTTTCATTATTTTTTTAACTAAAAATCACTGTTTTGTTGGATCGAGCGTCTAAACTCAGTCTGTTGATGTATTTTGTAATAATCTTCTCTTTCAACAATTGTTCTATTAAGAATTGATGCTGATTATAGTTGATAATCAGGATATACGTACCAACCCAAACTTCCCTACCATTATAGACCATTGATGCTCCCCACATAACATATTGTAATATCACAATCCAAAATATTACAAAAGGAACAAAAATAATAAAAAGTGGAAGAACTAACCAAAATCCACTTTGGAACTAACCTATAACAAGTTAAATCAAATCTATTTCAAAATACACTTTATATTAAGAAATGCAGGAATATTATCCCACAAATAAAGCCCTAAGATGTGGTACCATATGGATTCCATAATCAACAAGTATATTGATTATTCTTCCTTCATATGAGTAAAATGTAAAAACATATGTATACTGTTTTCCATAAGTCATCTATATCTAATTTGTCATGGAATCAAATTACTACTATTCATATATTTTATACTGTTTGAAAAGAATTTCATTTATTTAGTTTCTTTGGTACAGTCAAGAATGAACATTAATAACAATTTTATAAGTAAAAGTGTAGTGTTAAAAGATGATAAATGCTATCAACACTTTCAACAGGCATGAGAACGTGTGTTGTAAGAAGAGGAGTGGGTTGCAATTACTATGAAACAAAACTTTGGTATTATGCTTGTTTGCATGTTTGTGTATTGAAATTGGGTTTGAAACGTCTGAAACTTTTAGTCCTATTCTGGACATGCTGAAGAATTTGCTCTTCCTGAACACTTGTGAAACGAATTTCTTTGCGGTACATTTTTGCAGGGACGATTCGTGAAGAGGGAATGAGAAGGGGAGAAGGATTGGCAGGGTTGATAATAAGAATGTTGTGATATTACAGCGTTGAAATAGAATTTTTCATGTCTTTGGTTTTGGGTAGTGCTGGGAAGCTTTGTTGATGAAAATGTTGTAGATATGTTTATGCAATGTAAAATCCCAGTGGTACAAATATGAACACCCGGGAAAATCTATATTCAACTGCTGTACTGGTGCAACATCTAAGGGGCAGTTTCTAGACCTTTGATTGGACGAGTTTGACAAAGATTTACCATGTGTTTGATCTCAATCCAAGGATTTAGAAACAGTCAAAGCATGTTGTACAAGTACAACAACAAAAAATGTATAGGTTACTTTGAAGACTTGTACAAAGTCTTTCACAAAGTTAAATGTTTGGAAATCAAACTATAATACTGGGGGACTGGAAACTGAACCTTAGTCAGGCCATCAACACAAGGGTAGGTTCTAGGTCAAAGTGTGTTGTGTGACTAAACCCTCATTGTTATATCTTCACATTAAATGAAATAAAAATAATAAGTATGAATCAGTAATTTTCTTCTGGTCTTGTCCCATTCTAAATAAAGCTTTATTTATGGCCAAGTTTCTTCTGTTCAATTTGAAGTTTGTTTGGTGATCAAAATAGAGTAGTAGGAGGAGCAATGTGCTGTAATAAGCAACCAGATTGAACAGCTATTAAAAATGAAACAGTCTCCGATAAAAGGAAATAATGTTCATTAAAAGTGAATTTCAGTATTGCCTTTGTATTCTATGCCAGAGAAACTTTAGAAATCAAAATTTGTCTATTTTTCTTTCAATATATGACACTTGAAATTTGTTTTTTAACATTATTTTTCACAATTTAAACGTTGAACTGATCAAAATATTGAAGAGAATTCCTAAGAGAGTACTGTACTATTCTAAAAGAAAATAGTAATCAAGTTTTGCATGTTAAGTCAAACATGTTAAATAACACCTATTAAATTTCGTGTTACATGTATTATTCTCCACTTTACCAAGTGAAAAAATAATTTTAATTAAGATACTATGACTGCCCCATTTTTACATAGATATTATCAAATATTGGAGGTCTGCCAATGGATTGTTTCTATTATGTGAGTTCATAATGTCTAATAACTATTATCTTTCAAAAGTTTAGTTCAGTCATTTATATTTATACTGGGTTAATTAGGTTCTGTTGTAACTTAGAATTAACGTTTATAATTTTAACATAATGACGATTATTAGTCACCACGAGTATTGAAAAATTGTAAAAATTAAACTACTGTTTGGTAGAGAACTTTCAAATTTTCATTTTCAATTTTTGTCATAGTTTTGAAAATATTTTAATTAATTAATAATGTATTTGGATGAAGAATTTTTAGAAAATAAATAATTTAAAATACTTTATAAAAAAACATTATATTTGGATGGAGAATTTAAAAAAAAATTAAAATTTTAGAAATTTATAATAATAATTTGATTTTTTTTAAAAATGCGAAAATTTTAAATTTTACCTAAAAAAAATAAGAATTTGAAATTCTTTATACTATCTCATTTTTTAAATCTAGGTTAAGATATATCAAGTCAAGATAGAACTGGTAGGATTGGATTATGAGAGATTAGGTTATGACAAGTTAGGTTGGGCTGGATTATAATGGATTGAACTAGGTTGAGTCATGACGAGTCGGGTCATGAAGAGAGTTTAGAAAGGTTTTTTCTAATTGGGTTAGATGGATCAATTTAGGTCAATAATGGTTTGGTTGAATTAGGTTTAGGGTTGAGTTAGGATGGGTCAAACTAAGTAGGGACTAAACGGGTCAAAAGTGGTCAAGTTAGGATATGTTAAGTTGGGTTAGGTCAAGACAAGTAAATTCATCATGAGTTGAGTCACGATAGGTTGGGTTGGACTAGGTCATGATGAGTCTGGTCAGGTTAGAATGTGTTCGGCCAAGTTAGGTGAAGACGGGTTAGGATAAACTAATCATGAAGGGGCAGTCGAGTTATGATATGTTAAGATGGGTTGAATTAGGTCAAGATAGGTTGGACTAGGTCAAGAAAGACCTATATCTGGCTTGAAGTTGACTTGGACTCAAACCTAGCCTACCCCAAACTTGAAACCTACTCGACTTAATTTAACTTAGACTCAATTTAATTTGACTCGACTCAAATTCGATTCGAATTTGGCTTAACCTATACTTGGACTAACCCAGATTGGACTCAAACTAAAATATGACACAAACTTAGACTTGACTTGAATCGAATTGAACCTAGACTTGAATCCCTATGACTTAGTCTGACCCAAACCTAGCTTAGATTCAGACTGAGCCTAGACCCAACCTGACCCAAACTCAACTTGAACTCGATTGGGCTAAGTTAGGCTAGGATTTGTTAGGTTAAGCTAGGATGATTTGTGTCAAGTTAGGTTCGAGCCTCTCTTAGTTGGCTTAGGCCAAGATGATTTGGATTAGATCAACTCGTTTGACAATCATGTGAATACTTATTTAAGAAAATCTTTGTATTGAGTGAAAATTGAAATACTCAATCCAAACAAGAAAAATTAAAATTCAATAAATTTCAATTACTTTATCCAAACAAAATATTTATAAAATAAAACAATTTAAAATGAGAGCAATTCAAATTCATTACATATTTTTTTTTTTAAATTATAAAATTTCTTATCCAGACACAAGGTAAGAGTTCCTATGACTCATATTATAAAAATCAAGTTTTTTCAATTTCGAAACTTGATTCAATTTTTTTTTTCAAATTTTATCATAATAAACCCTTAATCAATACTAGAAAATTTGTACTCAAAACATAAATAAAAACATATTAGATTTCGTAAAATTTACCACATAAAAATATTTTATTTGTGGAAATACTTCAACCAAATTATTTAATATTCAACTAAATTATCATAAAGCCTTCATGTGTTCGTGATTTGGCCTAACTTGAATGTGTAGAAGAAGTTAGTAAGATTCAAGTATTAAAAGTTTTTCTTGTGATAGGAAATTATGATTAAATGCTTTATCCTTTTTCTCTAATAGTTTGTGTTTTTTATTAGTCTTCGACAAAACATTTTTTCACCTTTTTCATCAAAATTTTACTTAGTTGTTATAGTAGAGAGTTGGTAATGCTAACATAATAGGCTCTTTAGAGTCTTCTTTTTTGGTCTTTTATTTTCATTTGAAGGAGAGACCTTTTAATCTTTGAACATTGAGTGCAAAACTTACCTTTTTATGGCCATTCCTTAGTGACATTCTCTATGCAAAAGAATAAATAAATCAAGGACATTGAAGTTCTTTATATAAAGACTAAGGTAGATGCATGTACACATCCTGTAATAGATCATGACTCTAATAAGTATAAACTCTTATTAGACATGACATGAAAATGAATGAGTAAATGCAATGATATAGATAGACAAATTATGCAACTATTTTATATAAGGAGAAACACATTCAATGTTCGTACAATGCAATAGATTATTGTTTTTTCAAGATTATTTCTAAAGCTTGTTTGCATTATAAAAAAAGTGAATCTTTTTTAATAACCATCAAAATTAGTCACTACATCATGAATTTTAATTGCTATTTTTAGCTACCAAATTAGAGACAAAAAAACCATCACTAAAATCTTGGTTAGTATTTTCTTTAATCATTCCGTCAAAACACGATCAGTAGTTAGTTATCACAAAAACACGATTGTTAATTTAGCTGTCAAACAATTTAATGTAATGATCGATTTAACAAATGACTAATTAGACACAATTTTTGTCACTAGATTGTTATGATGAAACTAATTTAATAATCAAATTCATGGTCGCAATTTAGTCATTGAAGTATTTAGTCTAATAATTATTTTAGTGACCAAATGTGTGGTTGCGATTTTTACGTTATATTGTTATAATAAGTCTAATTTAGCAATCAAATTCGTGGTTGCAATTATATTGATGAAGTATTTATTTTGACAATTATTTTAGCGTCTAAATATGTAATTGTAATTTTGATTGTTAAAATAATTATTTAATAAAAAGTTATTTTTACAAGATGAAAAATTAATATTGATTAAAGAATTTATAATAAAAATATTTCATATTAAATAACTCATGATATTTTATCAATGAAAAATTTTAATATATAATGAAATCATATATTGAATACATGGTAATAAAAAGTGAGAGATTAATCAGAATAAAATTAAAACACAACCATAATAAATCTTAAAATGTATAAAATAAAGTAACTTAATATCAAATTATGTCATAATCATCAATATAATCATCATGATCATTGACATAAACATCATACTTAAGATTATTTGTAGAAATTATTGGTAAAGAAGAGGTTGGCATTAAAAAATCAATTTAGAATGTTGTATTGCATTTGTTCATCATGTTGTGTATATGTGCCTTCAATGTTTTTTTTCCTTTGCATTCTTTGCAATAAGTTTAACATTTAATTTAACTATTGTAATTTTCATTTTCTCTATCTTTATAGTGACTTATGTTGTTTCCTCTACTAACATAGAAGACTAGGGATGTGTTAAGCAAATGAAGTCATCACTCACATCAACAAATGCATACAAGTTCTCCTTTACATTTTTTTTAACATGTAAATAAATTTCATTACTAATACTAATAGAATTACTTTTTAACAACTTTGTGACTTGTTATGTATCTTATTACTTGATTTTCTTATATTTCTCTTGAAAAATAAAATTAATATTATTAGACGCAAGGAGTCAAGTTGTCCTATTGTTCATGAAAGTTAACTAATTGCTAAACTTATAAAATCTACAATATTTTTTTTTTTAAAAAAAATACTAACTTAGTACAATATTGTGAATCTTATTTATTGGACTATTCTTTAGTCTTAAACTTATTTGTCTTTTCAATCAATTCTCTAGTAGTAAGGGATTGATCAAGTTCTTTAGCTTATATAAATTTAAATACAAGTTAATAATGAAATTCAATTAATCAATTATATTAAAATTAAATAAATTAAGTAAAAATGAAAATGAAATAAACTTATTATATTCTCAAAGTGTGCTCCAATAGATATAGAGCCATCAATATAGAGTATTATTCCATTCTCTACAGTTTAATTTATCTTCGTAATGTTCTTCTTGCCTTGAAAATTTTCAGAAGTCCAATGTTGGTTTCAAATTTGTCAATAACTATCAAGGATTCAAATCTCCTTATTCTAACCTTGTTTCACCTTATGCATAGCTTTTTTTTGTCATAAGCCTTAATTCTTTTTGCTTAAAAGCTTTTCTAATAGCTAGATCAAGTTGTCGATCCCACTTATATTGATTTTGTATGAAATATGAATTAAGAAACATGCTACATGCAACACATAACACATTTTAAATTGAACCATAATTATTTTCCTAAAAATCTCCAAACTATATATCTCTAATTGATTCACCTATAACCTTCGAAATGATATCAGGGTCGGTCCTTTGCTAGATTAAATATATTACAAAAACATATTGTCAAAGTTATATCTTTACAATAAAATATAAAAAATCATTAAATTAAAATTTCCTTACCTATTTCCTTCAAAGTTAGTTAAAACTTTTGGTTAGATAAATCCTTAGACTTAACAAGGGGGGTATTGTAATGCTAGTTAATCTTCTTCTATTGAAAGTATGAGTTACCAATTTATTTACAAATTTATTTTTGTACAAAGGTGGGAGAGTTACCAATGGATTGAGCTATTTTAATATCATCCTAACCATATATCACATTTAAGAGGGAAAAAAACAAGTGTTGACCTACACAAGAAATATATCTAAGTCATTTCACACATAAAAAAAATATACAATTAATTATTTTTATTAATTATTTATATAAATGGAGGATGTTACAATAATAAATATGATAATATAAAGAATAATGATGATAAAGTATACACTATCTAAGTTGCACCTATACCATAATACTTTCATTCGTAGTATCATCATCAATTTCATGTGATATGTATTTGTCCTCTACTAATTCTTCCAACAAGTTTGGTTCATGAAATGATTGTACATCTACTTTTTCTCTTCCATAATTAGTATCGTCTAAAGAACCATCAATCATGTGTAAATTAATACGTAACATGATCTGAAGTCATATAAGTTCATCATCCTCATATGGAATATCTTACTTGATTAGATTTCATATATTATCATTTATTCTACTACGAGCCTTGAATTTTATTATGGCCAACCAATCACTATTTCTCACATAATATGATGTGAAATATTCCTAATTTATAGAAACTAAAATTCTAATTTAATTAATTTTTTGTAATAAATAATAAATTTGTAATATATTTTTAAAAGAATTCTTAAATTTAAATAAAAGTATGTAAAACTTGATTTAGATTAAAACACATATCATCACCAATATAAATTTAAAATGAATGTTATTAATTAAAACTTTAATGTGCACAAATATATTTCCATTAGTATAAGTTGTTTAATATATACAATACTATTCTTAAAAAAGAAGTAAACTTGATATCTATCATATTAATTACGTAATGTTATGAAAACAAAATAGTACTCTTCTACTAGTATGTATAGAGATAACAAAAAAAAGTCATCTAGAATAAATTTCCCTTCAAAATTTAAAAATGACCTAAAGATGGAAGTCCTCATCAAAGAAAGCTTCATATGCCACTATCTTTTCAGGAGATAATTCGTCTAGTGAAGAATCTTTAGTATCTATCACTACTTTTTTTGTGATAAGTATTTTCCATGTAGAATATGTGAATATCCCATAATCATCATGATAAAAAAATAAATCTTGGAAAATATGAATAACATTGGGAGTTCTCATTCCTCTACATGCAGAGTATGTGACTATATAATTAATGTTCTCTCTTAATCCTTAATAAAAAGGAACCCTATATGATATATTTATTTCTATTCATGTTACAAATTTTCATCCATTTACCCTAGGTATGATAGCAAACTTATAGAAATGTGCATATCGTAACATTACTAGTGTAATATTCCTTTGTGCTATAATCATTCTATTCTCCTGAAAAATAGGTGTAAAGAGCAAGTTTCATCCTCTCCACTAAAACCTTATGCAACAATTTTAATAATATAAATATTAAAATTTACAAAAAAATACCATTTGATCAAATCCATAAATTATAAATATAACAATTTAATTTATAAATATCGAACATTGTTACTAAAATTTCTATCATTCTTCATCCCAAAATTATATAAATTTTAATATGAAAACTGTGATCACATATTTCTAGTACTCAAGGTATCATTGGCCTAAAATGCATTGCCAACATTTCTCCCAAGTCATTTTGGTCTTACATCGATATGGAATAGTTATTTGTAGGCTTTACATAACATGAATACATGTCCACACGATTCTCTTTGACAAAAAGTATAATTATAGTACTAGTAAACATAGAGTGTGAGATATGTGATAATCTCAAATCCATTGTGTATATGAAGGCGGTTTCACCACCTTCCAATTCTCCTTAGGTATCAAAGACCTCTCTTAATAACCTATGTCTATTGTATCTCTAGCTTACCCACACGTTCCTTTATTGACTTTAGATAACACTAATCTCATAAGTGCATATATCTTCTACCATCTTAGTAGTCCAAAGTTCCAATTATAACTTTTCAATTCAAGTGTCATCTCAATCCTTATTTTATTCATAACAACAGTCATAGTTATTTTAATAATTAAATTTATATTTAATCTATAAATTTAAACAAGTTCTCTAACAAAATTTCAACAACATATTTAATAATAATTCAATAATATGAATAATCACAATTTATTTAAGTAAAACTAATTTTGAGATTTAAAAAGAGAAATCTAATATGGAATAATTTCGCTGATTGTAAATCCATTCCACTCAAATAATTAAGAGAACATTAAGAAAATTATTCTAGTGAAAATGTATCCAACTAAATTTTGACAAAAAACAATGAAAACTTGAAAAAACAAATCCACTACACAAAATTAATAAGCTAATTTACCTTGTGAATTTTGTTCACCTATCTTGAGATTTCTCTATCTAATAAACTCATTTATAAACTCAAAATGAGACTACACTAAATTTTTTTACAAAGACAAGTAAAATAAAGTCTTAAATAAAGCAAATTTTCCTTTCAAAACTTTGAAACTAGGCTATAGTACTAAAAGGGGTAATCTTAATTAAATAGAGCATCATAGGTCTCTGTTTCCTCAAGTGATAATTTATTTAGTGAGAATTCTCTAGTAACTTTATCTTGATTGTTGTAAGCTACTCCTAAGTAGATCATGTCAATAATGGTCAAAGAACTACTATAGATAACAAATAACAATTTTTTGCTTTTTATATTCCCTTGTATACATAATAAGTAACTATATGGTTAATTCTTTTCCACAGTCCCAATCAAATAGTACCTTGTTAGGTCTTTACAAACATATCAAATCGTATAAGTAGTAAAATGGAAAGTTCAAGTATAATTTTCCATGAGACTTGTGCAATACTAGAAAAATATACAATTTTTTATTACTTAAAATAAATCATTTACAAGAAATTATTATAAAAGAGATTAATTTAAAAATTACAAAAACACTAAAATAAGAAAAATAGAAACCAATAAATTATGTTTTGTGCAAATGTATGAAAATGTCAATATTAAATCTTATAAAATTTCACTCTTTTGTAATGTCATAATACTTAATCAAACACTTTGATTTCAAGATTAATATATCTCATTCATAGATATATGATTCGTTGACTTTTTGCTGAAATAAAATATATAAATATGAATGATAAAAATAATTTTTTACAAAAAATTGATTTTTCGTCTTATTCGTCTTATAGAAATTATTATAGATCTCGTTTTATTCAACAATTAGATCGTTGGGGTTATATTACTTGGACTATTTTTGCAATTTATTTACATACTAAAAAAAAATCCAAAATTAGAATATATAAATTCTTCAATAATGGCCTCCATGGACTTTCTTATAATTTGGATATATTATTTAGGGATCAATCTCTCAGGAATAGGACTACATAGTTATGGTTCATTTACACCTAATTAAATTAGAAAAAGTAAAGAATATAACAAATACAAATATTGGAAAAAATTTATAAAATAAGAAAAAAAACTTCCAATAAAATGATTAAGACCCCTTTGAATCAAGTAATATATAGAATAGTGATTCAAGGGATTCTCACAAACAACAAACATATTTCATTATAATTCAAATGAATTTTTAGGTAAATAATCAAATACAAAAAGAAATCCATTTTTTTATTGTACATAGGATTTCTTTCTATTTTTCATTTATTCTCGAAAACTATCTATAAAAAATTAGAGAGAATAGCTTCAACATTGTTAGCCGAAAATAAAAAAATAAAATTTGGATAAATGCTAATACTTATTACAAGTATAAGGATAGAAATTGAAATAAATAATTCTCATAGCCCCAAATCAAAAAAATAAGAATTCAGTGTATTAAAAATCTTGTATCCATAAAATATTTGACGTACGATAAATAAGGAATAAATAGGTGTTAATTCAAGATAAAGAAATAATTTTCTAAGTACAATCAATATCCTTGGAAAAGTTATAAGTTATAATCTACCCAAAAATCCTAATTTGAGTCACTATGCTCGAACATTTTTCAAAATGAGTCCAAATTCCTTTTTATAATAACTCATTTAAGTCACATTAGACTTCTCATACTCAATGCTTAGTCTAAAAAATTCTTAGGCTTAGCCTAAAAAATTCCTAAGTTTTTCTCTTAATTTCTTCACTTCTCCTTTTCTATATAAACAATATAGATAACTAGTAATATGTTCAAGAATATATATATTAAAAGTATTTCTAATTAGTGGTTAGATTAACATAATATTTTATTAAAATCAAGTTCTATACGGGAAAAATACAAGATAAATGTTATAATATGTAGGCATATAAAGATTTATCATATCCTATACAATACATTTATTTCTATAGTATTTATAGAATCAGGTCTATATACACTACAGGTAATTTCAAATTTCAAACTTATAGAAGTAACAATATTCTCACTCTTTAAAAATTTGGTTAATAATATTAAGGTAGTGTAGTTCTACTAGTATAATATTTCTTTATGACAATCATTTTCTTCTCCTAAAAAATAAGTATAAAGGATGAGTCTTCTTTTAACCACTAAATTACAAATGGATTAAATTTTATAAAATATTTTAAAAAAAATACATTACTTGTTAACCTGTAAACTTCATAATTGTACAGACATACAAATATTAACATGAATATATATATATATATATATATACTTACACACATGCACATTATGATCACAATTTTATTGGTACTCTAAGTACTATCTGAACCTTTTATTATCATCTACTACCATTAAGTTATATAGGTCTTACACCAAATAGATAATTGTTAGTTGTTCATAATCATAGATACAACGTAATACGAAATACGACCTCTTATGGTCAAAAGTATGAATAAAATTCCGATCACGAAAGGTTTGTGAGACCATGTGATTTATCCACTTATCAATCAATTATGCACATCGATTGAAGGTCGCAATCACTACCCACAATTTTCTCAAGATCCCCACAATTTCCTCTAATCTTTCATAATCATTGTAACCATATACGCTTTAAATATGATAGTTTACGGTGACACAAAGTTTCTCAACTTAGAAAACTTTCTACTTAAAGTAGTCTATATGAATAAATTTTTAAAAAACATTTTTTTATTTGTTATTATACCATCACAATCATTGCCTCGTAGGCTTCATTATCAAATAATCCATACACATACCAAGATCTAAAATATAATTGTCGAAGTTGGAAATTTTCGAACTCAACCTAATTTGGATAACATAGAATAATTTATCTCACAAATCATCAATCAAAGAATTTATCAATCCCCCAACCTACTCTTTAAAAACTTTATTTATTAATATATTATTAATTAAACCATGGATAAAAAGTGTTGCGATAGATTTGATATGATTTGCTATAAAATATTTCTTTGTTGATTTTTTTTTTTCCAATCCATCACTAATTTCTTATTAATTTATTTAGTTCTTCAAACAACACATTCTAAATAAAGTTGAGAACAACCTGATTTTTAAAAATCTCTTTGCCTCAACTGAAAACAAGTTCACTTAAAAAAAACACTCAATAGAAATATTCTAGATTTACAAAAAACAATGTTTCTCAATTCAAAACAATCCAATAAATCCATATATAGTTTAATGCAACCTCAAAAAATAAATTCCTTCATTAGATGTTTAAAATAATAATAAAATTTGTCTTACAAGATTAGATAAGTTTTTAATGTGCCAGATAACCTCAATTAAGCACCTAGCATAAAAGTCAAGGGAAAATTGATTTTGATTGGCCAATTGGATTTTAATCTTTGTTCACATTGAACTTGCTTGCCTGTGATGAATTAAATCATTCTTCTTCTCCTTTCCATACATGGACTTGGGCCTAATTTCTTGCTTCCATTTAAATTAGTTCATGATCTTAGGTTCTAAATCAAGTGATAAAATTAATTTTATACATAGTAGAAAATTTATCAAAATTTATAGTTTAGATAATAATTTTTTATTAACATAAAAATTTCAATTCTATACAAAAAATATAATTTACAAAAGAAAAATAAGATATTACAAATGTCAAAGCACACATATTTTATATTCATATTTATAATTTTATTATATTTTCAAAATATTTTTTATATACTTTATTTTCTAACTTTTTATTAATTTTTCTCATGTATAATAAATTTGACGTATTTTACATAAATATTTTAATTTCACATTTTTAATTAATATCTTTTATCTATCACTTAAACTAATTAAATTTAATTTTGACTAATTCTAATTCCTTTTCTATTGATTCTTGACATTCATCGTTTCCAATAAAAATATGATTTGCCAGATTTGGAATGTGCTACTTGGATTTATAATTTTTTTAAATCTAGGCAAAATATGTGTGATTGGATCTCATACTTAGCTCCTACGATCCATAATTAAGGTTCAATTCAGATCCTCAAAGGCTACAAATATGCTAAACAAGTTTTATAATAACTTTTGACTCACTTTTTTTCTGATCGAGCCTTGCCTTTCCTCTCTTACTTTTTCTTTCATCTTCTTGATTCTTCATGTATTTGACTATGAAAGCTTAGACGTTTAAAAATTAATTCTTCACCATAATTTTATGATTGATTTGAAATTGCATTATGAATCATTTGAATTAATTTTTTAATTGATGAAATTTAATTCTTGATAATTGATTAAGTTCTAAAAGAATTACTTGATTAATTTGATGAAAATTCAGTGAGTTATTTATTATATGAATTTTACTTGTGTTTTAAATTCGATCTATAATTGAAGTAAACCTCCTACGTTTTTATTGATATTAGCAATCCTATATCTGTTGAATAAAATGTTAATATTCTATTATCCTAAGAATATAACTTAGGTTTGAACGAACATGACTATATTTTAATTTACATTGAATATCATTTGAAGTTTCCATGCTTGCATCTTTGATCAAAATGCAAAGTACCTTCACAGGCTAAGCTAGATCAGAAATGCTTCCAAGAAGATTGCTTTTCTTAAAGATGGAGAAAACATTATTTTCTATCAGATGTCTCTAGAAGAACATGTCGTTCCTTACTACAAGCAAATCTTTGGGGGAAATTTTCTATCCAACTTATTGTGATATTTTTAAAGAAGTTAAATCCTGCAATTCCTAACTTTCATCCAAATCTTGTTTTATTATTAAAGAAGTTAAATCCTTGCAATTCCTAACTTTCATCCAAATCTTGTTTTATTATGCTAAAATAATTAACTTATAACTCTTCATCAAAATTAATTAAAAAAAATTGAAATTTATTCTTTATTTATATATTATAATTAAATATAAAAAATAATTATACGTATAATTCATCTTCAAAATCGGTACATTCTTATTTACAATCTCATTAATTTAAAATTATTATTAATACTATTGCCGAAGGAATTATAATTTTTTACTGATAGACTTATTTCTCCGATAAGATTCTAAAAGAATGAGTAATTTGCTGACTTATATGGAACGAGTAATGCTTGCTTCTTCGGTTATCCAAAGTATATTCACTTACAGTTTTTAATTATATTATGACCTAAGAAATTGCTCAAGCAAGTTGAAGCTTGGGCAAGAAATTTCATTTGGACTTATAAATCTTGATGAAAATAGAAGTGTCATAGGAGAAGTTACATTCTCGTGCTTACACTTGGATGGAAACTTCTTTCTACATCATCATATCATTGTGTCAATATTCTTTAGGCTTGTGTCTTTAGAAAGAGAATTATATCTTTTACTTGTATCTTCTATTTGGTACTTCAGAATTTTATGCAGGTGGTTATTGATAATTTTCTAGAGTCACATTGGTGATGGATCATCTTGAATGAATGCGATCTTTTTAATGCACATGGTTTGACTAGAGATTGAACTAATTCAACAGTGCAAAAAACAAGCAAAATGTCATCTGTTGCAGTAATAGAATGTGGACAAATCCCAGGACATTGCAGTACCATTGTATATAGTTTACGCAAACTTAACAAAAATGAAATCATTTGAAAACTTAATGGATCTAACTAAAACTAGTTCAAGTGGCTCTTGATATTGTCATCATTTCACTCAGCAAGTAACATAAAGTTTAAACCTTTTTTAAAATAAAATAATGTATTGAATTGAAACTTTTAAAATTTAATGTAATAAAATGTAAAAATAGCAAAATGTAATAGACCAAAAAGTAACAATTAGCCTTCTCAATTTGAAACATGATTTTGAGTAATTTGTTGTTGATTCAAAAATGAAACTTGTCCAACTAAACTCATCTACCTTAGAATTACGGGACTCAATTGATGTTTGAGCCTAAAAGGGACGTAAACATGGTGCAAATAGTGTGAAAAATGAATTCACCAACAGCAGAAAAAAAATTAGATATATTTTATATACTATTGGCGTATAATTTTTTTAGGATGGTTATAACCTTCAGATGATAATCTAAAAAAAAAAGAATTTACATTATTAATTAATCTCCCTTTTTTTCTAACGAATTTATTAATTATAAGTCATCGACAAATTTTTTACACTGATAATTAATTAAATTGCATATTTAAGGCATGTTTAAAAATATTCTCCGAAAATATTTTAAAAATATTTTTTTTTCATAAATTAAAATTAATTTATGTATAAATTAGTTTACAGCAGTTTTTTTTTTTTTATATATTTTCTAGAAATTCTTATCTTTAAATTGTCTATAAACTAATTTTAGTTTATAGAAAAAATTCTTTTAAACTAATATATTTCATTTCTCTTTCTAAAGAGTCATAGTCAAAATAGAAATTTAATTTGTGAGCAAAACCATACAAATGGATGAGAAAATGAATATTCGCTATAATTTCTAATAAACAAGTGCAAAGCAAACCGGATCGTTAACTGAAGAAAAGGTTCATACGTTAACAGAAAAAATAAACGCAAATAAGGGAAGGAAAACCCTACAAAAGGCAGAAAAAAGGAGTGGGAAAAAGGCATTGAAATAAGGCAAAATAGCCAAGCAAATCAATAGAAAAAGAGAGACAAAAAAATGGTATGAGAAATAAGTAAGATAATATCATACAAATTTAAATGAGTGGAAAAATGAACCTAAAAAAATACTTAAAAACCAGTGTATGAGTCAGTCAACATGAAACAAAGTTCTGTGCATCTCAGTGATGTGAGTCATGTGTAATTTAGTATTAAACAGATATGAATCGTGTGATGAAAGTTGACCAGATTTTGAGATGTTTGAAGTGAATGGAATAAATATGTAATGAGAGGCTGGTAGTATATTTACCTATACAACTGGTTGAGATCAATTAAAGCAGAGAAAACTTGAGTCTGCCATGCACGTTGACAGAAGAAAAGAGAGGACAAACTTTTCATACACAAAACCCTGTTGGATATGTTCAGTTGTGCTCTCTATCTTCTGTCAGCATGTTATATCTTATGCATGTCTTTGATCCTTCACCCTCTCTGCATAAGATACCCAAAAAAGAATATTATGCATTAGGATCATCAACCATATATATAGCTAGAAAATAAAAAAGGTAAAAATTAGTATACCTTTTGCCCAAAAGAAGATGGAGAAGAGGAAAACTAGCAAGTGATTTTGGGTTTGTGAAATGGAAGTGATGAGAAACCATGAAGAGGGACTATTTATGGCTACAACAGGAGGCAACCTGGAGAAAAATCAGGTTTCCTGTTGAAAAAAGTAGTTAGCCAAAGTCTTGTCTACTGAGATTTAAAAAATGTTAGTTTCTAGACCTGTAGCTCTATTTCTGATATGGCTTACACTATGATAATTATTTTATAATTAAAATCATCTTTTATAAATAATCATATTATAAACAAGATTTTAAATTGCAGTTTCCAATCATAGTCGTAACAATCTTACAATGTCAATTATCAGAACCAAATCCTGATGATATCACTTGACCATGTTAAGAGAAAAATACATATATTATGTGTTAACTGTTTGTTTATTATTTGATTAGTTTTTAAATGAAGGAGAAGAAACAAAGTGGTGAATTTCTTGACAATGATAGCAACTAAGGATTTAAAGCTTATCTAAAGCTTTCATTTTCTTGAATGTCTGGTCGAATTTCAGCACAGACTTAGCAGCAAGCTTTGGCATTTTGAAAGGTCCAAAAATGACAGATTAAACCATCATTACACTGATAAAGAATAGAATGCAGAAGAGGAAAGGAATAATATTTAAAACAATAGTTTGTAGTTTCCATTGAAAAGCATGTTCATCATATCCTTCTTCTTCTACGTGTCTTCATCATTCCATATGAAACAATAGAAGGGATTATCCATAAGGTTAGCAAGGGACCAAAATTCCGGAATTTGATAACCAAACGTATCTTTAGGGTCCCACTTGGAAGGAGAAAAACAAGATAGTCAAAAACTGCATCCCCAGTTGCTTGGATATAGTTTCGCAAAACTACAAATTTGGTAAAATGAAACTATTCAGTTTTCCCTTCTTTCAAAGACAGAACATTTATAGCTCATGAAGGTCACTGTCTGGTTACTATTGCAACATGCTATGTTTCGTAATTCTATTGGAGGAAATATAGTGGATGGAGATTCAAGATTTTGTCTCACCTTTCTCTGAAAAGGGCTATTGCATTGGATTTGATTAAACGTGCATCCACCATAGCATCACACTGTTTCTTCCATAGATTCACCTAAGGGCTAATATTCTTATGTCCTAACCACTCAATTATGATAATATAACAATAATATTAATATATTTTTTAAAAATTGTTATTCTATTTGAATTCTAAAATTAGTGTATGATGTAAAAAGTTTGCCCATTTAACCTTCCTCTTTATATAAACATTTTTACAAGTATCTTGAAAAAGAAAAAAATAAAGTTAAACTTTTCACAAACTAAAAATAACTTATAATTTAATATTTACAATTTTTTATGTCATAATTTTTTTTTATAAAAGGTGTTTTTAGTTTTTATATAAATAAAATTAGCTTGTGCATTGATTTGTTTTATTTTTATCTCTTTTTCATGAAAAATATTTATAAAAACATTTATCCAAATTATGAATATAAATTAATTTAATTTTTACGTCATTAAGTAATTTTTATAAAGTTTATTATAGACCTTAGTTTTAGAGTATTAATTTATGAGAGCGAAATATAATGCTCTCATAATCTATTAGATAGGTATCGATTGTCCTTATATTTATTTAGAATCTTTCTGGCCAATTTCATTTCTATGATGTTGTCGGCTAAGACTGGAAACATCTCGGCCAACCCTTAGGCCCATCGATCCATGGATCTATTTCAGTTACAGTAACAGAATCCTATTAGTTACCTATTTTGTTTAATGGATAGGTCAATTATCACTGTTTCAAATAATTAATTATTTTTATCATGTTATAAATAGTGAATTAAGGGATTAAGTAAGATATCTATCTCTCAATCACATTCTATCTTACTTATACCTAATAACTTGAGCGTCGAAGCATAATTGTAGGTATCCCACCATTCGGTCCTATTTAATCAAAAAACTCAGGAGATTTACACCTTAAGGAGTATCCTATCCTTATAAGTACACATAATATTAAAAAAAAATTATAATTTAATTTAATTCATACACTATTAAAAAAATAACATATGTTTAATTAAAAGTAACTTATGATTTAATTTTTAAAATGTTTAAAAAATAATTTGTATAATTTTATATTAGTTTTGTAAAGGTGTTTCAATTATGCATAAATAAACTTAACTTATGAAGTGGTTTATTTTGTTTTTATTTTATTTTATGAAAAATTTATCCAAACGGTGAGTATAAAATAATTTAAATCCTGAATCAATTTTAAATTAAGCGAATTCAACAGTAAAAAAATCTCGTTAGAAGTTAAAAAGGTGGTTGGAAATCCATTGAAAAATAAGAAATTATGTCTAAGATTTGATTTTAGTTTTTTTTTTTTTTTCACTCATGGCCTATAACAATATAATAGAAAAAAAAAGAAGATATTATGTAGTCCAATAGTGGGCTTGCCATGGATTCACACGACTGGGCCTACAATATGCATAGTCACTACTTTATCTAATTATCCATTACTAAACTATTGGATATTTCAGAAATTCTGCCATGGTAGAACCACTTGGTTTTTCTTGTGCCACAGAAAAACTACATGAAAGCCCATTTGGGTTTTTCTTATTTTTCTTCAGTTAATCACGCAAGAAGTAACAACAATGTTACTTTCAAGCACAAACAAAGGCTTCAATCGTTCAACAAACTAACAACCAACTTCACATGGGATGGGTTGTTTCAAAACTAACAACAATGTCTATCAATAAAGTCTTGTAATGAGATTTGGTATCATGTTCTCATGGAATATGAGCCAAACTCTTATAAATTATAATAATATTTATTAGTTGAGTTTAGTTTTTATTTATATGAATCAGATTTATGAAAATGAGTAAAGTTTAAACTTCACTTCACTTATTATTTGTTACATTAAATATGAAGAAAACAAATTCCTATAAAAAGTACACCTAACACACCAAACCTTATATGTTTAGGTCCATTTTCCACTAAATGTTTCATAGGATTTAGTCTGGCAGATTAGTTTACGCCAGTGGGGTCATGCAGGTTAGACCATAAATTGACCAGACTCAACATTTAATTAACATAATCAAAATTTGTTTTTCTAGTTTTTTATTAGCTTTTTCTCAACAAAATTGAATAATTTAAACTTTTCAGTTTCATAAGATTTCATTATTTACCATTTTTTTACCTCATTTCAAATTTATAAAGGGTAGCACATCTTAATTTATATAGTGGGTAAATTTTTTTAATTAAAATCGTCCAAGTTAGATAAAGATTTTAATATAACTATAGTTTTTATATAGAAACTTGAAACAAATTTAAATTTTGAAATGGATTAAAATTATTTTTAATTTATTAAAATATTCTTCAAGTTTTTAAGTTTATAAAGAATATTAGTTTTAATTAATTAATTTTACTAAAATTTTATAGACCTCAAAGTGGATTCTATTTAATTAAAACATGGTATTACTTAGAGTACAATTTTTAATAATTTTTATATATTAAAAATATGTTTTGATAAATTAAAATATTTCTAGAAAAAGAGATAGTTCTATTTTATTGGATTAAAATATTTTATATTAATTAAAACTATTATATATGTAATATATATAAGTTATCTTGTTCAGTTTCATATAGTCATTTTAATCTTTTTAAATTTAAAATAAGTTCTGAAAGATAGAAAAATATTTCTTAAAATTTTACTACTAATTTAATGATGTAAAGATCATAAATTGAATTAATTATATAGGATATTATTTTTATCTTTCTTTTTCATTAAAATTTTTTCCAAGTGATCTTATTTATTTTTCTTAATTCTTGGGTATAATTGCTTATGATAGAGATTCACAAATTGATGTAAATCTCTTTGGATTTGGTTGCTTAGGATCTCTTTCTCAACAACAAAGCAAAAGGTAGGTTGTTGAGTGCTAAAAACTCCTTAATCAGGTATATTTTTTACACACTAAATTAAGTTAGAATCTTGTTGCTTAATCAAGTGTGTTTTTTCTTGTAATTTCTTTGTCAAGATGGAATGAAGGTGGTTTGATCTTAATGGAACATAATTGCTTAACTAGATTGTGGATGGTGTCTTAAGGTACGACTTATTACAAAAACTTTTTTTAAATCAAGAGTGGTTCGGTCAAGATTTCGTGTACTTGGTCAATTCTTTACAAGATGCAAATTTTTGAATTTTCCTCATGTAGAAATATTTCTTGAAGTGTTTAGGTTTGAACTGTTTAGTTAGTTTTTGGTTGCTCAACGATTTTATGAATTAGTGCTGAAATGGTTTGATCTTGACCTAATTAGAGACTACTTTTTAAGAATTTTGGCTAGATAAAAAGTTTTCTATAATGATTTTGCTCAAATAAGTTTTTAGAAGGTTAGATTAGGTCGAGTGAAAAATGGAGTTGGGTTAAGGTTGAAGTTTCTAATAGAGAGAGTTAGGTTGATTTTGTTAGAATTAGGTTTTAGTGATAATATATTGAAAAGGATATGCTGAAACCTTTCTTGGAGAGGATTTTGATTGATCTTGGAAGGTTTCCTGGTTGGTGGTGCAATCTTGGAGGCATCTTAGCTTGGTCAAGATGGAGGATGGTTCATCAAGATCTTCAAGCATTTGGGATTGAATGGCTAGGAATGGGAGAATCATGGATTGGTCGTGGAGGTTGGAGTGAAACTATGACTTGTGAAATATGGATGGTGGAGTGAATGGAGGTTCTTGGAAGACTAATCTTAGAAAGGGATGATAAAAGAGAACATGTCTCTCCTAGCCGAAAAAAGTAAACTACTTAATAACTTTCTACTAAGAACAAATGAGGAGATTTTCTCTAGAGGAATTCTTTCTACTCTTAAAAGCTCTCCAAAATAAAGGAATGGTTTATCACACCTATTTCAAAAGCTCTCAAATTTGTTTCATTAAAGTTGCGTAAAATGGGTGCACTTGACTTCCTTTAACCTGCGAGCTAGTTCGACTTTTAGGGATTAGAGTCCCTAAGGCTAACAAGTAAGTTAAGGCAATGTTGGAGTAAGTTAGTCATTTGGAATTGTCATAGGTTGTATCCCTAAGCGGAAATAGTTTGCGAGCCGGTTGTAGTGACAGTTGGAGTTGCTTTACTTGGTAGAGTCTAGCATTCCTATTTTTCAGTGACTTTATTTGCGTAAATAAAGAAGGGCATATCCAAATAAATAATAGATATAGAAAGGGACACCTTTTAAGTTATGAAAAAAGGAAGTGGCAAAAGGTCTTTTTTGTCTTTATGATGTATAAAATTTTTTTAGGATTCTACTTGAATTCGATACTTATTAAGTTAAGCATTGAAGGCGAGACTCTTTCCCTAGATAGAGAGATGGTCTAATTCAAATCACGCCAAGAGAGGTTTCATCTTCTCCCATATCTATATAACATTTGAATGAATAAAATTGTGTCACTCATTGGCTCATCTATGATTAACCAAAAGTTTAAGTCACTCCTCAACTAGTTTAGTAGTTATACATCAAGTCAAACAATGTTAATTCTTACTACTTAAGTTAG
Source organism: Macrotyloma uniflorum (assembly GCA_016859785.1). NCBI lineage: Eukaryota > Viridiplantae > Streptophyta > Magnoliopsida > Fabales > Fabaceae > Macrotyloma > Macrotyloma uniflorum. Next base: position 913,170 of record BDMB01000041.1, on the reverse strand, counting down.
AACAAAAGTATTCTTCTTTCTACATTATTACATTGAGTGGATTCTTTTTGACTTGGTAAAACTCTTCCTCTAGCTTCCTAGCCTTACTTCTAGTTAGGACATCCTAGAAGCCTCCTTGATGGCTTTGAATCTTGTCTTTAGTCATACTCCTTATTGTTGTTCCTCTTTAAATTAGAGCCTCTAAATTCATAATTACATCACAAGTGGTGTTATAAGATCTTGTCAAGTAAGAAACTTTGTGCAATTTTATATATTTTCTTTAGGCATTTTTGCAAAAACTTTAAAATATACTAAATTGGATTAATAGGGGTGACTAAGCAACTAAATACTCTCTTATAAAGATGAACTAGTATAATTCTTAATGTTTTCCTTCTCTTCTTATGTCTTATATATAAATTTTGATAAAAAAGAAATCTATGTTTGTAAGAATGGATTGTTTTTTTGTAATTTTCAAAGAACAATCAAGAAAAAGAAAATAAGAAAATCGAAAATGGGGAAGAAGATGAGAGATGAAAAAGACCTACGACTAATCTTGATTGATATGTCGTGGACACCACAGTTAAGATTAATAGAAAGTTGCTAAAGATTCACAACTTCGAAAATGGAATTTCATAAATAAGAATTAGTGAAATTTAAAATCACTAAATGCACTACTTGAATTCCTAAAAAATAAATAAAGAACAAGATGTGTGGTTTGCCACTTATATTTCTCCAAGGAAAGAATACACAGAAGAAAAAGAAGATTTACTTATTCCTAAAAAAAACTCTCAAGCTAATTTTACTCTCTTAAAATTATAAAAATAGTACATAAACTCTCTATAAAAAGAATAATGTTAAAGAGAAAGATTTGTATAAAGAAGACCTATCTCATATCTCTCATCTAAACATTCTAAATAAACCTATTTTATAAGAGTTTAATAATATTTATTTCAAAAAAATATTAGAAAAAAAGAAACTATTTTTATTTAACTAAATTTTTTGAAAAGATTATTCTTTAGGATCATATCATCCTTCATTTAAAAAAAAAATAATTGTCTCAAAAGTTGACTATTAATCTCGATCACCAAAACTTTACACTAAAATAACATAATAATACCAAAACAACAATTCATACTTGTCATCCCTTAGTTAAAATTATTGTATTTTTTACTTTTAATATTTTATTTTCCATTTTTTTGACTTGTATTATTGTTATTATTCAAAGAAATAGTTTGACTATCTATTGAAGTGTGACTATTTGAAGTACTCTACCTCAACATGACTAATTAATCACTTTATAGTATCATGTCTTTTTCAATATATTTTTAGAACTAATTAACTTATATGTTTAAACACATACTGATACCACCAAACATGTCAATTTGTTTTTTATGGTTTTTCTTTTTATATAAATAATATTTAAAGAAAAAAAAAAGAAAATAAGATTATGTGTTATTTTTATTTAAACTAGCAATTTTTTTTTTTAATTTCTCAATCTAAAATATATTTAAAAAACTATTTTTTTTAGATTAATAATTTATAACATAAAAGATAAGAAATTAACAACATAAATAATTTATTTCAAAAACATTATTTATATATTTTTTATTAAATAAAAATGATTTTGAACAAAAAAAGACAAATATAAAATTATATGTTTGTTAAAAAATAAAAAATAAACAAAGTTTAAAAACATATTTGCTTAACAAATGAATTTTGCAACAAGAAAGTAAAGAAAAATAAAAATTTCCAGAGAATGATTATATAATTAAAGAGTAAATTTAAAAAATGTTATATTAAAATTTTAAGAATATCAAATAAAATACTAATCGAAAAGTATATATTATGGAAAATTTAATACTAAAAATAAATTACCAGGAATGAAACAAAAAAATTGATAAAAAAAGTCAGTAAAATTGGTAACCTAAACATTATAAGATTTGTTATTTCATTTTTGACCTTTTTAAAATACAATTTATAACGTAAAGTTATCACTATATAATTTTCTAATATTTATTTTATTTATATTTTTTCATCCCTAATCATTATCTTAATTATTATTATTTAAAAATATCAAAATCGTCTTAAATCCTCTTTTTCCACTTGTCATAATATTCCAAACATAAAATTTATAACTACCCATGTATTAATTGATGGAAAGTATAATTTTTATGTTAATCTCTTCTTCAGAACTTCTTTAATTTGCTTCCATCGAATCATCAAGTTTTTAATGTTCGAATCTTAACATTTTTTTTCATCTAAACTTTTTCAATTCTTTTTCTTATTCTTTTTTCCATTTTTTTATTCTTATTTACATCTTTTGATATTTAAATATTTTACCACACATATTCCTATCTTATAAACAATATTAATTAAAAGAATTATGTTTTAAATAAATAAAATTAAAATCTAACTTATCTCATTATCTTAAAATTGGTTCAAAATATTTATATTTTATTTATATATTATAATTATAATACGTAAAGAAAATTTCATTATTTTAAAATGTGAGATTTAAAATGTGAGATAGCTTTTTTCGGACTATCGATAATCGCTTTTTCTTCTTATAAATCAAATGAAGTAAGTTGATCCATTAGAAAAATATTTCAAATTTTCAAGAGATTTTTTTGTTTTCTGTATGCAAACAGGATCATCAAACAGAACAAATAAAATGATTCTGCTATCCAACAAGATCCAAAATTCCATTAAACTTGTTTCCCAGAAGAAGAGGACCCCTTGTCTGTGTTGGGACCACTTTTATAGCTTATCACAAAACATCATTATTATAATCATTAATAACATCGAAATATATAAATTCCAACACTCTGAACAGTGTTAGGATTAATTTTCATTTGATGGATAAACAGTTTTCTTTTAAAAATCGAATTTGGAGATTGAACTAAGATTCACGTCTCAAAAGATGATGCAGATTGCTTTACCATCTGAACTCATCATCTGCATAAACCTTTCCTCAATTATTATAATACTTTATTCGTAAAATTAACCGTATGCGCTTGATTGAACTACCCTTTGGACCCAACAAATTCAACTTTAAAACCCTTAATCTGCCATCTTTTCTGAAAAATTGTCCCAACCTTACCAAAGCTTCCCACTTTAGCTTTATCATTCTTAATTTACTTTATTCGGCGTGCACGCGTGGGTTTATATATTTGAACATAAGACATAAACCATCATAATAAGAAAAGCAATCAACACTTGAAATCATTAACTAAACTACGCATAATGACTTGGCATTTCATCAACTTACACATTTTTAATCAAGCTAAGCCAAACCACAGATAAGAACATACTTTAGTTCTTATACTCTAATGCAAAATGCGAGAAAACACGCGTGCCTCACTACCTTAAACTTTATCAGACTTTACTTTGAGGTTAACACTAATTAACATCAACGAGTTTGGTTAATCAGTCATCATACAGTGATGCTGCGACTAGGATTGCTAATTGGTTGGTCTCTTAAGCCAAGCATTTTCTTCTCCTTTATAGCTGGATCCTCCAATAGAAGAACCTTGTCCTTGTCTCCAACCCCAACCATGTGTAGATATTCATTGTCATCTCTCTCTTTACCCTTGAAGAGAAGCCTTTGCTCTCTGGGCTCAAAGCTTGTGACCAGTGACAGAATAATTTTCAATTCTCCTGCAAATTATTACTTGTTCACAGCCTTAGTCATATACCCCACAGGAGGATTATTTATATTAAGGGAAAAAGCTTAAAATTTTGGGTGAGAAATAATCAATCATGAAGCAGAACAGATATTTTGGGTCTGGTTTATCTCAATTTTGGCCTCATATCAAGTTTTAGATTATCTTCATTTCAAAATTTAGATAGAGAATAATTTGAACCTTATAACAAATACTGGAATATATCTGACAAGTTGTCCCTACTTGTACTATTTCACCCATCTTAATGTATGGAATCTTCAACCTAATTTATAACCAAAGCTACAGAACCATTTTGAGAAAGGGTTGTGGTAGAGTAGACATACCAAAAGTTGAAGTGGCTTCAATAGAAATTTCATGTGACTGTGACACAGTTGACACTGTAATTGTGATGAATCCCTCCCCAGAACTTTGGTTGCTCTCCCTTTTCTGAACAAGCATGCCACCAGGCCTAAGCTCCCATTGGATTTCACCAATGCTTCTGCAATCCTTTTCTGTGGGTGGTGTTGCTTTGTTCCCATTTCCAAGCTTGGAGCTGCTTCGGCTGAACCTCATGGACCTCAACTTAATCATCTTGCTTAATTGTTTTTTCCCTTTTTGTGTATTCCTTGGAGGAGCTGAAAGAGTAGTAAGAGGAGTTGAAGCAGTTGGGGCAGTTATATAATACTAGAAAGCGTGCATATGGACGAAGGAAACCATGAATAAAGTATAAGGTGGCATTGTGCTGCTAAAATGCAAGACTTAAGAGAATAGAAAAGCCAATGAGTTTGAAACATGTGGAAGACAATGGAAGCATTGTTTTTTCTGCTGATTTTGTAAATGACTATGGCACATGGGTGGTGGGTACCTGAGAACACGCTAGCTTGATTTGTGGGCCAAACTCAACAGATTTCAACAGCTACTGGCTACGTTGTACTTTTAAATTGAAATCGAAATTTTTGGTGAAGGAAAATGATAGTTCTAAGAACTGGGATTCCTCTCAAGTATTATCCTCTTCAGATACGAAACGAAGGATTCTCAAAATCTCAATTTTATTTCTTCACAATTATTATCAGTGAACAGGGTAATATATATTTAAGTCTGAATTAAAGAATGAGTGTAAAATTTGAAAAAATTTAAAAGAAATTAATGATAGTACCTGTTATATATGTTAACTTTATATTCAAAATTGATTGTTTTGAAATTTCCTATGTTTGTATATTTTATTTTATGTTTATATTCTTTATTTATTTTATTCACTTTGATCCCATCATTAATATACAATTCAATTAAGTCTTTCAATTTTTAAAAAATCAATAATATGACCACTTTTATCTAATTAATAATAAAATTATTAAAAAATATTGATATTTTTAATTTACTCATGAATTTTAACATATGGAAAAACATCTTTTAAATTAAGGGACTTTATTAACACTTTTAATAGATAGATCAAATTCAATAAAATGAATACATAATAGGACCAAAAGATAGTAAGTCTTTATTTCATTAAATTTAAATCCATTTTTAATTTATTATTTATCTTTAATATGACGTATGTGAATACATTAAAATATAAATATAAATATATATATATATATAAATATATATATATATATAAAAATATATATAAATATATATAAATATATATATATATATATTATTACTATTTAGGCATAATTGTTGATATAGACTTAATCCAATCAAGAATAAACAGAGTAAAAATTGAAAAATTAAAAATGAAAAAAGAGATAAAAAATGAAAAAGATGTCATAATTACGAGTGATGGATAAGTTCAATGCACATTCTTCATTCTAAATTTTAAAATTTAAAGATAAAATAAAAAATTTCATTTAAAAACTTAGAGAAAATTCATCATATAAAAAAGCACAACTTTATTTATACAAATATATTTGAGTAAAAATAGTTAAGATGAAGATATTTATATTATTTTCCCAGTGAATCTATTTATTAATTAGCTTATCTAATAAATCCTAAAGAAAAAAATTAAGTTAAAAAAAAATTCACTTACAAATAAAAATATAAAATTCACAAAGTTATAAATAAAAATATCAAAAATTATAAAATTTTTATTCTATTCTCAAAAATTCTTTTCGGTCCAATTTATAGACTTATTAATTGCGGATTTAAAGAGATATTGAGAAATTCATTGAGTGAATCAATTAATGATCCCTAATTTTTCTTGTTTATCGTTAAATTTTTGCATAATTGTAACCAAATGAAAAACTGAGAAAAAAAATTGAAAGAATGTTAATGGGTTAAATAAGTATTTAATAACTTTAAAATTTGACTATATTGAAATTGGATGTTCACGATAATTTTGTAACTTTTAAATTTAAATTAAAAATTTTAACATGTCAACTTTTGACAGTATTTTATGCTAAAATACTTGCAAATATATCACTTATTAAAAAATAATAAAATAATTATCTAAACTAAATTACCATTTTTATTAAATATTGGGTATCGAAAATACTGAAAAATTTTGGGTGTATCAATTTCAAAACTGATAAATTTTGTAGGTATACAAAAAATTATATAAACAATTAATAATTATCAATGCTTTACTTTTAATTATTTTTTTACGTTTACCAATCTATTTATTTATTCAATGTATATTTAGAGGGATAATCTCATTTTAGAAGAACAATTTTTATCCCAGACTTCCTTTCTATTATATTAAGATAAATAATTGACTTTAAAAATAAATATATATGAAAAATTGCTCTCTCTCTCTCTATCTCTATATATATATATATATATATATATATATTTAACCAGTGACATTTAAAAAAATTAATGATTAAAATGATTAAGCAAAATTATTTTTTATTGCATTTAATATTATAATTTATTAAGGATATACTTGAACAAGCTTCTTCATAAAAGATTTTAAGAGAGAAAAATAAAAAAAATAAGATAACATATAATTTTTTAAAAATTTAAAATTAATTTATGCATAAAGTAATTTTTAGAAGTTCTCTTATATAATTTTTATTTTAAATTTATATAAAACCTAATTTTAAGTTATTGAAAATTTCATTTTATATTTTCGTCTTATTTTTATCTTCTAAAAATTCTTATGAAAAAACTTGTCTAAATGTATTTTTAAACTCATTGGAAACATCCTTATATTTATTAATATATCTCTTTATTGAATAATTGTGCACTGTCTTCAAATTTTTTTATTTTGTTTTTATTCTTCGGTAAATCATGTCTCCCTTTTAAACTTAATTTGTCAAGTTTTTTTTTTTTTTTTTAAATCAGTTAATTTGTTTGAGTGTTGTTAATACATTTTCTCGTCGCAAAGTCATGAAACATTAATACTGGAACACTATTATAAACTGAGAGACTTTAAAGAATGAAATCATAATATTATGGGTAAATAACAATTTTTTTCTACAGCAAAAAATACAAAGTTAATGGTGAATAATGCACAAAAAAATTATTTCATTTTATAAAATTTTAAAGTAAATTATAAGAAAAGTAGTATCGTAACAATGAGAATTGAAGAGAAGTGCCGTTAATAATTAATTCATATTTTTCCTCTAAAAAATATGTAATTTATAAAATAAAATAATGAGATGTGTAAAATGAAAGACTGTAATTTCCCAGTAAAATTGGATATGTTATATTTAAAAGACAATATTTATATTTATTTAATATATTTAAATTTTTTTAATTTGTAAGTTAGATATTTATAAATACAAAGATAATATTAATAACGAGTCATTTAATAAATTAAAAATAAATTTTAAATTTAATCTATTTTCATAAAATCAATTTATGATATATTCTAAGTTAACATTATTTTTAGACAATAAAAAATTTATAAAAAAATATATATGTTACCTACGTATAAAAATAATGTTTCATTGAATCTTTCCATAAATGATTTCATAAATGAGATATTGAATTCTAATATATTATGCCAAAATATTGATTTTTCTTTTTTCTATGTTAAGTTACTCTAAAAGAAAGTTGTAAACTTGTCCTTTATGAATGATTTCTATGACAAAACATACTACAAACTAACTACCAGCAAAGTTAATTAGAAAATTCCCCGTTTTTGTATATTTTTTGTGTAGTGGGAGGGATTAATCCTGTTCATGACATTGAAAACCTTTGAATAGTTTATTTTGACTCATTATGCCAATTATTGTATCTCTCTGAAAACATGAAAACATGAAGTGATGAAGGAGACCAATTGAAAGAGATATGTCATCCTCGGGATATTAATAACAAGCCCTACACACTGACTAACTGTCTGCAAAATTGACATTTAATTTTGTTGCAGAACATAGGAATGGGTTTTTTTTTATTTTTTATTTTTTTATGTAAACAATTTCGATTGAACCAATGATCTCCTCATTTAAAGGTTTGGTTAAATAACCAGATATTGGGTCTCAAATTATGGTCCAAAATAATGTGTTTCAAACATTAGTTAAGGATAAGAAAAAACTTTGCTTTTTAAAACACCACAAATTGCTTCTTGCACCCCAAGTTTAAATATTTCAATTGTACCATTGTAGTTTCTCATAAAAGAGGTTCAAATGCTGAAAAAAGTAGTTTCAAAAAGCAACTTCAGAGCGAATAGATATTTCCAAAAATAATAAAACAACTATGAAACCTGCAATCTAAAACAATTTTTAACATATTTTGGCATGTAACTTTCATAATTCACTCTCTTCATTTTAAAATCGATTATCAGAAATTGATTTATTTCAAAATTATTTTGAAACATTGTATAATTCATTCTTATAAAAGATAAATCAAGAACAACCCAAAATTTTATTAGACTAAATGTTACAAGTTAATTTCCTTTTTTAATAGGTTTATATATGTATATATATATATATATATAATATTATATTATTTTATAAAGTTTATAAAAGAGTAATATTTCTATTATGAATTTATATAAATATTGGTGATTGAAAAGTAAAAGAACTTTTTTTTCTCTCTTAATTTTTTTAATGTGTTTTTTATCCTTGATGATATAAATTTCACTTTTATAAAAGAAATTTTATACATCAATCTCTCTTGCTCATGATTTTTTGTATTAAGAGTCCTTAATTTAGGGTTTTATTTTTTGTGTTTAATTTCAATCTTTTATTTGATTTTTGTTTATATTATTTCTTTATCATCCTACCTATTTTAGTTTCAATTTCCATCTACATAAAATTTTTATGATTCTTTGCACAATCTCACATTACATGTAAAATGGGTTATTTAGATTTTTTTTGCAATCATCATTGGCAATAACAGAGACAACTCTTGATATTTTGAATTCTCTAGCTTTGTTCCTGGACTTGAGTTTGGAGGGGAGTTTTCTTGAATGAACTTTTTCAATTTCTTTTCATTCCATGGAAACCCCACAATTAACCCCATCAATTCCTTATTAAAACTTTCTTCTACAACAACACTTGCCAAGGTTTGTGCCATTAAGACCTCCTCTTACCCATTCCACACATGTTATTGATAGCAATATCTTCTCATCAACACCAACTTGCTTCTTTAGCACTTATAGGTCTTGTTTAACATTATGTTTTCCACCCGTTTAACTCTATAGAAAAGGTTCATCTCTATTGGTTATGAAAAATTGTAAACAAATTATTATTTATGGATATTGCAGTTCAGCCATCTTTTGCAACAGGAAAGGTCCACAATATACATAACCACCATGTTTTGTAGCAAGAGAAAGGGGAGAAGGGGTTTACAATCTTATTTTATTTTTATTGTGACCCTAAAACTAACATCCTTTGATAACAAGTAGATCAAATCAAACTTCAACATCCCCTTTGACGTAGTCTCTACTGCAACATCTACCTCGACAAACCCATATGCAAAGATGAGGCTATATTAGTCATTTGTTGCAACCACACCCAGATTACCTCTTTTCATGTCTTCCTTGTAACAGGTAATAGAGATGAACTTTATTTGATACACTTCTCTCACGTCGAGATGTTTCAACTCGAATGTGGACCAATATATGAATGGTCCAATAACAATCTGATAACAGATGGCCTGATAGGCTTATTAGGATAAGTTTTGATACATAACATAAAAGAACTTTTTAAATCTAACTCATTCTCATAAAACCGGTTTAATAAGATGAGGCTTGCACCCACTTTATATATATTAATTTAGTCTTATCTTTAGTCGATATGAAATCTCTAAAAACGAAATCAACTTCACTAATCACTACATTATGACTAGATTTCCTTTCTCACTACTTGAAGTTGTTTCTCACTCCCTCACTCTTTTCTTTTCATCTACGACACAAAAAGTAAAAGAAAATGATACTTTAACAACTAGGTGTATATATACCTAATTAACATCCCCTTTTAGCAATATATCAATAATATTTCACTTCTAGTTTTTAAAATATCAACTCTCAGGAGAAAAAGATAAAATCTAGAAATTCTTATTAAATTTTGAATAAACTATCACTAAAAAAAAAATTTATTATCCATGAAATTTTTTTTATAAAATTATTTTTATGGAAAAAAAATTAATTACCTATTGAATATTTTCTATAGATTTATTTTTATGGAAATTTTTTATAAATTTATCTGTGGGAAATTTTTTATAAATTTGTTTATGAAAAAGTTTCCCATGGATTTGTTTGAGGGAAATTTTCCAGATTTTTTGTGGGAAATTTCCTACTAGCCTTTTACCTACAAATTTGTGGGAAATTTGTGGATAAAAAGCTAGTAGGAAATTTTCCAAAAAAATCACAAAAAATCCATGGAAAATTTCCCACAAACAAATCCATGAGAAACATTTTCATAAATAAATTTATATAAAATTTCCCACAAATAAATTTATATAAAATTTCCCACAAATAAATTTATGAAAAATTTTCATAAAAATAAATCTGTGGAAAATATTCAATGGGTAATTAATTTATTTTCACAAAAAAAAATTCAATGAGAAATATTCCATAAGTAATAAATTTTTTTTGTAGTGTATATTTTTTTATATAATACATGAAAAATCTGAGTTAAGTGTAAATTACCTATTTTTTTATTTTATAAAAAATAATAAAGATGGATGGAACATATATTTAACTTTTTTTTTATTTAAATTTTTTCACCTAATATCAATGTGTTTTTTTTTAACATTTTTATTTTATAGAGCTCTAAAATATGAATTTAATTCATTACAAAATTCAATCCTAAGCCATGTATATAAATATATTATATAAATAATAATAACAATAATAATATTTTCTATAATTACAATTTAATTTTTTTAATTAATAATAATATGTTGAATCAAGTTTTACATAAAGAATTAACTAATAAGATGATAAAAATAAAAATGTTGAGTATTAATTATTATATAGCAATATATATGTAATTTATTATATATGTATAATACTTTCAAAATAATTATATATAAAGAGAGAGGATGGATTTATATTTTAAAAAGTAAATAAAATAAATTTATTTGTTATTATTATTATTTTTAATATAATTAATTTTAATGATTATTTATTTATTTGTAATCTAATGGTTAAAATATTTATTTTAACAATTAAATTATAAGAAAATAAGTTATAAAGATCAAGAATAATTTTTAATTATTTTATTCCTTTGAATAAGTCAATCGTCTCTCTAGAGAATTAGATTAGAGAATTAGATTATAAGAAAATAATTATAAAATAAAAATAAATTTATTTTACTTTTATATATATATATATATATATATATATATATATGAAGTAAAATAATTTTTTTTATCTTATCATTATTTTTTTTATAATTTAATGATTTAAAATAATAAAAATAAAAATAAAATTTCTATTTCTTTTTTAATAACTAGATCTTTCTATTATTTAAGTATTTTGACTTGTCAAAATATTTGGTGAAAAATCAAAATTGGAGAGATTAAGTTTGGGTCTCCGTAGATAGTATATCTAATCACATTACTTTCATTTGATATAACTTTGTTTAATTTGGCTGCTTAGCTATTAAGAATGATAAACCAATACATCATACATAGGAGTATAATCCATTTTGTAGAATGGGAGAAATATTTATTCAAGAAGTAGCTTATAACATTATTAGGAAACTTGGTTCTTGCCACAAGCTTGCAATGACGCTGCTTTCAGTTCCTGCTCAGAAATTCCAGCATTGCACATGTTAGCAAAGGCTCTTGTGTATTTCCTTCCATAGGTTGATAAGGTATTGCAGTGTTTCTCATATGTTTTTATCTGCATGAATTAGTTAATATATATCATACTATATAGAAAGAGTGTATATGAAGTGGCAAAGAAATGTTATGGTTAAAATTTGTTTCCAAGACATAACCAAAGAAAATGGCTATAGATAGATATGCAAAATATTATCATACTACACTTACAAGGGTCTTAAAACAATCCCAATCATCGACAAGAGGCTGGCCTGGTGCACGAACATGGAACATCTTAGTAGAACTGTTACCTTCTCCAAACAAGAGATCACCTATGAGATGGACAACATTATCTACATGCTTCCTATCAGCAATTTCTTCATCTAGCTCTTTTTGAGCTTTCATCTTCTCCACAGAACCATCTGGAGCCTTTTGCAACTGAAACAATTTTTAATTTTTATGTTTCATTTCAACAAAAAAAGACAGAATAAAAAAAGAACAGAAAATTTTCTCCATTTTTTATTAAAAGTGAACATTAAATTTAAATCATTCGAAAAACACATATTAATAGTGTTGAGAATCGAATCGATCCAAAAAAATTGATAACCGATTAAAATCTCAAACTTTTAAATAATTTTAGATTTTTTTTTTTCTAAAACTAAACAATTTGGTTCGGATTATTATATATTTCAATATTCAGAGGATAAATATTATATTATTTCTCTATTTTGATTTGAAATTCAAGATTCCATTTCAATTAATTTTATTTTTATTAGATTATTTTTATTTTATTTTTTATATTTTTATAGAATTGAGATTTTTAATAATGTTTATCTAGGTCTCTAAATGTAAAATCAAATTTTGTTGATGAATAGTTAATAGTATAATGAGAGATAAAAGTTTTAGTATTTTAACTTAAAATAATATATGATTTCAACTTTTATAACACTGAAAATTTAAGTAATGCGACTGGTAATATTTTACATTCATTCTCATGTAATATTATTATTCTTGAATGGTAATCTTTTGTTATGTTTTATTTTATTTTTTCCTTCTAAAATCATTCATAAACTAATATTGTACCTATATAACATCTAATAATAATTATATTTTTATTAATTTATTATTCAATATATTTTTTAACTTTTAAGTAACATATTTACTATAATTATATTTTACTTTTAAAAATAAAAATAAGTTCACTTTTAATAAAAAATAAAATAAAATTTAAAACTTAAAATCGCAAAAAACCAATCCAAAGGTTTGGATTGGTTCGAATTTTTTTATTTCAAATCGAACCGCAAACACCTCTAACCTATACCCCTCACGTTGAGACCTCCAAACTCGAACATGGATCTTATGAGTGGTCCAATAACTACTCGATAACGGATGATTTGATAGACCCAAAAACTTTGTTAGGATAAACTTTAATACTATATTAGAGGTGAATTTTAAGTTTAACTCATCCTTACATAATCAGCTCATGAGGTGAAATTTATACTCACTTAATATATTATATTTTGATCTTATCTCTATTTGATACGATATTTTTAATATTTGTCTTCTATAACTTGAACATGTATAATCCATACCACAAAAAGAAATCCAACCAAGAAATACCTGACACCTAAGATGGAGTAAATCAACATCTCGTTGGCTGATACGTTCAGTTTGAGTAGTAGATATTTCAAAGGAATTTGCATTTTCACTATGACCAGGGGATTCACCAATGTAGGTAGCTACAACATCATTGTTGAGCTTTCTATCACCATATTGCATAACATGAGAACTGTGGTTCGGATTACCATGTAACGTTCTTCGTTGAACCTACACAAAATAATATTTCATATATTTGATCAACATTATTCACTGTGTACCATGTCCTATATAAGGTTGCATTGATGCTTACGGCCTCGTATTGTTGCTGCAAAGTTTCACTCGACGTATCATGATTTTCACTGGTCCACAGACAAATTGAAACACAATCAACACACGAATAATGTGAACAATGGATACACATCAACCAATGCAACTCTGTGCTACTTTTATATGAATATCCAACCTCTAATTGCCATTGATATGTACTCAAAGAGCTATCTAACATTAACATAAAAATGAATAGTAAAGTCATATTTCTTTTAGTAATTAAAGAAGTGAGAAAGAGTATATTTGAATTATGCATGCATACCTGTCTTCTAACCATGCAGTGCTGTATAAATCTGCCAAACAAGTAGCATAGTGATGGTGACAATATAATGGAAAGCTCAGCTCAGTCGAGTTAGAAGCTGTGGTCGCATATATATCTATGTCATTCGGAAGAATCCCTTCAAACATGCTCCCAGATTCACATGCTTCCAAGTATATCACCTTTTTTTTTTTTTTTTTTTTCAGAGAAATAATGCATCAGTCTATTATTCACAAAAAATATTTACGAAAATTTACTGTTAATTAAGGATCTTTATTTTATCTTAAGAAATGTTTTTATAAATGAATAAAAAAAATTAAAATGAAAATAATTAAATTAATTAGTAATAATCTTTCTTTTACTATGTATTTTTGACGAAAATTTGATAAAATTTTTCTTAGTAATATTTATCATCAGTGATAATAATGTCCGTGGATAAATTATAACATTGTCACAATAAATATATATGATTTAATTTTTCTTTTTAACAAAAATATGTAAAAACATGACAATATCAAAACCAAACATTCCAATTAAATTAAATACACTATTTTCAATTGTTAAATATTAGCTTCATATTTTTATTAAATTTTGGTCTAAAAGCGGAGGTCATTTGAAGTTGAAATATTTTACTAGCTTAATATTTTTAGGAATATATTATTAAGATATTCGCATAACACCAATTATTAAATATATCGTATTTGTATTTAACGAAAAATTATTTTTCTCTCAAACTTTTTTAATGTGTTCCGCAATACATAATGAGCACAAATATGATACTCTCAATGATTTATAAGTATCGTGCAAATATAAAAAAAAAAAGGTAGGAAGTGATTATTGGTGTCTAACTCACCCCCAAAAACCAGTTCAAAAATGTTCCAGACCCAACAATCTTGTTAACCTGGCTTTGATACCATGTAGAAAGTGATTATCGATGTCTAACTCATCCCCAAAATCAATTCAGAATATGAGGTTTATACCTCTCTTATATACTATAGTTCAGTCTCATTTTTAGTCAATGTGGGATTTTCTCAACAAGAGTGTATATGTATCATTGTTCATATTTTTATTTAGAGTAATGATACCCCGCTTTTTCTAAGACATTTGTACCATACTCATAAATTGTTGAATGTATCATATTTGTACTCAACACACACTATTGAATATATAAAGGAATATCTAACGAAACTAAATTTAAGAGAAGTAACATAAGTGAGCTTTGAGCCTAACTCAATCTCATAAAACCCGCTTATAAAGTGAGATTTGTTCTTATTTATATACATTAATTTGACGATACGAGATCTTCGAGAAGAAGTGTTTTTTTCGTAGAACACCATATTTTATTAAAAATGTAAATATGATGCAGATTAATGATTAATAAGTGTCGTGCATGTGTCTAAAAAAAATACGGGTATAGATGAAACATTTTCGATTTATTATGATTAGTGGTTGATTAGTTCACGAACCTACAGGTGAAGTGTTTTTCTACTTTAAAATGCTGAACAAATACTTTTCATAAAACGGGATGCTGATTAGATTCAAATTCAATAATTATCTTAAAATATTATTCATACTAGCTAGGATTTATATCATTGAATGAGTTTTGGGTTTCTACATATATAATTATTCCCAAATTTTATTGGAATTGGTAGAGTTTAGGTATTATTGCAGTAGGATTTAATTAATGATTTTTATTAATTATTTATTAAGTTAATTTCAAAACAGTATTTTATTTACTAATCTGTATAAAAATACATATTAAAACAACAATCTATTTCAATTAACTAAAACATGAATAATGAACCCAACTCCTCCTACGTACATGGGTATTGCATATGACAGTGGTACTGAAATTATTATCCATAAATATATGGGTATATCTTTTTTCTTAAACGTATATATAATCATGTAAATCTACAATTCTTACTAAACCTATGTATTTCTATCATTATTCGTAAACTTTATTCAAAATATATTAATCTTCTGCGTTTAGTAAGCACCAAACTATTAATTAAGCCCTTAATTCTTTGATGAAGAAATAACTAACTGATGAATCATTAATTATTATTAAGAAATCAGAATTTTTAAGTTTATTAAATAATGAAAAATAAAACTTTACTTTAAATAGTTTATTACATGAACAGAGTATATGTATGCGTGATTAAAAAAAAATCCACTTCCAATAGAGTTTAATATATATTTTAGTTAAAGTTGAGGTTTCTAAGAAGTGGTTATGAACTAATTCATCTCTAATTCTGATTTAAGAGGTGAGAAATCTAGATCCAATAATCTTATTAGGATGATTCTGATATTATGTAGAAAGTGATTATGAGTCTAACTTACTTTCAAAATCGATTTAGGAAGTGAGGTTACACTTCACTTATATATTATAATTCAATCTCATTTTTAGTTAACGAGAAATTTTCTCAATATTATTTAATAATATAATTGTAAAACCGAGACTCTTGCTAAGTTTTAAAGTTGAAGTAATCAAATTTTCAACTCTTTGAATATCTACCTGTACAGTATGGGCCGAAGACACCTCGGCCCACACTGTAGCAAATATCACCAACCAAGCAGCCCAATTGAAACAGGAAGGCCCAATAACAAAGAACAGCCCAATAAGCAAGCCAATCCAAACGGTAGTATAAATAACGGGTAATTAATGAAAGGTAACCAATAATTCCTACTATGCATTAACTGCTCATAACTGACAACTAACTTGGGCGTCGGAGCAGCTTCGCAGGTACCACCCCCCATTTGACCGAAGAGTACACGGAGCAGTGATCAACCCAGAGAAGTCAACGAGATTAAGGTCAACTCGGAAGAAGACAATAAAAAGTCAACCATAGCAACGATCAGTACGTATCCCACCAACAGTCAAACCGAAGTCTAGTCGGTTCCAATTGACCATATCTAAGGAGTACCCGGTTCCAACAAGAACATTTGGTGCCCACCGTGGGTCCGAGGTTTGCAAGTTAGAATATGGTCACCACGAGGAACATGACTAGCCACGAGGAACCCTGGGGACCACCGGAACAGGAGAAAGTTGATGAACATTCGTCTGAGTTGGCCGAACTCAAGAGGGAATTAAGTGAACTCAAGAAAAGAAGCGCAGAAGAAATGGACGAATTGAGGCAAGAGAATGCCCGAATGAAGAGGAGGTTGGAGGGAAGAGAGGGAGCCTCTTCACGCACCGAGGTGCCAGAAGGATCCCAGCCCTCCTGGTATCCGGTGCCGAATACTACACGGGAGGAGGCTAGTCATAGAGATGAAGTATGTGGCGGAAGTGCCTCGATTTCTTTAACACCGGGAGGGGGACGAAGACATCCGTTTGTAGACGGAATAATGGAAACCCCCCTACCCGCTATGTGGAAGAATCTAACCATTAATAGGTACGATGGATCGACCGACCCCGACGAACATATAGATGTTTATGTAACGCAGGTCAGCCTATACACAACTGTGGACGCGGTCTTCTGCAGGGTGTTCCCGACTTCGTTGAAGGGAGCAGCCCTGAGCTGGTTCACAAGGCTACCATCCAACTCGATAAATGGTTTCGATACCCTGGTAGCCAAATTTGGCACACAGTTTGCTACCAGCCGACCACATCACCTAACATCCATCGCGCTTGTCAACATACGGAGAGAGAAGAGCGAGTCACTTAGGACGTTCATGGAGAGGTTCGGGAAACTCGCACTCAAGATAAGGAACCTGAACCCGGAAGTGGCCTTACACCACATCGTGACCGCGTTGCGACCTGGACCCTTCTCGAATAGCCTGTGCAAAAAGCCAGCTGAGAACCTGGATGAGTTGAGAAACAGGGCGGCCAAGTTCATGCAGCTGGAAGAGTTGAGAGAATTCAGGGCGCAGACCAGAGTTGAACAGCAACCTGCTAAGGGACCAGAAAGGCGGGAGGTTGAAGATAGAGGGAGGAGAGGATTTCCGAACTTAAATACTTCCCTCAGGTTTAAAGAACCGAGAACACCTCGCTTCGCACACTACACCCCCCTGACTGTAAATCGGGGACGAGCACTAGAAGAAGCACTGAACGCTGATTTGATTCAGATGCCAAGAAGAATTCACACCCCACCAAACGCAGATCCAACTAAGCATTGCCGGTACCATAGGAATCAAGGACACATGACGGAAGAGTGTGCGGCCCTGGGGGATAAGATAGAAGAGCTGATCCAAGCAGGACATTTGCAGAGGTTGGTTCGGAGAAGCAACCAGGAAGAAAGAAGGCCTTGGGTCCAAAAACAGGAGAGGCCGAGCAGTAGTCGGTATCCGGAGCCGAGGCCGAGGCGGCGAGCAGAGGAGAAGGAGGATGAGAGGGATAGAAGACCCCCCTTGAGAGGGGTAATCAACACCATAGCCGGGATTCGCAGGAGGAGGAACCACCAACTCGGCGAGGAAGAGACATCTAAGGAGCATGCAGTCAGTCCACTCGGTTGAATTGAGTGGGCCGAGAATGCTGCCAATTACTTTTACTGATAAAGACTTCCAGGGTATAGATCCACAGTAGGACGACCCTATGGTAATCACCATAGAGGCTGCCAACTATGCCGTCAAGAAAACACTGGTTGATCAGGGAAGTTCCGTGGACATACTTTACTGGAAGACATTCCGCAAGATGGAGCTGCCGGAAGAAACAGTACAGCCTTACAATGATCAGGTGATAGGGTTCTCGGGGGAACGAGTAAACACGAGAGGCTTTGTGGACCTACCGACAAGATTCGAGGGAGAGGGTGGGAAAACGATCAATATTCGGTACATTTTGATAGACGCTCACACCTCTTACAACATGTTGTTAGGGAGGCCGTCGCTGAACAAACTGGGAGCCATAGTGTCAACGCCACACCTGGCCATGAAGTTCCCATCCAAGGGAAGGATTGTTACCATTCATGGTGACCAAAGAACGGCTCGAGAATGTTATGTGGCCAGCCTTAAGGTGCCTGATATGGAGAGCCCGGGAAGTCCTCGAGAAAAGGGCGAAGCCAACAAGAAGCACAGGAGAGGCGACTTGGTGGCCACAGTAAACCTTGATCCAAGGCAGGAGGAGGAGGAGAGGGTGAAACCAAAGGAGGAAACGGTGCCGGTGTGTATCGGAAGAGAAGGGCAGGTAACATTTATAGGCGCTTCACCAAGCAAGGAGGAAACAGAGGCCCTCACTCGTAACTTGAGAAAGAACTGAGATCTCTTCGCCTGGACTGCCGCTGACATGCCAGGTATTGATCCGAACATTATAACCCATAAACTCTCTCTATACAGGGAGGCAAGACCGGTAGCTCAGAAGAGAAGGAAGATGGGTGATGAAAGAAGGAGGGCCGTGAAGGAAGAGGTGGAAAAGTTGACTAGGGCGGGCTTCATCAGCCCGGCCAAATATACCACATGGCTGGCGAACGTGGTCATGGTGAAAAAGGCCAGCGGAAAATGGTGCATGTGTACCGACTACATTGACCTCAACAAGGCATGCCCCAAAGACACATACCCACTATCCAGTATTGACCGATTAGTGGACGGAGCGGCAGGCCACAAAATGATGAGTTTCCTGGATGCCTACTCCGGTTACAAATCGGGAGGAATATGGAGGTATATGTCAACGATATGGTGGTTAAGTCAGACTCATGCCGAGACCACAACAAAGATCTGGACGAGATATTCTCGGTTCTTAGAAAATATAACATGAGATTAAACCCTGAGAAATGTGTGTTCGGCGTGCAAGCCGGAAAGTTCCTGGGTTTCATGCTCACGAGTCGAGGTATTGAGGCGAATCCAGACAAGTGCAAGGCAATAGTGGAGATGAAGAGCCCGAGTAATCAGAAGGAAGTGCAGAGGTTAGTGGGGAGGTTAGCAGCCCTATCCCGATTCACACCCACTTTGGCTGAAAAAACGAAACCGATGTTGAAACTTTTGAGAAAAACATCCAGATTCGAATGGAAGGAAGAATGTGAGAGGAGCTTTCAAGAGCTAAAGACCTTCCTGACCTCACCACCAATATTACAAAAACCAAACCATAAGAAAGAGCTGGTAGTGTATATTTCGGTTACCGAAAGCACCATCAGCTCCGTCCTGGCACAGGAGGTAGAAGGCGAGATGAAGCCGGTTTATTATGTTAGCCGAATACTCCAAGACGTCGAAACAAGATACCAACTCTTAGAGAAGGTAGCATTGGCAATAGTAACAACAGCCAGGCGCCTGAGACAATATTTTCAGAGCCATAAGATTGTGATAAGGACGGACTACCCGGTGGCGAAAATACTTCGGAAACCCGAACTATCCGGGAGAATGATCTCATGGGCAGTAGAACTATCGGAATATGATATAGCCTATCAAAAAAGAGGGTCGATCAAGGCTCAGTGTCTGGCGGACTTTGTAGGAGAATTACAGGAAAATGGAGTGGAGGAGAAGTGGCAACTATTCGTAGACGGATCATCCAACAAAAGGGGAGGAGGGGCAGGAGTCGTTTTGGTGGGACCAGGCAATGTGATCATCGAGCAGGCCCTCACTTTCCGTTTCAAGGCCTCCAATAATCAGGCCGAATACGAAGCGTTGATCGCTGGTTTGGAGTTAGCTAGAGACGTAGGGGCGCGAAGAGTGGAATGCAAAATCGACTCCCAATTGGTAGCCGGACAATTGTCGGGTGAGTTTCAAGTAAAAGACCCACTGCTCTTAAAATATTACCACATCACATTGGGAAAAATGAAAGAACTGCAAGTTCAAGTCAGGCATATCCCTCGAGAAGAGAACAACAGAGCTGACATATTGTCGAAGTTAGCAACAGCCAAAACCACAAGCCACCACAAATCGGTCATTCATCACAATTTGGATTCACCTTCAATATCGAAAGAAGAATGCTGCCAAACCTCCAACCGAAACAGCTGGATGACCCCTTATATAGCGTACCTCCAAACCGGAGAATGTCCGCCCAACCTCCATGAAGTTTTAATAATTCAAAAGAAATCAGCCAGATTTGTAATGATTGGGGAAGAGTTATTCAGGAGAAGTTTTGGTAGACCCTTACTTAAATGTTTAAGAGAAGATCAAACCAGGTATGTTTTGGATGAGTTACACCGAGGTGTGTGCGGGTTACACTCGGGAGGAAGATCGATGACAACACGGGTGATAAGGGCCGGATTCTATTGGCCAACCATGAAAGAAGAGTGCCATAGTTATGTGAAAAAATGCAAGGAGTGTCAGGAGAATGGAGACCTTATTCATGTTCCCCCGGAAAGACTACGGCACATAACTTTCCCGTGGCCCTTTGCCATGTGGGGAATGGATATCGTGGGACCCTTCCCACCAGCTAAAGGTCAGTGCAAGTTTCTACTAGTGGCGGTCGACTACTTCACCAAGTGGATCGAAGCCGAACCCTTGGCCAAAATCACAGCACAACAAATCCAGAGGTTCGTATGGAGAAACATCGTATGTCGGTTCGGCATACCCCATACAGTAGTCACAGATAATGGGAGACAGTTTATTGAAAAAGGCTTGGAAGAATTTTACAAGAGTCTAGGTATAAAGCACGCTACCAGCTCGGTTGAGCATCCACAAGCTAATGGGCAGGCTGAGGCAGCTAACAAAGTGATCTTGAACGAACTCAAGAAAAGGCTGGGAATATCCAAAGGAAGATGGGCCGAGGAGCTACCAGAGGTACTATGGGCTTACAGGTGCACACCTCAGTCCACCACGAATGAAATGCCCTTTAGTTTAACATATGGAACAGACGCCATGATACCGGTGGAAGTAGGAGAAGCCAGCTCGAGGAGAACATTAGCAAACATAAACGATAATGAAGAAGCTTTGCAAACCGAGCTCGACTTGTTAGAAGAGCTTAGAGATAAGGCGAGAATAAACCAAGAAGCATGTAAAAAAAGAGCAGAAAGGAGATTCAACTCTAAAGTCCAACCGAGGAGTTTCCGGGAAGGAGATTTGGTTCTAAGAGTCAGAAGCCTAGCACGGAAAGATCCCGCAGAGGGAAAATTTGCATCAAACTTGGAAGGACCCTTTCGGGTCAGGCATGCATTAGGAAATGGAGCGTACCACCTCGAAGACCTGAAGGGGAAAACCATACCAAGATCCTGGAATGCTAGTATGCTCAAATTTTACTTCAGTTAATGTAATCCTAAATTCAACGACGAAATGAAAAAGTATTCCAGCAACATTGAAATTACATAGCACTATTCGGTCAAGGATGTTTCATCTTAATAAGAATGATCCCTACCGACCAATAAGTCAGAAAAGGACGTCTCACTAAAGTAACCGCTTCCTAGTGTTTTCGGTTCAGGAAGCTTCACTCTAAAGTGATCCCTCCCGAAAACGAGCAATTACATATATATTTTCGGCCCAGGAAGCTTCACTTTAAAGTAATCCCTCTCGAAAAGTAACCATTCATTTACAAACAAATAAAAGCGCAATCATCGAAATATAACCGACCACGCCCGCCCTAAAATCGCTGCCACATTTCGACATCATCTTAGCAAAATGTTTCATACTCGGAATCACACCAAAAGAATACCAATTATAAACATAAGCAAAAGTATCAAGCATGAATGCGAAGGATGACACACAAGAAATAAATGCGAACACGAATAACAAAATATGCCCTGCATAGATCGCATAATAGAAGCAATGTAAAAATCCGACAGGGTGAGAAAATCGCCAATATGTTCAAAGTTATCATAATTACAAAACCAATGGTTATAGGGCCAAAAAATCATTTATAACCATTCAAAAAGTTTTTTCCGACACCCTCCAATCATCATGTCTTCGGAACAGCATCCGATTGCACCGGGGCAGCATCCAGAGGAACCTCGACAGCATCAGGATGGACTTCGGCTGTTGAAGACACCGGAATATCGTCAATAGATACCAGCTGCCCTTCATAAACATCTAAGCCACTGTCATAAGCAGCCGAAGTCACATCCTCTCCTCGGCCATGAAAAAACTTTGCTTGACGAACCCCCTTATGGAAGCCCGCCTCATGCTCGGAGTAGACCATATCTTTAAGCTGTCCAATCGTATCTTCGGCAACAATCAGCGCTTCATTGGCAGTCTTCAGAGCCGCAACACTCCTCTTTACGTCTCCCTCAACGCTATAACAACAATCCTTCAGGAAAGCCTCTTTCCTTAAGGAATCTTCCCGGAACTTCTCGTAATCCCTTGAAGCTTTATCGAGATCGCTTAGAACCTTGTCCCTATCATTCTCCAAGTTCTTAACCTGATTCTTGAGGGTAGCGACCTCATTGTTAAGCAAACCATTGGACTCCAACACATCCTTCAAAGACGCGGTTGCTTCGGCCAGTTCACTTTTCATTTTATCAAGATCAGAAGCATCCTCGAACTTCATCAAGTCCTGGCCCAATTTTCGGCCATAAAAAAGAGCACGAGAATGAAACTCCAGAAAAGCGGCAAAGGCCTCGGCTCGGGTACCATGGTTAAAAAAGTCCTCGTCTTTGGGGGCGAGATGAAGACGAACTTTGGAGCTCGCCTTGAAGTCAGCCTCCAGAAAATGAGAGGGCTTGACTGAAGGAGTTTCCAATGAAATTCCAGCAATGGAGGGATCGATCTCACCCAACCGGGACTTCTTAGACGACTCACGCTGCCTACGGATATCCTGCGCCTTACGTTTAGGTTTTGTTTTGTCACCCGAAGATGGGCGAGAAGAACTTGGATCCGACTTTGAAGGAACCGAGTGCTGCACAGAATCCGGTTTAGAAGCTGCTTTATGAGCCGACTGAGGATCCGGTTGAGGAGTCGAGTTGAGGGTAGAGACAGGAAGACCCGTAGAAGTCCCGGCCTTGGCCGAAGATGCCTTCGCCAGAACATCATGGCGAATGTCTCTGAAATCAATTTTCTTCATTCCCAATTCGCTGGCAAGAGTATCTGGCAAAAGATAACAAATTCAGCAAAGTCAAAAGCTACAAACAAAACATCAGTGTGAAAGACAACTTACCATCGATTTTGGAAACAAGTTGGGGAGTAAGAGAAACGCCGAGGAAAGGTTGGATAGGCAGCTTGCGGGGAAAGGATTGCAGAATGATCAAGACCTGCACATCGTAAGCCGACATCCGAGACCTCGGCCAACTCTTATATCTCAACGGGTTACGCGTCCAGTAAAGAGGAAATTTCGGTTGGGAATCCGGACCAAAAACAAAGGGGCGGCCAGCAGAGGGAATTACGATCTTAAAGTAACCACTCTTAAAATCTTTGTAGGAGGAGGAAAAGGGTTTAAAAAGGGCATTGGACAGTTGACTAAATAAGGAAACCCAACTAACAGGATCAGAAGGACGAGTACTGAAAAAATAAAGGAAAACAGGAACTGTAGGAACGATATTAAATGCTTCACACAAAAAACGAAAAGCATGCATATACCCCCACCCATTCGGGTGGAGTTGAGTAGGGGCCACATTCAAAGTTTTTAGTACGCCCATAGTGAAATCATCAAAGGGCAGACGAACTCAGATGTCATTGAACAAACAAGCATACATATAAAAGAAGTCGCTAGTACTACGACTGCGATCATAACAGACTCGATCTAACCGGGTACAAGCCCTAGAATAAAAGGCATCTTGAGAAGTATCGGCATGCAATATTTCATAATTCTCGGTGTACGATTTCAACTCCCTAGACCTATAAAACCTAGAGGTGTACTCCGTTACCATTGGAGAAACCCAATCATACCCGGGACGAAGAACCACCGGTCTCGCCATCGCAGCCATTTCCCTTTCATCTCGGGAAGACGTTATATCCTCGGACCCAGCAGCCTGGCTACTATCGTCGCAGTCTACCTTCGACTGGTCGACAGCATTCTTGACCACCCGCATCGAACTGTGCTCCGTAGAACCGCCTGACCCCGACGATTCCTCGGCAGAAGAAGTAGAAGAGACAGAAGGAGAAACAGAGGAAGAAGACATTGTACCAATAAAGAAGCTAGTAGGCAACGAAGAACGAAATAAGGTAAAAAACAAAAAGGTAGGACCAACATCCCTATTTATAGAGGAAGGAACACAACAGTAAGGCTCAGGAAACGAGGCGCCAGATCACGGAGCGAAACTTCCAGAAGAACGTGCCCGTTACCTAGCCTCTCCCCCCAATCTACATTTGCCACATCATCAAAAAATTTAAAAACAAAAACTATTTTTCCCGCCCAGGAAAGGAAACCCAAGCAACACCAGCGGCAAAAACACAACTCAACCTCACAACTACTAAGACGAAGACTCCTCCCTATCAATCTCTACGACTTTTCGAATTCTTCGAAGTCTCGAGACTTGGGGGGCAAGTGTACAGTATGGGCCGAAGACACCTCGGCCCACACTGTAGCAAATATCACCAACCAAGCAGCCCAATTGAAACAGGAAGGCCCAATAATAAAGAACAGCCCAATAAGCAAGCCAATCCAAACGGTAGTATAAATAACGGGTAATTAATGAAAGGTAACCAATAATTCCTACTATGCATTAACTGCTCATAACTGACAACTAACTTGGGCGTCGGAGCAGCTTCGCAGGTACCACCCCCCATTTGACCGAAGAGTACACGGAGCAGTGATCAACCCAGAGAAGTCAACGAGATTAAGGTCAACTCGGAAGAAGACAATAAAAAGTCAACCATAGCAACGATCAGTACGTATCCCACCAACAATCAAACCGAAGTCTAGTCGGTTCCAATTGACCATATCTGAGGAGTACCCGGTTCCAACAAGAACACTACCCATCCTTATTTGAGAACAAATTGTAATTATAGTCTTATAGTCTTAATCGATTATTATACACGAGTCTTTAAAAAAAGAAATTTGGTGAGTGATGGTTTTTTTTGTTTAGTTTGTCTGTGTGTGTTCATGTTTATGGTTACACATAAATAGTATCATTGTTAAAAGAACATTGATACATAAAAGATACTGGCATGATTTTTTTAATGTATTATTTTTATTTAAATAATATATGCTGAATATAAATATAATGTACTAAATTATGGATATTATTCTAATATAAAAAAAAATGTGTTTATACCATCAGTTGTTAAAAATAAGATACATACTTGTGAACTTATGTGATCTCATTAAATTTACATCATAGCCATAGTTAAGCTTAACTAATAAGCTGAAAGAATTTTTATTTCTCTTTTTCTTTTAGTGTTCTATGAATATGATATATTTAAATAGTCTGTAAGCTCAATGTGTGTTATGTATATTGGTTTGGATGTTATGTTAATAATATTACACATTAGCTAGTTTCTATATGTGTGAGTTAGTTAGGCTTATAACCTTTTAATATATCATTTTTTTAAATTATTAAATTTTCGAAATATTTTTGTGTTTATTTAAGAAATTGTTTTAAAATTAAAGATAATATTAATTATTTTTTTCCTATATATGTTCTTTCTTTTCACCAAACTTTTAATTATAGTTTTACATTATATATTTATTGTAATTTGATAATAAATATAAGTTAAAAAAATTAAAAATATTTTCTTGAGATTAAGAAAATTTATTTATTTATAATATTTTTTTAAAAATCTTAAACTACATTACATTTAAAAAGACTAAAAAGGGATTATTACTTTTTCAAAAAAAACCATCTTAATATATTACTCGTAAAGACTTATTCTGAATTAATTCTAGTGATACAATGAGTTAGATAATGAAAGGTGAAAGTGTTTGATAAAATTTTAAAAAAGACTTTAAATTTTCCATCTT
This sequence comes from Macrotyloma uniflorum, assembly GCA_016859785.1. NCBI lineage: Eukaryota > Viridiplantae > Streptophyta > Magnoliopsida > Fabales > Fabaceae > Macrotyloma > Macrotyloma uniflorum. Next base: position 886,490 of record BDMB01000041.1, on the reverse strand, counting down.
TATTATTTTAAAATTACTATCTCTCTAAAATTATTTTCTCTCTAAATTCTTTACTTTTTTTCTAATTTTTCTTCCTCTTCCTTCATCTTTTCCAAGATCCAAGGATACCAAATTGAAGTTTGTGAGAAGTAGATCAAATCTAACTGATTGAAGTTTCATTTTGGGTAAGTCTTCTATGCTCAAACTCTCTTTCCTCTAATCTATTTTAGCCCTTGCATGTGGACCTTGCTCCCCATGCATGTGGTTTTTACTCCATCAATATCAATCTATGTAAGCTTAGGTTCTTATAAATGTACTTGGATTGTGAATCAGGTATATGAAAAGATAGTTAGAACATTAGGAACTTTACTCATTTTGGAAAGAATAAAGGTACTTTGGAACCCAAAATCAGGTAAGGAAAGTTAGCCTAAATTTAATTTCCTTAGGATTCTGGGAAAGGAGAATTAAAATTTGTGTAGATGATTGTACCTGGACTTTTTTTTCCTTGGATTTGAAACTGAGAAATATGGTGTTTGGTTTGGAGTTGAAATTGCAATGTATGAAGTTGTATTCTATGAATGTGAACTTGCCAATTTGAGTTGTTGTGGTTGGTTTTGATGACTGTGATATAAGTATTGCTTGATTTCATGTAATTGTGTTTTGAACTGGAATGAATTTGGTAAAAGCAGTGGCAACTGTTTTAATTGTTCAATCATTGTTATTTTGATTTGGAGCTGTTGTGCTAATATAATAGGGTTAGATTCTAAACTATGTAGAGGAGTTATCTTAATTTGCTTGATTTCACATTTTACCTTAAATGAGGTACAATTTGAGTTATTTAGTGTGTTAAGAGTGCCAATTGATGAACTGAACGAGGCAAACTAGGGTTAACCCTTATGTAGAATTCAGGTCTACATAATATTCGTTGACCGTATGCTTTGTGTGCTAAGCAGATTTAGCTTGAGGGGATATGTTACTTTTGAGTTGAAATCCGCTGAGCTGATTGGACATTTCGCTGAGCGAGTTTCTACACGTTGAACGAATCATTCGCTGAGCAGATTCTCCCTTTGCTGAACGGATTAGTCCTAGTGATGAGACTGTTCTCTGAACCCAATCCACTAAGCGGATTGGGGGTTCGCTGAGTAAATTGACCCTCTCTTAGAATAGTAAATTTCCTGTGTTTTGAATGCATTAGAGATAGGTTGTGAAATGGATTAATGATACTATGTTGGCATAAGGCCTTGGCACTCCTATTGAAGAAAGTTTGATTATATGATTATGAGCATGTTTTGGTAATGTAGTGTGTATGAATTTAGGGATATTTCATAGGGTATCCAAACCTTAATGATTTTTTAAGTCGCATAAACTAAGATTGACATGTGGTGAAGGTCAATGGAAGTCTTGCCATTTATCTTTATGATAGTTGGTAAGGCTACGCTGATGTGAGATGGGTGTGGTGAGTTTTATGGATGATCCTAGAGTGAAAAAGATTCAGTGGTCGGCTGGCTAAGTCTGAGGTCCTGGAATACACATTAGGTATTAGTCTTAGATATCTGAAATCCATACAGACTTCTAGAAAATATCAACCTTAATTATGAATGTGTTTGAAATGTATAAAATTTTCTATAAACCCTTATTCTTATATGAGATTTTATGCTTATTATGAGTCCCTTATAAATTATTTATTTATTCACGTGGGGAATCATACGTGAACTAAAATAGAAATTAAGATTAATGACTTTTTAAATACTCTTTAACCTAATAGTAGGGTTATTTTGGTTATGAATTAATGTTAGGTGAGTGTTATATATATATAATCCTAGTATGTTATCATGTTAAAAAAAATTTATCATTCATTCAGAAATAATAAATTATCAATTCACATACGTATAAATGTGAAAAAAATAATGATGAATCGACGTAGGGAGTGAAAATTTTATACTTACTCTATTTAATATTTAACAAAATCAACTATTAATATTCAAATCCTTATAAAGTATGTTAAATTTATAACATTTCATGCAAATAAAAACATAATTTCTACTTTATCTTATTATTTTAAATATAAGTATCCTTTATTAGATATAATAAGAATATAATTTGTGGAATGTTTTGGACATTGTTAGAACGATAACATTAAATCAAATAATAACTGAATACATTAATTTCATATTCTACGTAAAATTACTCAATGGTGTGACAGTTTCACCTCTAATATCAATTTTTTTTATCAGCAATGACATATATTATACTAATATATTATCCTGTCTCATTTATAAAATTATACTAATATATTATCCTCAACAAACCGTTCTACGCACGTATGAGAGAATTAGTTATCAGACATACATGTAACACAAGCACAATATTATAGTAAAACTCACCATCTTTTTGTAGGATTTATTGCCATGTTTCTTCTTCAACACATTGATGAAATCTTTGGCCATGACAGATTCACCCGCTGGCATGCCTGATAAGATTCAAGAATTTATCAACATACACACAAAAAATGTATGTGTTTGTGTTTCTATATTTGTAATTTCCACTGAAAAATGCATCATCAACGTATGCTTTGCACATCAAGTAACAGTAAAGATTAGAAAGTCCTGAACTTACTAAGAGAACCAGAACTGCCATGGTCCGAATAGTAAATGAAAATGGTGTCATTTGCACCACTATCCACAACCTTGCCACTACCTCCAGAGAGAGCACTTCGGTTACCACTAATCACAGCATAAAAGTTGTTTGAATTTGCAGCATCTCGAGTGTAATCCTTGAAAGCGTAGATTCATTTAATCTCCTCATTAAAATCATATGAAGGAGTAATCTACTAGTTAGATGATTTATAAATTAGGAAACTGATCATGAATGCATGGAGATGCATACCTTGGGAACTCCTTTATAAACATCTGGACCATTTGGTCTATTGATTATAATGCCAGGCCTTGGGTTTAGAGGATTGTTGGCAATGTCATCATTCATAAAAACAATGATATTTTCATCTTTAAGGCCACCTTTCTTTAGTGTTTGGTAGGCATGGCAAACATCAGCTTGGTGCCTGTAATTAGCATAACCCGTTGAACCAGCAACAAGAACAGCCCATCTTTTTCCCTGGTTTAGATTGGGTACAGAACTCACACCTTCCAACACAATCACACTAAAACTTACCCACTCTAAGGCTAATAGTAAAACCCAATTTCTGAAGTTGAGCTTCATCGTGGGTAAAATCTGTGGAAAAGGGAAAATGGTTGCTGAGAAGTCACAATAGAACTATGCAGAATTAAGCAAGAGTGATGCATATCCAACAAAGTAATGCAACGATGTTTATGTATATATACGACAGCTGAGTTAGTCAAAAATAAAAATCATATAAAACGTACCCAATGCTTGTATTAATGCAAATGCTGCTATACTCACTAATTAGGCATTTATTAAGGAAACAAATATTAATGAAAAATATGATTGATTAGAGAAACTTTTGACCATCTTTATCTAAGATTGTTTTCGGCCAAAATTAGTAGACTGATTTTTCAATCAACATCGGTAGAAAATTCAATAAAAAAAATATCCCAATAACATAAAAAATCCTAACCTATTTCAGGAAAAATAATTATGATTGACATAAATTGAAAATATATAAAAAAAATTATGAATATAACTTAATTTTTTTTTTTACAAATTTTGACTAATATTAATATTTTTTATACAATATCATTATTAATATTAATATATAAAATAATATCTAATATTTTTAATTATTAAATATTATTTAGTATTAAAAAATATATTTAGAAATATTATAAAATTAAAATTTAATAAATTAAAATTGTATTATATAAATAAAATATTTAGATATAAGAACATTAATACATTTGAATTAATGTAGTAAGTTTGTGATTGAGTATGTATCGATATTTGTGATATTCATGTGTATATAATTTTTTTTATATTTGAGATATATTTGTCACTCTTATATTTTTGTTAGTATTATTTCATTTGAACTTAACGTTCTTACAAGTGAACATGTATTTGATAAAGATGGAGAGGAATTGGGTAATGAAACTTAAACCTCCTATGTCTTTATTTTTTAAATGCTCTTATTAGATATGATATAAGAGTAGAGAGATTATTTATTTTATATTAAAAAATTTATGTTAAAGTTTAATATGATTTTATTATTAAGAATCTATAAAAGTTATTTGATGTTAAGAATAGTTAATTTCGAATCTTTATTTCTTTATTTTTTAAGTTTTATTTGACGAAGTGATGTTTGAAAATCTGTTTACCTTTTATTTTTTGCATTTATTAAATAAAACTGTTTTGGAATAATAGAGTGTTATCAAAATAATATTAGTTTACATTAACGAAAAGATATCATATATGATATTGACTTAAAAATAATCAAAATTAACTTTGTTCTAAATAGAAATCACATGCCAACATCTATCATAAAAGTGATGTCTAGTTAATAATATCTTAATCTTGGCTAAGTTGACAATGTCTAAGTCAAGATCTATTTAACGACATCTTAATCAAAGTCAAACTGATATCTCAACTCAATAAAGTCAATAATGTTCTATTTAAGATTGAGTTGATACACTCTTATTGAGATTAAACCGATAACTAAATTGTAATTGGATTGACAATTAGAACCAAATTAAAAAAAGTTAAAATACAAAAGATATAAACATGAGATATGAAATAATATAAAGAAGAATTTCAATTTTTTTTAAAATTTTTTATCCAAACAATATATTTTATATAAAACATTTTTAAATTCTTTATAAAAATAATTATATTTTAAAAGTTCCCTATTCAAACATACCCTAATGTATTATATCATGTTTATATAAATTTATTTATAATCAATTGTTGAGAGAAAAATAAGAAGGAAAAAAATTAAATAAAATTTTCTATAAATTAAAATTAATTTATATATAAATTTAAAATAAAAATTTAAAAAAAATATTGAAATAAATCATATAAATTAGTTTATATATAAGATAACTTTAAGTTATAAAAAATATATTTAATTTTTATCTCATAGAAACTTATTTAAATGGTTATTAGTGTACACATACTAACATATAATACTAGAAAAATCAGAACTCTAAGTATAAGATGGGCAATATAATCTATTATTATTATATTTTCTTGAAACTGATTACCAAAAAAGTGAATTATTCACTAAGTCTCGAATTACATAATTACATTACATCATCCGGGGCTAACTACGAAGTTAGAGTAAAATTTAAATTTCAATAGCTTCTATTTACATTGAAGTAAAAATGTCTATAGTTCCTACTTCTTTTCCTACAGACGACTTTTCAGAAGACTTGTTATCTATTTCCCTATAGGGTCATGATCATAGTAGTCTACCAATAAAGATAAAAAGGAAGGGTAAGCTAGTGATAATAAGACAAATCATTAAACATTCATAACTTTTAAATTAAAGCATATAAACTTCCATACAAATGTATGTGACTACCAAAGGCTTTACACATTTATAGAAGGATTGACGACTTTCGAAAAACTATATGGATTTTAAATATCTAAAACTAACACTTGATGTATGCTCTAGGATCATAGGCCTAACCGACTGACCATTGAGTCTTTCTCACATCAAAGTCATCCCAAACTCTTCACACCCATCTCACATTAGAGTAGTCTTAACCAACTATCATCAAGATAACCGGTAAGACCTCCATGGATCTTCACCACATGATAATCTTAGTAAATGACTTAGAAAGTCATTAAAGTCTGAATACCCTATAACATATCCCTAAATCCATACACACTAAAATTACCATATATCATGTTTCAAAACATACATTTAAATCTCCTCTCAATAGCTGTATCAAGTCCTCATTGACATTACAAAACTCGTCATTCAAATTCACATCCAGATTTCTATCTCACACATCAAAGCACTTTAAATTTAATTCATAATTTATTGCTCTGGAATTTGGTCAGTTCGCTCAGCGCAATCCCAAAATTAGAACTGATCCGCTCAGCAGAGAACTAATCCGCTTAGTGAAACGAAGCTCTGCTTAGTGGAGGACATTTCGCTCAGTGGACTAAAACTCGATAGCACTCTTTTCCACTGAAACGGATTTCGCTGAGCGGACAAGGTTTACGCTCAGTAAATTTTATGCATACTTGAATTCTGGAGAAAAATTTCTAGTTTACCTACTCCATTCCATCAAGAGGCACAATACAAGTTCTAAATGATTTGTCCAAGACCTCATTTAAGATAAAATTAATGGATTAAGTAAATCAAGACAACTTTTCTACACAACTTATAATCCACTCCCAAAAGTTTAAGGTAAAAGAATCCAAATCAAAACACACCAACAAGGCATTTTAAAGCAATTTTCACTAATTCAAACTAGGTTCAACCTAATTCACAGCATGCTACAAACAATCAAACAATAATTATCACATAATCGAACCCAAATATCTCCATTGGTAGATTTCTAAATTACATAACACCATCCAATCTGGACAATTTACACATCCATTCAACACATTAAAATTTCAAAACTTAATCCAAGGGATAACATTTCAAAAACAACCGTATACTCAGTCCAAATTCTAATTTCTTACAATGTTATGGAACTTAATTTAAGACTAGCTTCCGTTACTTGTTTTAGAGTCCAAAAACTGCCTTTTGCTCTACTTTACTAAGCAAAGTCCTAATGCTCTAACTGACTATCTAAGTATCTGATTCATAAATCAATTACATTTTTAAGAACCTAAGTTAGAGTAGAACAATATAGATGGAGAAAAAACCACGTGCAAGTGGGTTAAGGCCCACATGCAAGCAGTTCCTAATTTGACCAAAAAGAAAATTTTGAGCAAAGAAAGTGTATTTAAAACAGAACTTCAATTAGTTAGTAATGACTTACTCTTTGTAAACTTTAACTTTATACCCTTACATCTTGAAAGAGATAAAGAAAGTGGAAAAAAAATTAAAAAAAAGATAGAAAGTTTAGAAAAAGAGAAACTTTAAAAAAAATAATAATTATTAAAATAATGAATAATAAAATATTTAATTTTTTTATTTAAAGTTCTTAAATTTAACTTAAACAACTTTCCTTTATAAATAAGTACTATCTTTTTCAATTTTTAAATAAACACCGATACTCTTATGAATGACATTCACATCCTTTAGTTTATTTAAAAATAATATATTAACTAAATATAAAATCAAATAATAAAAATTAAAAAATAAAATTTTAAAATATAAAAATTAAAAGATTATTTATAAGAAAATAATTTAAATGATTTTATTATTATATATTAATAATTCCAAAAAAAATTACTTAATTATAAATTATAATGTCACTTTAATATAAAATAAATAAATAATTTGAAAGTATATGATTAAAGATATCTTTTTTACTATTATATTTACATATTATGTGTAAATATAAATAAAATAAAAAATGAAAATTTTATATTATTAAAAATATAAAAAATATATATTTATGTTAAAATTAGATTTATCTGAATGTCATTTAAAAAACTTTAAAATATAATCATCTAAAAATTATTCAAATCCATTTCTTTTATTAAATATCAAAATTGATCTTCTTTACTTATTAAGATTACTAGATTACCCAAATTCATTAATATTTGGATAATTATAATACAGAATGGAAATATTTCCATTTTATTAATGATTAATCTTTATATTCAAATTTGGTGATTACTTTTAATGAATATACTTCTTTAATTACGAGTTGTTTCTATTCATATAAAACTCAATTTGAGATCTTACATAGGACGTAACGTATTTTACTCGAAAACTTTTTTTGTCAAATTCATCAGTTTTATTAAAAAATATCAACTTTCTCTCTTGAACATTATCCCATTCAACAATGAGTATGTATTATCCCATAAAATCACATTAACGAGGTAATAAAAGTCAAGTAGTGAGTATATTAAAGGTTTCATTAAACCATTACAATTTTATTGAATATTTGTAATTACTCATAAAAGTAATTACGAAAATAGTTACTATTTGTTTATATATAATAAATATGATAAATTGTAATTACATATTCTAACAAGAATGAAATAAATTTAATTATTCAGAAAATATTTTTTATAAATTTTTAAAAAAAAAAATTAATTACCTATTTAATATTTTTTATAAATTTATTTTTATAAAAAAATTTCATAAATTTATTTATGAAAAATTTTTCATAAATTTGTTTATGAAATTTTTTTTATATATATTTTTTTTTAGAAAATTTATCATAAATTTATTTGTAAAAATTTTTTCTTAAATTTTTTTTGAAAAATAATTTTCTATTAGTCTTTTACTTACAAATTTGTAATAATACAAAATTTGTAAAATATTTATAAAAAAAATTATATTTTTTACTAATATTAAGTATTAATTATAAATTTTATTTAATAAAAATAGGATTTATTTTGTAAAAACAAAATTTCTAAAGTTTTTTTATTAACTAAAATCTAATAAAAACTTATAAATTTGTGAACCTGAACGAATCTCACTCATTATTTAATTACATCAATAATTTTCACAAATAATAACATATATTAAAAAAAATCCTAATTTTATATCCTTGGGAAAATTTTAGGTTCTATCGTATAAAAACTAATTAAAGCAAATTTTTATCCTATTTTGAAAACATAAAAGGTTTTTAATTAAAACAATATATGTAGAGAATTGTAATTAATTATTAAAAAAATATATTATTAACATTTTTATTATATAATATCTTTAATTATATAATATTTTATCTTATTTATTAATAATATATTTATACGGATAGAGTATATTAAGATAATTTAAATTTTTTTTTAATATTAACAATTTCTTGTTACTTTCTTTCCTTGTATTATACTAAAAATGTATTTTTATTATATTTTAGTCCTCAAATCAATAATAAATATATATAAAATTTAATATATAATTAAAAAAAAGTAAATTATACATGTATTATTTATCTATAATATATTATAATATATTTTAACAGTATATTAAAATTGATAAATTTAATATCTTGTAAATATTAATTTTTTTTCGTACAAATAAAAATATATCTTTCATATATTATTTATATATTATTTATTTAATTGATTGCTAATGTAATAAAGAAGCAAAATTAATGTAAAACGTAATTAGTTTAAACGTGTAAGATTTGTGAAAATTAGGTCACTGGGATGGTGCTTAATGACAATTTGGTGAGTAATATTCTCAAAAGCACTGTTTCTACCTCTTGTCAAGCCTGAACAAAAATAGGAAAAGAAGGCATCACGCAACCAGAAAGAGTAAGAGTTGAACCATTTGACCACAAGAAGAAAAATAATAAACGTGAAAACCTAAAACTGGAACACCAATAGCAAGCATCTTTGGTTTAACATCCCTGATTCACATCAATGCAAAACTGACGTCAAAATGCATATAATTAGGAGTTTTTCTTTTTTCCAGTTGGAAACAACTCAGCCATATTTTGATATCTGAATACGTGAGATTTCACTAATTAACAATGATCTTTCCTTGCATAATGTAACAGACAAATCTTAAGGTAAAATTCAGAGAAATCATATCTCTGTTATGATTCAGCAAAAGATATTCTTATCCATTATTATATTTTTCACAATGTTTAATTTATATTCACTACTTATATTATGTTTTCACTTTATTATTAATTTAAATATTAAAGTGTCTTCTACATATGTCTCACCTTTTGGTTAAAGAAGAGGAGCTTACTTCTAAGGATAATAAAATATTTCGTTAATTTTTGTAATTAATATATCTGGGAAGGATCACAAGCCCAACCTTACCTGCAATTGGGAGGAAAGTCTAAGTTGGAAATTAATTTAAAATTTAAATTATATTTATCATAAATACTAGTCTCAAAACTCAAATTTATTCTTGATATTATTATTCCTTACTATTAATGGTGTGCGGAATATTTGTTAATCGAGCGGTATATTTCTTACTCATAACATCATAACATCACGCTCAAATCAATTACTCCCATTAAAATACGTTAGAATGCATAGCGGAATTAAAGATAAAAGATTCGTCTTCTCTAAGAAAACACATCATTCAAGTGAATATGCCGGTTAAGATGTATAAAAGTATGATTATTTATCTTTAATATCGTAATAAACACGGGTACCCCAACGTGATTTAAAGAAGTTAAGAAACATATGAGAACAGAGGATAAATGAACCAGTCTTGAAATACTTAATCTTTGTAAGGACATATTATTTTGTTTTGATTAAAAGTATCTTTATATTTTTTTATAGCGTCTTGTCAGATTATTTTATTTATTTTATCTGAAAATTTTAGAGAATAAATTTTTTTATTAATATGTCTGCACTATATATATTAAAATTTTATTTAACAAAACCTAGAAAATTTAGTGGTAAATTTTTTTTATGTTGGCAACAAATGAAATTTTAGTTTATAAAGTTAATTCTTGTATGTTTTAAGTTAAAGTTAGTTTTTCCGATGATGTTTTTAGTGAGAAAAATATTTTTGAGTCATGGTAGTATTCTTAGTTGCCTTTTCTAATCATATTTACAAAATTTTTGTCACATAAAAAGTGCTTTTGAATTGTGTGATGCTTGAACTAAATGAGGTTTAAAAGAAAAAGATTTATATTTTTTAAGAATATAGTAAAAAGTAGTTGATGGAAAAAAAAGGAAAATTTAAATTAATAAAAGGGAAGATTAATTAGTTCGACATCATTTTTAGTTAATATGATATTTTACAACACATACATAAAAAATACAATTATCTTTTCCAAATTATCTTGTTTTAGATAAAGTTTTAAGCTTATTATGTTTCATATTAAGAAAATTTGAAAATTTGATTGATGTTGATTTGTTATTTTATAATAAGGTTTTAAAATTAGTTTTGAATGAGTTGTAGTTTTTTTGAAATTGTTTCTGGTTAGTAGATATATTTGTAATCGTTTATTTAAATTTAATTTCGTGTCATCTTTTATTTTTTGTTCAGCTATTTCAAATATTAAATGTTATGATACTTCACATCATAAGTTTAGACATACTAACTTTAACTCTGTTGGAAGGATAATGAGTCTTGATCTTATTCCTAATTTTTTTCACTGAATTGAAACAATCTGTTTTCCAAAAATTTTATCCAAAACAAAACTTGTTTGCTTGAACAGATTAATATAATATTTGTGATAAGCTAACTTGAGGTAGAAAGAGATATTTCATTATGAACTATCTTAGAAAATTGATTTATTTATTTTCTCTAACAGTCTATAATATGATGAGATGCATTGATGGATTGGAACCGACATATCTCACACCTACTTCACTCCTGCATGTCTATAGATCATGTGTGAGATGTTTATCCAACTATTTTTAAAGGTGAAAAATTCTTAGAGTTGATTGATGTTACCTATCATAACCCTTGCAAGTGTAAAGTCTTTATCATGCAAAGTCATGAAAAATTTGACTGGATAACTTACATCATTTTCAATCCTTAAAAGGATATCATGATAATTTCCTTTCATTCATACATCTTTTGTAGTTTAGAGAAAATTATGTGATATCTTTCATGCTTTTATACTTTGTATATATTTAAGTGATAAATTTTCAATAAAACATAAATTTTTATTAGATATTTAATTAAAATTTTCTTAATAATAATTTCTTTTACTAAATAAATCTTATTTTAATTTTTGTGTAAAAATAAACTGGCGGAAAAAATATTACTTCTCTTCTCTTTTTAGAAAGGAAGTAGAGGAATTATCATCATAATAATTTATTATAAAAATTTGAAAAATAATTTTCGAAACCGAAAATAAATTTGAAAATCGATGTAAAGAAGGTATTATAACACCTTACTATATCTATCATAAATTAGAATTGAATTTTAAAATGTTTCTTTCTCTTATAATTAAATAAAATAATATATTATAAAAACAATTCTAAATTATTATTATTAAAGAAAAATAATATTTATAAAATATTTATTTGAACTCCATAAGAAATAAATATTTTAATAAAATTTTATATTTTAATATAATTATTAATTTTATTATAAATCAAAATAGTATAAATTATATATTGATAGAGTAGATTATTATATAAATTTATTTAGAAAATAATAAAAATATATTTATTATATTTAAATAAAATTTAATTAAATATTAAATATAAGATCATATATATAATTAATTATTAATTTATGTGTAGATGATATAAAAATATTAAATATATATATATATATATATATATAATCTTTAACTATTAGTGATTTTTAAATAAAATATATATAATTTAGTTAATTGATAATAGATATGAAAAAATACATAATAATGAGTCTTTAAAATATATGTATAATTTAAATAACTTTTTAATATAAAAAAAAATATAAATTCACATTCATATTAAAAAACTGTGTCAGTTTTAATTATATAAAAAAAATATTTATTTATTATAAAATTATTAATGAAATGAATATTTATAAAATTATAATTATAATTTGAATAAATTTTAATAAAATATACAAATACTAAATATAAAAAATACACGTTGTTATATTTATATCTAAAAAAGTTTTTAACATGTTATATATATATATAATTAATTTTAAAAGTCAAAATAAATTTAATTAAAAATTTTGGTAAATTATATTAAAAAATTTATATTTAATTAAAAATTTTAGTAAATATATAAGATGATGGAAATAACTATATTTAATATTTTTATCATTTTATTATAAATTAAAATAATATTAAATTATATATTGATATTTTAGTCTTATTATAGGACTTTATTTAAATTAATAATTTTTTTTTTATATTATTAGATATTGCATATAAGATGATGTATATATAAATAGAGAGAGAAATATATTTATATTAAAATAAAAGGAAAATAAGTTTTTTCTATAGCAATTACACTCAAATTTTAATTAAAAATAGGTATAAAATAAATAAAATTTACACCAACCATGCCCTTATGGCATCATGTGATCTTCCCAACAATCATTTATATTTATTAAATTGTACCCTACCAATTTTTAACAATTAGAATCAAAGAGAAATTTGGAAAAAATTGAAATTGAGCAATAATACCCTTTCCCTTCTTCTAAAGTTTCTCCAAGTAAAATTCCTAGTAAAACTACTTACTTGAATTTTGTACGGAGTGGGGCAAAAAAAATTTCATAAACAAATTATCTTAAACATTATATATAATCAAGAAGGTATGTTTTATAATACGATTTCAATCTTAGTAAAAAAATTAAAATCGGGTTATGAAATACAATTTTGGTTGTTTTATTTTTAATTTAATTATTTCAATGATTTATTTATGGTTTAATTAAAAAAAAGAGTAACTCTTCTGTGAAGAAAAAAAGAAAAAAAATGTTAATTAGAATATTGTTAAGAATAGTTAGTTCATTATTGTTAACATTTTTGTGATTTTCTAAAATATTTATTTTTGTAATATATGATTTTGATTATGTTTAATTAAAAAAATTAATGTTTCTTCCTATAAATAAATTATGAATTATGTAAAATAAAGGTTTTAAAGATTTTTGTCTAGTTCCTGGTTTTGATTATCATTTTCTAATATGACTATGATATTGAATTCATTTTCTAATGTTTAAATTGATTCCTCTAAAGTGATTAAGAAAGTAACAAAAAGTAAGATTTGAATTACACAAAACATTTTTGTTTATAATAATTTAATTAGATAATAAGTCATCCTAAAAGACTATTCTAAATAGAAATAAAACAAATTGATTGAAATTGAAAATATAGAAATACATATTCATTCAAATACTATTATACATCATTGTTTATTTCGACAATTTTTTGCAATTGATCCTCATTTCTATAAAATGAACATTTCTTTGGCTTACTTGGATTCAGTTGATTCATTTTGTTATGAATTTGATTTATCGTTAGTATTCCTGAATGTTGACGTATAGTAGTTGGGTTAGGCATGAAATTTGACCCGTATAAGAAGACCAATAATCTTTATTTTGTAGTGGATGAAACTCCACTTGATAAGTCTTGAAAATGGTTTCTAATTTATATACCAGGTCAATAAATTGACCACCCTCAAGATGACCAAAGGAATAGACAAAGACAATCATCACATGACAACAAGGTAGTTGTAGAGTTTGAAAGTCCCTACAATCACACTACTAGTCATTTAATTTGATTGTAAAGTATTTTTGGAACCCACCAAGATGCACATTTAATGTCTCTACCACATCAAATTCTTGATAATCTTAGTTAAAGCTGTGGACATGACACATGCATGAAGAATCTTCATTTTGGTTTAACAAAGTGACGATTTTTTCGGATATTGATGTTCAGCTCGTAACATGCATTGAGCCTTAAATCCCCGCTCTACAAACCACAAATTTATTTTTTTTGTGTTTCTAACTAAAGCATAGGTAGGTAAAGATCGAGCTCCTCTTAGAAAGGAGTTCATACATTCTCTCAGATTTGTTGTCATGTGATGTTTGAGTCCATTTTTCCAATGAAATTTTGTCCAACCATTGCATGGCTTGTTCATATTCTAATCGCAAAGCAGATAACTTTGTTAAAACTTGTGGTTGTCTCATCTCATAACCGATGAAGTACAAGAAAAAATAGTTAGCAAATGAAAACATAAATATTGAAAATTGAGAGTAATTGAACGATTCATTACCTATGTTAATGATTTTTTTTTTCAGCTCAAGATTCTTGAACTTTTTGTTGAAGTTTGATGCAATATGTCGAATGCAATAGAGAGATGTCAAATTAGGTCAATATAGTTGTTTTGATTGTAATGCTGACAAGATTCCTCTCCCTTTATTAGTTATCATTGACAAATTTTTTTGAGGTGTGACATATTGACGAAACAATTTAAAGAACCGAAGTAATGTCTCCTTGGTTTCTTCTCTGACTATTGCAAATGCTAGTGGAAAAAGATTTTTGTTCTCATCTTGAGCAGTGATTTTTGTTCTCATCTTGAGTAGTGACAGTCAATACAGTGTCTTCATATTTTCTGTTCAAGAATGTATCATCCACTTGAATAAGAGGTTTGCAATATTTGAAACCTTCTATACAAGGCTTAAAATGGCCAGAAAATACTTTCTAGCACGTACATTTGTCGAATTTCGTTACTAGAAGATGGAAGAGGAGAACCAATGTATTGCACCAAAATTTCGGGATTACTTTCCTCAAGTGCCTGAAACCATCTTTGAGAGTTGATTATAAGAGTCATCCCAATCTTCAAAAGCTAATCCGATCGTCTTTTGTTTTGTCATCCATACTTTCCTGTATGAAATTATGTAACCATAACGAGTTTTGATTTATGCAATTATAGTTTTTACAAGAACAATAACATTTGTTTTGACAATATCATAAACAACACTAGAAGTAAAGGTAAAATCTAAACTGTGGTGGTCAGGACAAATTAGTAGTGAGACAAGTATAAGGTACTTTTATTTTTTTTATTTTCCATTGGTTTCTTATTTTGCAAAATGATGATCTTATTATCCAATAACAATCATTGTTATAGTGAACACAACATGTAGCATAACAAGCAGATTTTGACTCAATAATTTTAAATTTATAACCAGTTTGAATGTGGAACTATTTTATTACATTTACTACATCCTCTTTGGTTGGAAAGTACATCCCATAGGTGAGATTATGTTCCATGGTATTGACAATTTGAGATGATTCATCTAGTCTTTGTTAAATGAAATGGTAGAGTCTCTTGATGTTGTTGATTTATCAATGGCATATATTGATCCTAATCATTTGAAAAATCATTCATAATATCTTATACAATATGTTCATTTTCAACTATGTGATAAGAATTGCCAACTTGAAATCTCTTCATCTATGACAATAAAAATATATTAAGTATCCACAAATATATATTTAAATAAAATAAAAAAGTTGTACATATAATGAATTTTGAAAATATAATAATAATAGTTAATAATAGAAAATATAATGCAATGACAAAAAAAAAGCCTAAACTCTAATCCATCACACACTTGTTTTTTGGAATGCAAGATAACTAATGTGGTGTGAAACAAATGTTATACGTGGTTTGGCATAAGTACTTGTAGAACTAAAACTCTTAAACAACATTTGTTACAACACTACATTCACTTCCAAAACAAGAAGGTAAACATATATTAGAAGGTGGTGTGGGTTGGAGTGGTGTGGAGTTTGTGAAAATATAGGAATGACGTGTTATTTCACAATAAGAAGATAGATGTAGAAAAAATTTTCTTTCTAACTCAATTGAACTTCTGGTTGTGGGTCAAGTCTAGGATTTCATTGGTTGTATGATCTTTTGGAAAATGGTGTATAGATCCTTGGTTTTGTTCCTTATGTGTTGGATAATTAACTTGGTCATTATCTGTTAACCAATCTAATTTTTAGTAGGGGATTAGATAATATTCTAGTTAACTATTTAATTTTTTGCACATTTTTATTCAATTATATTTTATAATTATTTTTTTTACTTCTAATACCAATTTTTATTAATATATTTATCATTACCGATTAAAAAAACCTTAACCCTAATCCTAACCCTAACAACTAAACCTAAATCCTGCAAACTAATATTATAAACCATGAAGCATAAACATTGAACCCTAAATCAAATAATTAAACCCAACACTGTAAACCATATAACATAACCCATATAACATAAATCATAAATCATAAAACCTTAAACATAAACCATATACATTAAACATAAACAATAAACCCTAATAACTAAACCATATACCATAAACTCTAAAACTCTAAATTTAATCCACATACCTAACCAACTAAATCCTAGACTGTAAAAATCAACCCTAAACACTACCCACTAAACTCAAAACCTTGTACATAGACACTAGCAACTAAACCCTACATCATACAAACTAATTCCTAACACTAGACCTTAAACACTACCCCCTTAAATTAACAAAAATATATATATTTATTTACCATAAACACTAAACTATTTAAAAATATTTTTGGTCGGAAATTTATTCCTACTCACGTTTTAGCAAATTTAGTACATAATATAATAATAAAAAATTATTATAATTAAAAATGTTTTTATTAGATAATATAATAAATATTTTTATAATAAAAACATTTCGCTGCAAATTTATTTGTTTAAGAAAGTAATGAGATAATATAATAAAAACTGTAGTTGGTATAAAAAAAGTTATTATCAATATCAAGTAAATTTCAAATTATAAATAAAGTAATTGTCATTCTACACTTTTCACTTTTCCTATTCATGTAAAAAAAAATTCTTAAAATAATCAATGTACCCTAAAACTCCATGTTAATGTAGCTACCATTCTACACTCCTCAACTTCCCTGTAAGTTCCAAAATTGACATTTTTGTTCAAATTTTAACAAGAAAAAATTTGAAAAAGAAAAACTAAATAACTTAAACAACACAATTTTATAATACATTCCGAACCTTATTCAATTTCGTTGAATGATATGGGCGGAGTAGAGGAAACAAAGAATGGACTAGAATCACGAAAAATTTCAAATAATTTTAAAATAATGAATGATTTCTATTGTTATTAGTTAGTTTTTTTTATTTATTAATTTATTAGTTTGTTGACTATTAATCTTCTATATATAAATAAAAGTGTTTTTCATGTATATGTACAATAATAAATAATATAAGTTATTTTGTTTCTTTTTTTCTTTTTTTCACTCAAATGATATCATAGTTATCCTTTTGCATCCTGGAGAAAATTCCATTCTCATTCTTGTTGTTCCGCTCCTTTTTACAAATAATAATTTTCAACAATGGAAGTACGATATGCTTCTTGTCCTTGAAATCAAGAACAAGGAGTAATTTGTTCTTGGAACTCTATCATGTCCTTCGTTTACGGATCCTCTTCATGATGCTTGAAAACGTCAAGATGGTGATTTCTTGGTTAACACTTTATATCCCTTCTCGCATCAAGCAATCAGTGATGTGGATGGACACTGTTCACAATATTTGACGTGATCTTCATGATCGATTCTCGCATGGAGATAAATTCTGTATCACTGATCTACAAGAAGAACTCCAGGATTGTCGCCAAGGTGATTCTTCCATTTCTCAATATTATACTCGGTTACATATTTTATGAAAAGAGTTGTCAATATGCCAAATTGTTCTCATATGTTCTAGTTCCACTCCTGTGATTGTGGTCTATCTCCA
The DNA here is from genome assembly GCA_016859785.1 of Macrotyloma uniflorum. Classification (NCBI taxonomy): domain Eukaryota; kingdom Viridiplantae; phylum Streptophyta; class Magnoliopsida; order Fabales; family Fabaceae; genus Macrotyloma; species Macrotyloma uniflorum. The sequence continues at coordinate 868,295 of BDMB01000041.1, read as the reverse complement.
AAATTTAAAAGGAGCTAATGATGATTTTATTATCAAATTTTTCAAAGGTCTAAATGACGAATTCTCTCAAGTTCATTCTCAATTAGGCTTATGGATCCTATGCCTTCTTTTCTTTGTATATTCTCTTTTGTTCTACAACAAAAAAGAGAATTTAGTGGCTCTCATTCTCTTGTTTCTCAAGAAGTTGTTGTTCATGCTAAATACTAAAAGAATTCTTCCAAACTCAATAGTTCTACTCGAGGAAGTTTGTTTTTTTAATACTCGTGGAGAAGGTAAATCTGGTAGAAATTCTAAATTCTACAATCATTATAAACATAAGAATCATACCTCCGATAATTGATAATTGATAATTGTGGGATTAAGCATAAACTTCCTCCTAGTTACAAAACTAACTCCAAGTTCACTACTGCTTCATCCAAACCTTCTGCTAGTACTATTGAAGCAGAACCCTCACATGCATCTTCTTCTTCTATCAAAAGAGGAGCAACGTCAAGCTTTACTTGTCTTGTTTCAACAATCTCAGTCTGTCTTCTTCATCTTCTGCCAATATTGTTCATCAATGCACTAATGATTCCTCAGGTATAACTTTTTCTACACCTCTTTGGATCTTAGACAGTGGCGCCACCGATGATATATGCCCTACCAAGTCTGCTTTTCAGAACCTTAAGCCCATTTCTCCTATTTTTATTAAGCTTCCTAACAATATTTCTATTGTAGCTAAGTTTTCTAGTATCATTACTATTGGCAATATAATTTTGCATGATGTTCTATATGTACTAGAATTTTCTGTTCATTTAATCTCTATTCCTAAACTCATTTCCAATACTAATTGTTTGATCTTGTTCTATAAAACCAAATGTTTTCTCTTACAGATGCCTCCCTTCCAGATGATTGGAGTAGCTAAGAAAGATTATGGCTTGTTTCATCTTTTGGATCAAAGTCTTTTGAATTTTTCTTCAAATAATACCAATATTCATTGTAACATTTCTTATTTAGAAACTTCTATTTTCAATATCAATAATGACAATTGTACTTTGTGGCACACAAAGTTGGGTCATCCTTCTAATAAAATTCTCCAAGTTCTATCTTCTCAATCCTGATATTCTTTTTCATCCAACTGATATCTGTGATGTTTGTGCCTATGCTAAACAAAAGAGATTACCTTATACAAACCGTAGTACCAAAACCAAAGCTTTTTTTGAACTTATACATTTTGATATATTGGGACCCCTTTCTTTTTCTTCTATTAAAGATTTTAAATATTTTCTTATTGTAATTGATGATTATAGGAGATTTACTTGGGTTTTAATACTTAAAACTAAAGCTGATGTCAGATCTTCCTTGAAAACTTTTATTACTTTAAATGAAAATCAGTTTGATTGTCACTTAAAAAGAATTAGATTTGACAATGGCAAAGAAATTTTACTCATTGATTTTTATTCATCTAAAGGAATTGCTCGGTAAATCTCTTGTGTTGAGACCCCTCAACAAAATGGTATTGTTGAGTGGAAACATCAACATTTATTAAATTTCTGTAGCGCTTTACTTTTTCAAGAAAAAATTCTTAAATTTTTTGTGTCCTATACTCTTGGAAATGTTGTTTTTCTCATTAATAGATTACCAACTGCTTTCTTAAAATTTAAGTCTCCATATCAATTTGTTTTTTAAAATAAACTAGACTTTGATTTTTTAAAGCCTTTTGGATGTCTATCTTATGTCAGTATTTTTACTACTGGAAGATCCAAAATTTATCCAAGAGCTTCTAAATGTATTTTCTTGGGTTATAAAACTGGTACTGAATGATATATCCTTTACAATCTTCACTATAAATCCTTTTGCATTTCTAGAAATGCTATTTTTCATGAATGTATATTTCCATATTTCCAACATTCTTCTGATTCTAAAAATTTTAATATATTTCCTAATCTCAATTCTCCTGAATTTCTTCATTATGATTTTCTTTTTGTCTCACCTTCTCTTCCTACCTCTGATGTGCCTAGTACTGATATTCTTATTGATATTGATAATGTTCAAAACACTACTATTCCAACTAGAGTCTCTTTTAGAATTAAAAAGAGGCATGTTTATCTTGATCAATATTATTGTGATAATACTTATGCTTCTCAATCAAAGCATTCTACCCCCTTACCATATGCATTCTTTTGTTTTTTATGAAGAATGTTTTATTGATCATGTTTTTTTTGTGTCATTCTATTTCTGCACATGTTGAGCCTACTTCCTTTGAAGAAGCCTATTCTCAAGATCTTTTGGCAAAAAGCAATGGCAAGTGAGCTTCAGGCCTTGGACAGGAATCAGACTTGGAGTTTGGTTAATCCTCATCCAGGCAAAAAGATTGTTGGATGCAGATGGGTGTATAAAATTAAATACAAATTTGATGGATCTATTGAAAGATACAAGACAAGGTTTGTTGCTAAAGGGTTCATACAAATAGAGGGGGTTGACTACTTTGAAACTTTTTCTCTTGTTATCAAGTTCACTACAGTTTGTGTTTTATTAGTTGTTGCTAGTGCAAACAATAATTAGATGTTGACACTGTTTTCCTCCTTGTCGATTTGAAGGAAGATGCCTATATGAAACCTCCTCCTGACCTCACTCTTCCTCATTCTAAAATGGTTTGCAAACTTCAAAAGTCTCTCTATGGTCTCAAGCAAGCCAGTAGAAATTGGAATCAGAAACTGACATCTAAGTTACTTTTCTTGGGTTACACACAAGTTCTACTGATTATTCTTTGTTCATCAAGCTTCAAGGTACTACTATCATAATTTTCTTAATATATGTTGATGATATTATCCTTAGTGACTTGAACATCGGAGTGTAAACGCAGGTACCCCCTATAGATTCAAAAAGAAATCAAGAACAACCGAGAATGAGGCAAGAAAGAGTAGACAAGAAGGAAACAATAAGGAGCAGACGAAGTAATATAGAGTATGGTAGAGTTGAAGTAATATAGAGTTTCTTTTTACTTCATCTAAAATTAAGTTTAAATTTTTTTACAATAATTAATTTTTATTTTTTATTTATTATATTTTCCTTTCATTTATATTCACACTTATACTGTGATATGTCAAAGTTATATTGCAGTTTACATTATATATGGTAAATCAATTACAACCTTAATAGAACTACTATATTTTTTTCTTCTTAAAATTATTATAAAAATAAGATAAGAAAAAAAATATATCGTAACATTATAAATAACATAAAAAATTATAATATATATTAATTTCTCATTATAAATAATATACATCAATTTTTCATCATTTGATATATTTGAATCTTTACGTAATATCAAATTCTTTTTTCAAGATATTCTTTTTTTCATTTTTTTAAATTAATCAACATATAAATGTTTTACTGCATTGTAATACACCTGATGAATGTGTTAATGATCTTATATATTTAACATCAACCACTTTAAAACTTTGTTCTTCATTATAATTTGGTTTTGGCACAAGTCCTCCTTTTGTCATTGTGAAAGAAGCTCCATTTTCAAAAGCGTCTTTCACCGAATGAAACTCCCATGTATCTTCATTTGTATGATGATTCTTTCTCCATGTTACCTATGCACATTAAATCATTAGTAAAAGACTAATAAAATTAATTCATACTAGAAATATCTAAAATTTGTGAATGTTGTTAATTGAATATTAATTAGTTGATATAGAATTGTTAAAATCAATTACCTCTTTATTCCCTGTTGTTGGTGCTATGAAGAGATTAGCTTCACTTTTGAGACTAGGTCTCATGCTTCCACCAATGGCATATTGCACCCATCCTAAGTAAAGATTGTTGGCTACATGTGCATATCCATGACGAATCCTAGATTTTTATTTATAAAAAAAATTAATGTGTAATATTTTTAAATTTGTGTATCTTAATTTCTTAGTTGAATAATTAATTACCTTGGCATGCGTTGATTACAATTAGGTCCAAAATGGTTGTATACAACAGTAACTTTCATATTTTGGTCTCTGACATAACCATCATCATGTCCAAGAAGCATAACCTTATCTTGATTTCTAAACCAATTATTGGATATAGTTACATCAGTAGAACCTCGTGTTACATCAAGTAGACCATCTTGGCATTTATAAAGTGTATTATGGTCAATCCAAATCTTTGAAGCAGTAACCAATCTTATTGCATCTCCATCTACATGACCCAAAGGAATCACCTTTCCTTCTGGCCCCATCACATTCCCTGGAGCTTGAGGTTTGCAATGATGAAGTCGAATGCCATGAATGATTATATTGGTGGCCTAGAAATAGAATAGAAAATAAAACTTGTTTATAAAATGTTAACTTGTGTAAACAAAATTTGCAAAGTTGTATGTGCATGCATGTTTAATTAGGAAAAGTTTGTGATAATTACCTTGAAGACCATTAAGCATGCTTTATCAGCAATGTCAATATTAACACCTCGACCATCAATGGTGGTAAAACTACTAATAAGAAGAGGTCTCTCAAGTTTAATACGCATGTCTCTTTGAAATGTGATCCATACTTTACCTTGAATTACGGAAGTTCCATATCTTAAAGTGCCAGGTTTGGGGTTTATAGGATCATCACTAGGGTCAATAACTTTATAATGGATGAGGTCTTTACCAATGTTGTTTGTCATCTTTCCCGTGTAGCCAACTGAACATGTTGCTAGCTGAGGTCGATGAATCCTCCATTTAGAATCTAGTCTCCAACATCGATCAATCACATTCATTTTCAATCCATTTATGTTAGATTGTTTTGCAATACTAAAATGTGGAAAGTAAAAAGTAACAATAATAATAAAAAAAGCAAAATGCCAAAGATTAAGATTAATATCATGAAAGGTTATCATGATGAACACTATTTTTAAAAAATATGAATTATAGAAAAAGATAGATAGAAAGTAGAATGTTTGATAGTATATTTTGAAAAAGTTGTAATATAACAAGTGATTATATAGAAAAAATTTATCTTTAAGTCTGTTTAAGTTGTTTTCATACATTATGGTTAAAGGATATTTTTTACTAGAGAGAAACTATTTATGGAAATAAGTAATTTAGTATGGTTAATTTCTTTTAATATTAACTTTTAGTTATAACAATTATCTAAATACGCATAATAGTAAAAATAAAATAAGAAATTTAGGTATATCAATAATGATTTTTCAAAGGGTGAAATTTCATTTGAAATTTATTAGAAAATATTTTAAATTTAATTTAACATCCACATATCTTAATGTCATGTTCTTATTACACTCGGCATAAATATTTAATATATTTAGATTTTTTCTACACATATCTATATAATTATTATATTTATTAAAATCATATTATCTTATTGATATATAAATAGAAATCTCGATAATTTCATAATAGCTAATTAAATAGTATCTTTATTTCTTTTTATAAAATTTGTTCAACATCATTAAAAGGGTATATTTTTCTTTAACATGTAATTATTAAGTATTATCGTATTAAATTATTTCTTATTATTTGACTGTTTTTGTGAAATAGGTGGTTACGAGGGTAAAGATTGAACTCACCATAATACGCTATTCAATCTTTACATTATATATTTGATGCTCTACAACCAAAGGAGGTAACTAATTTTAGTTTTTCTATTATGTATTAGTGAATTGATATTTAATTACTTTGATTTTTTTTTTTATTTTACAGTTTTTATGGACTCCTTATTGTAGGGCTATATTAGACCAATTAATAAATGTTGACGTGTCTCCTATATGGTGCTACGACCCACATCATTCATTTTGTAACTGTGGAGTTTCACCAAGTTGATCGGGTTATGAGACAATTTGACATTCGCCAACATATTTCTACAAATCTAATTAATCTTAATCAGCAACATAAAGAAGATATGCGAGGCAGAACAGATACATTTTAGCTCCAACATCATCAACAACACTAATTTCGTTTGGGTTTCGAAATAAAATATAAATAGGAAAAGAAAACCAAAGACAATCCATATGAATGGAGAAGGTTACAATCTAAAGACAAAATTGTAGACTATTCATATAAATGAAGAGGGTCTCGAACCAGAAACATAGAAATAGTATATTCGATGACCATTCATAAACATGAAGTGGGTCTTGACCCAAAAGATAAAAGGAAACAAATTTGACGACCATTTATGTGACTAAAGCGAGTCTCGATCTAACAAGATAAAAAACAAAAGATTTGACGACCATTCATATGAATGAAGCATGTCTCAATCCAACAATACAAAAAAACAACAAATTCAATGATCATTCATATGAATGAAGCAAGCCGTGGTCTAACAATATAAAAAGTAAAAGATTCGACAACCATTCATATGAATAAAGAGGACCTCAATCCAAAAGATAAAAGGAAACAAATTCAATTACCATTTATATGAATAAAGCAGACATCAATCTAATGATACAAAAAGCAACAATTTTGATAACCATTCATATGATAAAGTTGGGTCCGACCTAACAAAATGAAAGAAATAGATTTCAATGACCATTCATATGAATGAAGTGAGTCTCAATCCAAAAGAAAAATAACATATATAATGAGCTTGAAAGAATATAAACACGTAAATGTTAAGTTACAACTATATCCCAATTTAGATGCTATGCAGGTACAAGATTTTGATATGAATGAACATGTAGGTGCTAAGGGGATACTAGACTCTAATGAAAGACATGTATTGATCCTTGACATTACCGTGCATAAATGCATGTGATAAAAATGTCTCATTTTTTTTGTCCTTCACTTTTCTTATTATTATTTCTCTTTGCATTAAAGAAAACCTTAGAGTCAACTATTTTCCCAAAATCATTGAATTCATGTAATCCACTCTCCCTTGACATCAGTGAGATATCTTTGTCATCTTTTCATTTTTTATTTTCTTAAAGGTTAAAGAGATTAATGTTGCGATTTTTGTTGTTTAATGTATAAAACAAGATGCAATTTAAAGCATTATTGTGCATTCTGGAATCAAACATTGTGACATGTGGATGGTTAGACACAAACAAAAATAAATGACTCATTACTCTACTTCCATGACAAGGGTTTAAACAATGTATAAGGCAAAATAAGAGAAATGGATAGGTTTGATAAGAGTCGACGAAGTAAAGCTAAGTCGTATGAAGTAGCCCCATTTTTTTTCTCTTCACTCTTTCTTCTCTTCTCTCTTTTTTTCTTTTTTCTTTTTTTCTTTTCTGTTTTTTTTTTTAGTTTATTTATCAATTGGACATTTTTTTTTTTATTTCAGGTATCTACGATGGCAAGTACTAAAGTACCCTATTTTTTCATTTTTCTTTCTTTCTCTTTTCCTCTTTTTTTTCCTTTTTTTTTTATACATTTTTTTAACAAATGTGTTGAAAACCTAACTATTTTTTTGTAGGATTAATGTTTATGTTACGAAGATAAAAGCAATCAATCATCGATCAATAATAGACTTTTAGTGGGTTTGTAATGTGACCGAGGGTTAAGGGATATGAAGAAAAGGATAAAAATACTCAAATAAGTACTTTAAGGATTATTTTAAACAAGGATCATAAGTTAAATGTTCTATTGAATATTCTACTTCAAAATTTATTTTCATGAATACTTTTCAAGCCTGACTTTTTCAAGTAACATTTTTTATCATCACTTTTATGATTTCCTTTTAGACTTTTTCTTCTTTTTTTTTACATTACTCAATTTATTTATTCATTTTTTCTGTATACAAATAGTTTGAGACACTCGATGTGAATATTAGGTTGATCTCAGAGTAAGAGTGATCCTAGTTTAAAGGTAATTTGAAAGAAATTATTTATTTATTTTATTTTGACTCAAATTGGATAATAAAGAGTTTTTCTATTATTTTTGGATAAAGAAACATGACCGACCATACCTCATATCAAATCATAATTTTTCTTATTTTCAAAAAGATTAATCCTAAAGCAAAATGATAGATTCAACATGTTTTTCTTTATTCTCTTCTTTACTCTTTTATTCTAATTTTTTCTTAAACAGTCTTTATAGGTTTGCAATCTAGCGAACCTTTTTTTTTATGCACCTTAGTACTTGTCTTGAATAGATCCAAGGAAAAGTCAATTAGTATCTGACATAACAAACTTATCCTAATATGAGATTTTGATGTATTAATTTGCACAACTTGAACCACAAAAGATTCAAAAACTAGGGTCAAACCTTCTTAATTTGGAGTACAAAGGTTGGGGGATTTTCAAGCACATGAATATAGATTAATCCTTCAAAAGAAAATATTATTCTTTATTGACCCATTAGACCACGAAAAATCATCACATCCTCTCTTACTATCCTCTTTTTCTTCTTATCTTGTCTTTATATTCCCCCTTCCTTTTCCTTTTTTTTTTTTGAAATCGTGAACTTAACCATTTGTTAAGGAAGACAATTAACCCGACCTATAGCTACCTTTGTTTATTTGCGACACATTTTAGGACTCATGCTAAGTGGAACCTTGCAAAGTTAGGAGATAAATCCTTTTTCCTCATTATATTGTAAGTCGACTCATGGTGTTTCTTTGTGAATAAGCATTTAAATCCAAGAGGTAAACAAAATGACATCGAACAAACTCATAAAAATAGAGTCAATGGATTTGTGTATGTACAATGGTGTAGCAAGAAACTTAGCTCAAAAAGACTATGGCAAAGAAAAAATCTCAGTAAATCCTAAAAATAAGGGACATCAACATCTTTCCACAACACTCTAAATCGTTGTAATATTCATTTGAAACATAATACTTTTTTTACTACATCAAATTGATTGGGAGATTTAAGTCTTATCCATCCATTTTTTGTCAAAATTAGAACTCCCTTTGAGAAAGACTTCTTCACAACATAAAGGCCTTCATAATTTGGAGTTCACTTCCATCTATGATTCTTTTGAACTGGCAAAATCTTTTTCAACACTGGATCACCCTCATGAAATTCTTGAGGACAAATGCCTTCTTTGTCATTCTCTAGTATAATTGACCATGACATGTTGTTGTTAACCTTTTATCCTTAATAAGATTAAATTGGTTATAGCAATTTTGGATCTATTCCAAACCTCAAGACTTATGTCAAGAAACATGAAAAGTTCATTTTGAAAAGACCTAAGGTTGTCAGAGAAAATCTCATTTAGAATTTAGGATTTATGATTTAGAGTTTATATTACGATGTAAGGATTAACCTCTATCAATCCTTTAGTTTCAAAGTAATAGGATTACAAATTAACAATGAAAATTAAACATGAGAAGCAAAATAATAGCAAGAATCAAACTAGAAATTGAACCACATTTTTTCCTTAAAATCATCTTTATGATAGACTATGATTCATAAATTCTTACCACACAAGAACAAGTAGGAATTGAAAAAAAATATAATAAAATAAGAACAACGTAGGTATTAGAATAGCAAAAGCAAAATGGCATGAAATGCAAAAGAATGATAAGAACAAGTTAACAATATAACTAATGAAAATAGAAAAGATGAAGAATACTTCGAGACGAAAGAATACATTACTTGAAGATCACCTTTAAGATAAGTGTATCGGAGAATTATTACTTGAATTTTAAGATATCAAAATAAAATTAAAAAAAAATAAAAATCATTCTTACAGAATATAATTAATTCTGTAAGAACATTTCTCAAATTTCATATATTCAAAAGTGTTTTATATAGAGATATTATTTATAATTATTTGTGGTTCAAAAATTCACATAAAATAAAAGGGAAAATTCAAATTCAAATTTAGAATTTTCTAGATTTTCGTGGTGGGAATTATAGTGTTTCATGTCATGGTCATACTTTCTTTTCCTCCTAAATGTACAAGCTTTCCATGCTCTCCTTGACTCCTTTCTCCTCTTGTCAAGTCTTATGTGCTTTAATTTAGTTTGATTAAGTTTTCAATTAAATCTCAATTATAAAGCAAGCTACAATTACAAATATCTCTAATTTTAAATAAATGGAAGAAATTAAACTCTACATAAGTTCTTGAACTAGTAAAGAAACAAAACAGAGAAATATTTTTCCAATGAAAAGATTGTTTCTTGTCACCTTTCTTGAAATTATTTGTGTGAATTACTTTTCCTTTTCTTCTTCTTTGTTCGTGAACCAATTGCAAAGGTTATGAGAACCTAAGACATAGTGATTGTAAGAACTTTTTTTTATCTGTATTACATTAGAAAAAAATATTTTTTTAAATTTTTAATGGAATTTGTCTAAACAACATAAAAGTGAATAATAATAATTATAATAATTTTTATTTATTTATTGTTTTTTTTGTTGCGGATGGTGAGTTGGTTATAACCATAATCTTTTTAGATTATTTAAATACAATTTGTGTGTTATGCCTCACCTTTATAAATATCTCTTGTAATTCTTTTCTTATTTTAGTTATATAAATGGATTTATATAATTAAAGAAAATGAAAGCTTGGATAATATTTTAAAAAAGATATTTGTGGAGGATGCTTATGTTAAAAATGTCAATTATTAAGTCTTAGTTTTGATTATCTCTATACTTGAGGGAATAAAAAACATTATGGTAATAAACCTATAAAGTTTTATTATTGTTTAAATGAGTTAAAAAAATATGTATGACTAACAAAAGATTATTGTTGTTTTATATGGATTTTCTATTTGCTTATTAAGTTTTAGTTTTGATGATTTTATTGCAAGTATTGGTTTTGATAGGAGCAAGTATGATAGTTGTGTCTATTTCAAATTTCTAAAATAAGATTACTTTATAGTATTGTTATGATATGTAAATGATATCTTGACAACTAACAATAGTAAGTCTCATGTTGAGAAGGTTAAGCAAAATTAAATGAAAAATTTTATATGAAGGATCTTAAAATTACTAAAATGATTTTGGGGATTGAGATCATTAGATAATGTGATGTGAAGCTATTGTATGTTTCTCGAGAGACTTACTTCAAAGAAATTCTTGATAACTTTTGTACGTCAAACTTAAAACATTTATGTTCACTTCTTACTTATTATTTTAATTGAGTGGTGAACAATCTCCTAAGATGATGGAAAAACAAAATTATATGAACATTATTCCATATGCAAACATGATTGATTTTCTGATGTATGCATTGCACTCGCCCCAACATAGCATATATTGTGAGTACTAATAGCATATTCATGTCAAATCCTAAACAAGCTCACTAGCAATATCTTAAGAAGAATTTGTAGATTTGGAATACGTTGGATGTTTGGACACTAGAAAATCTCTCATGGGTTATGTGTTCATTACATATAGGACTACTATTAGTTGGAAGGCCAATTTATAGAAGGTAGTGGCTTTGTCAATTGTTAAAGTAGAGTATATTGTCATGACTAAAGCTGTGAAGGAAGCCTTATGGCTAAGAGGCTTAGCTAGAGGCTTGAAAGTGCAAGAGCAAATTGTCACTATATATATTGTGATAATAATAATGTCATATAATTATTAACAAACCAAATCTTTCATGAAAGAACAAAGTATATTATTTTGTAAGAGAGAAGATTGCATGAGGATCTATGAAAGTAATAAAGGTCTTAATGAATCATAATCTCTATGATATGATTACGAAAGTTTTTTTTAAGAGTAAATTCTTTTACTATTTTGATTTAAATAGGTTAAATTAGTGATTAAGCCTGTAATGGGCTTAGTAGCAGTTGAAGTTAGTTTTGTTATGAAGATTTTTTTCTTAACCAAAGTGGATATTTATGAAAATTGGTTCAATAAAATCTATGTTAAAAAAGGTTTCTATGAAAATCTGACAACACTTTATAGTATGTAAGCATCAAATGGGCTAAAGTGTCTGATGGACACATTTGTTGAATGTGTTTGATGGTTTTATCCAAAGAAATGCTTCTTATTAGATGTTTTTGTTACTCATGTGTTGGTGCATTATTAAAAGAGTGACATTATCTATATGTCCTTTATGTGAATTATAGAGTTAGTTAGATTTGTTTTGGCTATAAATAAAAATCTTGTAGTTTCTTGGAGAGAGTTATTGAGTATAAAACTATGTAAGAATTTACAAGAGAAAATTTTTTTAGTTGTAATCTTTGTAAGTTCTCTGTAACTTACAAGAGGAAGAGAATCTTATTCATAATGAATTTTTTTATTGACATACATTGATATTCAATCGAACCACATTATTTTTAGTGTAATTTTTCTATCTCGCAATTAATTTCTTTGTAACATTGTTATCATTTTCGTTGAGCTTGTGTGGTAGATTGCTCTTTTAATGAATTTGTTTGAATTATCTACAACAACTAGTATAATAAATGTGTATTTCAATCATCATGACTTTTTGTAAAGTATAAGATTAAAAAGTTCACTAATTTAAATGATTTCAAATTGAAGATACGTATTTTTCTAATTCAAAAAGGTCTCCTTGAAGCTTTAAAAAATGCCTTTGAAGTTTTAAAAAGTGAATAAAAACCTTAAGAAGAATAAAAAAATATTGTTAGAGAAGGCAAATCTCCATTCAATAGCCAACCTCTCACAACATCATATAATAACCCAATGTCTCCTTTTATAAATTTATCCTTTCTACGTATAATTTATAGTAGGTGTACACAGTTTGCTTTGATTTAGTTTTCATCAAATTTTTATAAGAATCAAATATTAAAATTAAATGTAATTTAATTTAGTTCAATTTTAATTAATATAAAATCCAAATCAAATTAAACTATTATTTGAATCAGTTATGTAGTTTTTATTATTATTAATTATTTTAAAATTTAAAAAAAATATAAAATACTTTTTATAAAAAAATTATTACATATTTTATAAAGAAATTTTGTTAAATAAAAATAAATTTTATAATTTTTATTTTTATAATTTTTATTTTATTTATAATTTAAATTATTCTTATATTTATAAATAAATTATATAATTTTATATTAAAAATTATAATAAATTTTTATTCTAATGATTTATACAAGTATTAGTAAAAATATAATATGTGTATCTATATTTTTTATTATTATTTTTTTAATAAGTTATATTTTTATTGACATAAATAAAATAGTTTTTTAAAATTTAAATAGAAGAAAATAAAAATTAATTAATAAATAAAAAATTGATTAGAAAAAATTAATAAAAACAAAAATTGATTAGAAAAAATTAATAAAAACAAAAATTGATTAGAAAAAATTAATAAAAAAATTAAAAAAATAATAGAAAAATGATAGATAAAATATATTTTAAATAAAAAATAAAATAATATTCAAATACATTTAAGACGATAATATAAAAAATATAATAATATGAAAAATAATTATAAAAAGAATTATGATTATTGATAATATAAAAAAATAATTTTTATAAATAACTTTGTTATAAATAATATAATAAAAAATATTTATAATATATATATATATTTATTAATTATTATTTAATTTTAAAAATATAATTTTATATTTAAATATAAGAAGTGATTTAGTTTGATTTAATTTGATTTTTTATTTAAATTTAAAATTTAAATTATATAATTTTAAAAAAAAATATTTAAAAAATTTAAAAATAAATTAAATTTTAATTAATTTTCTATTTTATTTTATAGGTTTTCAATTTTTTTTTTCAATTTTCTTTCCCTAATTTCTTTAAACCCCTTACCGACCACCTTAATACCACTGTCTACAGGAACCAATTAAACCTCTTCCTACCCTAATCATTTATTAATCACATACACCCTAATATTACTAAAGTTCAGTTGCAACCCACTTTTTCATCCAACCTTTTCACTTCTCAACCGTGGGTCCCACACATTCCCACTTCATCCATACTAAATCTCTCATACATAACTTATTACAATTTTCGACTTTGAGGACAAAAGCCATTCTCCAGCAGATAGTAATGATACTACTCAAATCAACTTTTGCACCAATTTGGTACAATTTAATTTCTTATTTACTGATATAGATTTTTTTTTTTTTTAAATTATCCATATGAGTAAGTCGTACACGGGTGATGATTTGATGAAACAGAAATCGTGCATCCTTACAAACTTCAATAATTTTCTTTTTAACGAAGTTGTGTACCTTATACAACTTCAATTAATAAATTTTCTTAATGAAGAAATGTATTCATACATAATTTCTTCTTTTTTTTCATAAAAGAAAATTAACTAAAATTGGGTATGGATATTCAACTTTATTAAAAAAAATTATTCAACTAAAATTGTGTACAAATGCATAACTTCTTTTTCACATGAAGTTGTGATCTTTTATATTATTTACCCATGATAAATTAAAAAGAAAAAAGAAAAACCTTTATGAATAAATTAGAAAATAAATTACAACAAATTGATATAAAACTCCCACATTTGTCTAATAAATCCAAAAAATAAATCAAGATAAAAGATTCAATATAATAAATATACTTTATTTATCTTCTTCACAAATTAAAAATATAACTTGAACTATTAGTCTTGAGCCATTAAAAAGTTATTATTTATGCTCACGTCATCATATATTTTCAATCTTAGAATTATTATAGAAAAGAAAAACTCAGCGTATATATCATGAATAAACACATTAGATAGCATATTATAATTCAAATCCTAAATTCTAAACAATAAAAAAATAGATGTTTGGATTTTTGCAAGAGTGTCTATAGATAATGTTTGGATTTTTTCAAAAATGTCAATAGATAAGAAGAAGAGAGTACTATTGTAAACTATTGTGGATGCTTGTACATTGGTATTGTAAAAGGAATATCAGGAATGAGGGATGCGAGAAAAGAATCACGACACGATGGAGCGACACAGCCAAGAATAATACAAGAAAATGGTATAATTTAACAACTTTTTTCTTTTCCCACTTTCCTATTACATTTGAAGAAACGGATATAAAGAAAATATTTCAAAACTGAGATTTATAATTAAGGTGTTCATAACAAGAAATTAAATAGACAAGGACAAAAAATTTATTTGAACTTGAAAGGAGGCTAGACTAAATTTGCTAAAGGTAGAGATCATCCATGAAACATTTTTTATGAAAGGTTTCTATAATATCAGAACAAGGTACACTACGGACAATATGGTCTTATTATCAAGAGAGGAAGGAGTGGATTTCCGATACGAAGTGGAAAAAAATGTCACTTGGTTATCATAATGGTTTAAATCATTCGTACCATGAAATCAAGATGCAGTTTCTGGGAACAGGTGGTGTGGGTAAGATGTAGAGGTATACCTTTACAATGGTGGGAGCAACAATGTTTTGAAAGGGTCATTGCCCCCTTCGGGATGCTGATAGCAGTGGATGAAGCAACGAAGAAGATGGATTCGGTAGAATCAGTAAGACTATTAATTTGTCTACCTATGTGTGATTCGACAAATTGTTTATGATGCATTAAGATTAACGACAAGGAGGTGTTTGTAATTATCGAAGAGAAGCATCTGGTTCATACTTGTTTGAAATGGAATGTCACACAGAAAATATGTTTGGATGAAGACGGAAAGTTCTATTACTAGTGTTGATTTAAATCAAGGAGTATCGTTTTGTTAGAAGCATTTGGTGTTGTACTCCGGTGGTTTCATAACTGTAATAGACTGTTTTGGTTAAATAAGGGTAGCCCAATAGACCTCAACATGTACAACTTTACATAATGACCAAAGAAATATTCAGTAACATACGGAAGAAAAAGAGGGGAATGGAGAGAAATACACAGTGGAGGAAGAAGGTAGAAGCAGATAGAGGCAACTATAATTCCAAAAGGCTAGGGAGGTCAGCCATAGCAGATTCAATAGGCTCTGATGGTGTGAAAAAAAAAAAAAAGGAAACATACCAATACCCAAATAGCAGCACTACAATGGAGGCAAACTTCCTGAAGTCAAATGTAGCACTCCAACGTCGACAATTAAGGTAAAATATTTACTCTATTAGCAATAGTTTCTCTGATGAAGGCATTAATAACTCTGCAACAGACTGTTTTGGTTAAATAGAAGACCATTGAAGCAGAAAAATTATGGGATTTGAGGAAAAATTGGGAGTTTCATTCATAGGGGATGAAAGCAAAATTCTTGGTCGATTCGAGGAGTTAGAATGGAGAGGCTCCAAATAGAAGAGAAATGCAAAAATAGGGGAAGAGGGGGAGGGTATGACTAGAATATTATGAAAATACTCTAACGTGAGGGGACTCGGGGGACTGGGATGAAAAGAAGCTATAGAAAACCGAATGTGAAACAATAAATGAGGCTATATATAAATCCATTTGAGGTGACGATGAAGTTGAATGGGTGGCTAATCCTGTAGTGAACAAGGTTGGGAGGCTGCTTTCCATCTGAAAAGAAAGGACAATTTAAAATGGACAACACAATATAGGGGAAGGGCTATATTGGAATAACAGGAAGATAGGTTCAAAACAACAAGCATGTATGATAGTAAATGTATATGCACTGTGTGATGAGAAAGGAAAAAAAAATTGTAGGAGGAGTTGACAGGGGCGAAACAAAATTGAAGACATAATATGTGGTGTCTAATGGGAATTTCAACTCAATTAGAAAACCAAATGAAAGGAGAGGAGTCGGGGAAGTTATAAATGAGTCACAATAAATAAGGAGGTTCAATAATTTTATAAAGGGAACGAAGATGTTTGACTACCGATGGTGTTAAGAAAATTTACTTGGTATAGGCCCAATGACACATCACTAAGCAGAATAGACAAGGTTCTAATATCAAAAGAGTGGCTAGAGACATGACCTTAGTGTGTTCAGTATGCATTGGACATAACTGTATCATATCATTGTGCTTTGGTGATGAGAAATTCATGTGCGGATTCAAGACCCAAACTCTTTTAGGTGATAGATGCGTGGATGGGGGCTAAGGGCTATGAAAAATTAGTTAAAGATTCATGGTGGAAGTATAAGAAAAGAGGGGCAGGATTATACAATATCAAGGAGAAATTGAAGTTACCTAAGTCTGATTTAAAGAGGTGGAATAAGGAGGATTTTGGGGATATAAACCAAAATATACAAAAGGGGACCGAAAAGATACATGAGTTGGACTTGGAGGATGAGAATGGAAATTAGGTGATGTAGAAAAAAAGGAAAGACGAAAATTATTTGTAGAACTAAAGAAGTTAAGCTTAAAAAAGGAATCATTAGCAAGGTAGAAATCTAGGACTAGATGGTTAGCTCTTGGAGACTCTACTAAATTCTTCAATGCAATGGTCAATTGGAAAAGAGATAAAAACAATTTAAAAGAGATCGTGATTGAGAGGAGGTGGATAGATGACCCAAATATGGTGAAAAAGAAGATACATGATTATTTCTCTAGGAGATTTACGGAAAATGGGGGGGGGGGGAAACCTTTGTTGGATGGGATTTAATTTGAAACTATTATCCCACAAGATAATGTAGGGCTCACAACAAAATTTGAGGAGTAAGAGGTGTAGGAGGCAGTATAGGATTGTGATGGGAATATAAGTTTAGGCCCGAATGAATTTAACTTTTGATTTATAAAATATTTTTTGAAAATTAGTAAAATATGACATTATGAAGGTTCTTATGGATTTTCACAAGAATGGATGTTGGCCTAAAGGAAGCAATGCCTCCTTTATATCTCTCATTCTTAAAAAGGAAAATCCTACTAATCTCAACAACTTCAAATTAATATCTCTTGTGGGTTGCGTATATAAAATTGTTGTTCAGGTGTTGTCTAATAGATTGAAAAGGTATATTCACAAGTTAATTGATGACTCTCAGAATGCATTTTTAGGAGGGAGATGTATGTTGATGGTGTACTAGTGGCAAATGAGGTGGTGAATGAAATGAAGATAAAAGGAAAGCAAGGACTAATTCTAAACTTTGATTTTGGAAAAGTATATGACTCCATGAGTTGGGATTTCTTATTGTACATGATGAGAAGACTCAGATTTTGTGAGAAGAAGATTGGATGGATAAAATTTATTTATCTCCCTCTATCTTTGTTTTAGTTAATAATGGTAATCCTATAAAAGAGTTCACTCTGACTAAAGGACTTAGACAGGGCGTTCCTTTGACATCCTTTCTTTTTCTGATAGTGGTAGAAGGACTAGCAAGATTGGTTAGAAATGCATAAGACAGATGTATGTTAATGATACAATTTTTTTCTATGAGGCGACACACCAGAATATCTTAATACTAAAAATCATTCTTAGATGTTTTGAGCTATCTTCAAGTTTGAAAGTTAATTTTGCCAAGAGTCAATTAGGTGGGTTTGGGGTGGAAAGTAGAGCTTTGAAAGAGTTTACAAATATTCTGAATTGCACTCAAATGAGAATCCCTTTCATGTATCTGGGAACTTTGGGGAAATCAACAACCTATGCAGTTTTGGGAACTTGAAGAAGTTGGCAAATGGGAAGGTAAGGTCAGGTATCTCTACTTAGAACCGTGTTGAATTCGGTGCCTTTATTTTATTTGTCATTTTTCAAAATGCCTAGTACCATGATTAAGGAGTAATGAAGATACAGAAAAGGTTCTTGTGGGGGTGGGGGAATGATGGGAGGAAAATCTATTGGGTGAAACGGAATACAGTTTGTAAAAAAAAAAATTAAAGTAGGTTCGGAATAACTAATATTAAGTGTCTTTTAGCTAAATGGAGATGGCGACTCGAGCATGAAAGTGAAGGGAAATGAAAATCGTTAGTGTTATCAAAATATGGGGGTGGAGAGATCTAGATGATTGGATAGATGAAAAAGATGGCTCTACTTGGTGGAGGAATCTAAAGAAAATTTGCATAGTAAATGAAGTGGAAGGAAAATGGTTTAAAAAAGAATTAGAATGGAAGGTGGGGAATAGTTGTAACATACCAAAACTATACCTATTTTGTTGTTATAATGGAATAAAAATCTACCAATACATTATTAATAATTTCCAAAACATCATATAACATGAAACATCTGAATACATAAAATTTCACTTCAAAATAAAATCTTCAGAAAAGCTTCGTGAAATTATTCATCATCATAGAATTAATTCTCTCTTAGGCAAAACTTGAAGTTGTTGTTTAGCTCTCACCTGCATTGTTATCTGCTCCTGTGTCAAGACACGATCATCACAGTATCAACAAAACCACAAACACAAACAGAAAGGGTAAGCTAATGTAAACAACAAGATAAATCATGTGGAATTCATAAAATCATTCAATTGTAAGTATTAAATTTCATACAAGTGTAAGGGTCTACCAAAGACTTTACACATTTCAAACACATTTACAATCAAGACTGACGCCTTCCGAAAGACTGTATGGATCTCGGATATCTAAGGCTAACACCTGATGTATAAACATGGACCACGGGTCTTATAACGACCGACTAACTGAGTCTTTTTCACCTCAGCACCATCCATGTATCAAAAACAGGACCTCGGGTCTTATCACGACTAACTAATGGAGTTTTTTTCACCTCAACGCCATCCATGTATCAAAAACAGGACCTCGGGTCTTATCACGACTGACTAACTGAGTCTTTTTCACCTCAGCGCCATCCATGTATCAAAAATAGGACCTTGGGTCTTATCACGACCGACTAACTAAGTCTTTTTCACCTCAGCGTCATCCCCTCACTACTTATAACCAACACCACATCAAGGTAGCTCCATCCAGCTATCTTTTCAGAGCAACTGATGGAACCTCCATCGACCTCTCACCACATGTGGTCTTAGTCTATATGACTTTGATCCACATTGAGGTTTAGATACCTTATCACATATCCCTAGATCCATACACACTAAACTACCACATTTCATTCACATCATAATAAACTTATCCTCAATACGAACTACACGGCCTCATGCCCATTTCATGCTCATCATTTTATATTCACAAATCACTAATCATCATTCACAACATCACATCACCAATCTCATTTCACAATCCAATTCCAATCACAATACATCACCAAATCACACATCACATAACTAAATAGTTTAATTATATAACAAATATCTTATAACATTTTATCACATTTCACATATATATACTCTTTTAATACAAATTAGAAGATGAATGATTATCCAAAATTAATAAACTTTCACTCAAGTAAAAATACTTTCGAAAACGTTTCGCTCATCCTCACAGCATGACCTTTAATCACTCAAAAATTCATATCTTATGTTTTACACATTATTTTTATGTGAAATAAAAATCATTGATTAGCTAACATCTAGGGCTAAAACCTTTATGAAGAAAACTTTCCCAAATTCGTAACCAAAACATCTCAAAAGAGGTTCGTAATTTCAAAGCGAATAATTTTCTTGACAGCTTGACCTTTTATTACGAAAAAATCATATCTTGAGTTATACGTATCCTTTTTAGGTGAAATAAAATCCATGAGTTAGATAACATCTAGAACTACAACTTTCATGAAGAATACTTTTTGAAATTCGGAACAAAATCAAGTCGAAATAAGGTCGCAATCTCAGGGCGAAACCCAAATCACACTATTAGATATAATAATCAATATAATTTTCATAAATCTCACATAATAATACAAAAACACACATAATAATCCAATAAATCATGAATAATTTTGTTTAATTAGCTTCCATTACCTTTGAAAGATCTCAAAACACAATTATATTCAAAGAGAATTAATCTACTCTTCACGTTCTTTCTCCCAGTATTCTCGGATTTTCAAAAAGATAAGAATTGAAGGAGAATTATTGGAAAGAATTGGGAGAAATTTGAGGGAAGGAAAATTAGGGTTTTCTAAAAATAAGAGTGAAAAATGAGAGGATTAGGGTTAAATAGACTATTTATAATCTCTCCCCTTTCTAAGTAAGTGGGCTTAGGGTTTACTCAAAATTGGGCTCTCACAATGGTAGGAAGATAAAGTTTTGGCATGACAAATGGGTAGGGGAAGAAACACTTAAATCCAAATTCCATAAGTTGTATTTTATCTCTAACAACTAGAATGGAATTGTAGGGGAAATGGGTTGTTGGAAGGAGAGAAATGGGAATGGAATGAGTTAGAGGAGGGGTTAGTTCTATAGGAAAGAACTTCAATTGGAAAAGTTAATAAATAATATAAACTCTAAGTAGTTAAAAGAGGGTGACGAAGACAAATGGTCATGGAAGAGGGGTGAGTTGGGAAGTTACTCTGTACATTCTACATGTAATCTTATTTGGGAGGGTTCACAACAGGACCAAGACTTACAAGAGGAGGATGGAGAATTCTTCACAAGGCTATGGATTATTCAAGCAATTCCTAAAACGATATATTTGGTTTTGAGAGCGGCAATAGGAAGAATAGCAACAATGGACAATTTACAAAAAAAAAAAAAGGAATTCAATTGACAAATTTCAATTGTGCTCTATGTGGATTGCAAAGGAAAAATGTTGAACACTTATTCTGTGAATGTAAGGTAGCTAGTATTGTTGGCATAAATATTATTTGTGATTTGGGATAAACACCTATAGGACAAGTAATTTACTACAATATGGTTAGATGTCTAACAATAAACAATGGAATATACTCTAGGTTGAAGTGGTATGATCTATTTGACTATATAGAAATGTGGTGCTGTTTTGGAATGAAAGATAAGTAAATAAAATATTTTTGTTAATTCAAGTAAGAACTGGATCGTGAATGATTAATAGAGTAAACAATGATTTTAAGATTTTTTTTCAATAATATATAAATTATTTATTATATATTTATTATATATATAAATATATATAGAGGGTAAGTTATTGAATAATATATATATATATATATTAAAAGAAAAGAAAAATTACTGTATTCTTAAATAATATATAATATGGAAATGTTGTTTGATATATTACTTACATAAATATTATATATAATAATATTTTATTTGCTGAAAAAAAAAACTAACAATAAAATATAGTAATTGATAAACGAACAGAAAGGAGTATAATCTAATTTGTAGAAAGAAAGCACAACTTATTATTGAAAATATTGGTTTTTACATTATATCAACTTAAGAAATTAATTTAAATGCATTATCTTTCTTGGCACAAGCTTGAGATGACGCTTTCTTCAGTTGCTCCACCGTAATGCCATCATTGCACATGTTTGCAAAGGCTCTTGTGTATTTCATTCCATAGGTTGATAAGGTCCCGCAAAGGCTCTGATAAGTTTTTATCTGCATGAAATTCATCGCAAATGTTTATCTACTATCATCATATCATATATGGAGTGCATTTTGTGGTCAAAATTTGTGTCAAAACACATTATTTCGATAACTAAACACATTATGATTCTACTTACAAAGGTCTTGAAACAATCCCAATCATCAACAAGAGGTTGGCCTGGTGGACGAGCATGGAACATCATGGAAGTGCTATTCTTTTTTCCAAACAAGAGATCACCTATCAGATGGAAAACAGCATCTACGTGCTTCCTAGCAGCAATTTCATCATCTAACTCTTTTCTAGCTTTCTCCTTCTCCAGAGAACCCTCGGGAGCATTTTGCCACTAAAACAACAAAGAAATAATTAATCAGTTCTTATAAAATTTCATAAGTTGATAAAGTTTGCACCCACATTAACTAAAAGGAATAAGAAAAAGATAGTTTTCCCATTTTTCTCAATAACTAGAACGTAAGATGTGAACCAAGAATTACCCTAAACCAAAGAAAGAGTAAAGTAGCATCTCGTTGGCTTATCGGTGAAGTTTCAGTAGGAGGTTCAGTGTAATATTCACTTTCATTATGTTTCTGAATGGTATAGGGAGGTGCACCAATGTAGGTAGCTAGAAAATCGTTCTTCAACTTTCTATCTCCATATTGCATCACATGAGACCTGATGAGAGCATTACCAACCAATGTTCTTCGCCGAACCTGTACAAAACTCACAAAAATATTATACATTAGATACACCACATGTTTGTGTACATAACGTATAAAAGGTTGAATTCATATCTTACGGATCGAAATTGTTGTTGCAAAGTTGTTGTCCTCATATCATTTTTTTCACTGCTCCATAAACAAATTCAAACGATCAAATAGTAATATATGAATAAATATTAAAATATGTCAAAACTCTTACTTACAGGAAACTTTGATATTTATAAAAAGAAAATAGGTGAATTAGAGATACTCCAACTATTGGGCTGAAACATAACACATACCCTAATCAACAGGTCTAGAGATACCTGACCAACAAGTCGAGAAATACCCGACCCATTAAAAGAGTATCCCACCATATCTAATCCAAATCACGTATATCAATTCTTAAGAAAAGATAATTGATATTATAGAATCCCGTAACAAGATTTGTAATAACTTCAGAAAAAAAAACAGGTGATCACAACAAATCTCATAGATAAAAGCTCATGAAAAATAATTATGTAGCATAGTATTGTAAATAGATGTACTAGTCAAGGTAACATTATTTTTAACCTAATTCTAAACTTTGTCTATACACTCTTAACTTAATTATAAACTTTGTCACTCTTAACTTAATTATAAACTTTGTCTGCATACTCTTAATCTAATTTTAAACTTTATCTACATTGTATACTAACTTGAGTGTTAACACATGTACTTTTACGTAGTCCTAAGTCAGGAACAAATCAAAAAAGAAACTAGAAACAGATTGAGAAGAAATCGAAGAAAAAAATATATATTTGAACATTATAAGTATAATAATTTAGTTGAGTATGATATAAGAAAATATGTGATGTGATTATGAATAATTAGGCGACCTAACTTATAAAATAAATTAAATATTAATGAATTAGAACGACTTACCTGTCTTCTAACCATGCAATGCTGTAGGCATCTCCTAAACAAACAGTGTACTCAGGCAGTGAAGAAGGGAATAAATGAGGACAGTAAAATCCAAAACTATTTTCTCTTGGACTAGAAGCTGTAGTGGCATATATGTTCAAGTCATTCGGAAGAATCCCATCAAACATGCTCCCAGCTTCGCATGCTTCCATGTATATAACCTTTTTGTTTTTCATTAATAAAATAATACATCAGTTTTAATATCTATGACAAGATATAACTTTGTATGTAAATTTAGTTCTAGGACTAATAAATTATTATTCCTAACTAAGGATCTTTATTTTCCGTTAAGAAATATTTTTATGTATGAATAGATAATATAAAAATGCTGAAACTCAGAAAGTAGAAACCGAAAACAATTAAACTGATGAATAATTATAACATGATCAAAGTTAACATGAATGTGATTATGAGTTTTTCTCATTAATCCTTAAATAATGGTTAAATGGCTTTTTTCTCATCAAAATTTGTACTTATAGAATATAATTATTTTATAGTACGAAATGAATATATCCAATTATTGAATTTAAAATTATTAAATATATAAAATTCATAAAGTTTTGTTTTAATAAAAACTTCTATTACTGTTTCATTTTGATGAATAATACGTTATTAAAAATACGTTATTTTGATGAATAATACGTTATTAAAAATACGTTATTTTGATGAATAACATGCTTTTAAAATACATATTAATGAATATATAATTTCAAATATATTGTATAATTAAAATAAATATTAAATTGAGTTTCTCGACTTTGGACCTTTCAAAAAGCTATTAGATAGTGTAAGTAGGAAATTTAGCATTTGTCAATTAATTAACCTATCCCATGGTAAGATTATGGTAATTGTCAATTTAATATACATTTTATATGATATATATATATATATATATATATATATATGTTTTAAATAGTTAGTATCATGTTGAATGAAATCATATTCAACATTTTTTTTAAACTAGTATGAGTATTGAAATTAATTTTGAAATGTTATTTCTTGAAGTAGAAAAGTGGCGTAATATAACTATACCAAATGTGTATATTAAAACTATAATTATTTAATTTTGAGGATTAATTTTTATTTTTTTTTATAATTAATAAGTTTATATGTTCCTAAATTTTGCTTATTGATAAATTATATTTTTATATTTATTGAAAATTAAATTTTATTTTCAAATAATATTTATTTATTTTGAAAATATTAGTTTTGATTATATGATCATGTTAACGTTTTGAATTGGTTAACTCGTTACGACTTACATTGAATATATTGAAAACACTGTTATTCTTTATTTTACTATTTCTTTATATTTATGATAATGTATTTAATCATTAAATTTAATAATTTTTTTCTGTACTATCACAGTAAAATTATTTTGTATTTTTATAATTTAAATGTTTAAATATAAAATAATTTAACATCTTATTATTAAAATTATAGCTATTAATTAAATAGTATTTCAGATTTGAATATTTTAGAAAAAATTGTGAGTTCCTTAAAGTATTTTATATAATTTTAATTTTTTTATCACTATTATACAATATGCGTATTTTTGTTTTGTATCAATGAATAATAAAAAGAGAATTTTAAAAGTTATTAATGATAAGTTTTATTTTGATAGATTAATAATATTTAAAAAAATAATAATGTATTTATTCTTATCAATATGTGTGATTATGTTAAAAGTATCTTATATAGCAGACAAAACAGGGTAATTAACTATTCAATTTAAAATAAAATTATGTAATAAATAAGATGTTACTATTAAAATTATAAAAATTAAAATAAACATGATATATAAATAAATAAAAAAATCCATAATTTAATTACTCTTTTTGTTTTTTAAAAATGTTTAATGTTGTTTTGAAAACACCAAAAAATATAGAATATTTTAATCTTAATAAAAAACTTATAAAATTTTCTAGTTTATTCTATATGTATAATTCTAATACATAATTATGTAATAAATAAAAAATATAAAAATGAATATTGTATTAAAATTTGAAGATAACGGTTAAATTAAAAATATTTCATCTTCAAAAATACACTACGATAGATTATTAATGAAGTATAATTTAACAAGTAGTACAACAATAAAGAAAAACTCACCATCTTTTTGTATGATTTAGCGGCATGTTTCTTCTTTAATACTTCCACGAACTCGTCGGCAAGGATATATCCCCCTGGTATGCCTGATCACAGATATTATTTACCAACTTAAATATTTGGATAAAAAAATCATCAACACAAAACCAATAAATATATATTAATTAAAAGACACACATAATTAACCCTCAAAATTAATTTTTAAAAGTAAAGATTATATTTCATCTTTTTACGTTAACTCTATTTTTAGTTAATGTATATTTTTTTATATTAAAAAATTATTCTCAATTCAAATCAAACTAAACGTAACTAGTATTTTATTTATATATTATAATTGAATTTTATTTTTAATTAATATAAATTTTTTTCTAACAAATAAATTAATAAATGCATGAACACATTAAACAGCACAAATATAATACGAATGAAATATGTACGATCAACACCCTAAACCCTAAATCAATAGTATGAGAGAAATCAATAAATTGAGATGAAAGTATGAAGTAAGTTACCTACGAAACCAACATTGCCATGGTCGGCATAAAAAATGAAAATGGTGTCCCTCGGACCACTGTCCAGAACCTTGCCGCTGCCTCCAGAGAGAGCACTTCGGTTACCACTAATCACAGCGTAAAAGTTTCCTGCATTTGCAGCATCTCCAGTGTAATCCTAAAAGTGTACATCACCTTTTCATATTAATTATATTCCCATCTTTTTTAACATATGCTTCAATAATTTTAATATTATGTTTCTTGATTCAAGACTGAAATTTATTTTTTATATAAAATAATTATTTTTATGAAAATCTTGTATCATATTTAAATGCAAAATGTGGTCAAATCCAGAGAGATGATGTATTAGTAGTGTATAAACTAACTATTCACATGTTGCACCAATTAAAAAGAAAACTAAAATAAAAATTAATTTATTATTAAAACAAAAAATTAACAATTTTAAATTCAAATGAAAACAAAAATAACAGTAACAGAAATTAAAACTTCTTAATTATATTTTACTCTTTTCAGTTTCGTCATAAATGTTTACAGGTTGGAATATCTATTATTTAGGTTTTTAAAGTTCAAAAAGTTATTTTTTTTAATTTTTTTTAATTTTTTTTATATATTTATTTCTTTTAAATTAAAATTTATTTTTTAGGTAAGAAACATTTTCTTGAGGATAATTTTTTAAAATAATAAACATAAATATTATAAGATATATTTTTTAAAATTAGTTATTTAGAATTTTTCTATTAAAATAAAATTAGATTATAATATATATATATATATATATATATATTAATGTACGAAGAAATTCATTAAATTGTATTTATTGAAGATGCTGTTACTAGTTCTATCTTATCTGTCAAACATTCTAGATTTTGGGTCTCCAACATTTACAGCTTTTGCCCCTTATTTAAAATAAAAAAACGCTCTCAAAATTCAATCCCTAAAAGCTTTTTTTTTTTCTTTCTCCCTGCACTCAACGCAATATTTGAGTATTTTAAAAATATTAGGACTACAACAAATGTTTTTAAAATTTTGAAGTAATGATTAAATATTCCACTATGAATATGATACCAAAACAAGATTTTCATATTATTATATAATCATTTAAATTTAAAGTTCATTATTAATAATATAATAATTTATATTAAACAAAATTTTTTAAAAAAACTTAATTTCATTCAATATTTTATATACACGTTTAACGAAAATATAATACAATAAATAACGCAAATATAATAAGCTGTTAGCAATCAAGTATCTCAAAAATACAAATATATGTATCAGAGTGTGGAGTTTAAGATAGATGCATACCTTGGGAACTCCTTTATAGACATCTGGACCATTTGGTTTGTTGATTATAATACCAGGCCTTGGGTTTAGAGGATGGTAGGCAATGTCATCATACATGAAAACAATTATATTTTCATCTTTAAGACCACCTTTCTTTAATATTTGGTAGGCATGACAAACATCAGCTTGGTGCCTGTAATTCTCATAACCATATGAACCTGCAACAAGAACAGCCCATCTTTTTCCCTTTCCATGCTTCCCCTTCCCATGATGTACCTTTAATGGATTAGGTGCATCACCCACACCTTCCAACACACTCACACCAAAACTTATCAACATTAAACCTAACACTGTAACCCAATTTCTAATCTTCACCTTCATTTTCCTTTCAATCACTCAAAACTGGAAAATAGTTGCTTAGAAATCCAAATCACCACGGAATTATACAACAAAGCCAACTCAACCATGTTTTTATACTCTCAATCACGCGGAGTTAGTCAAAATCACATGGCAAGTGTAGCCTTGTATTAATGCGAATGCGTAAGCCGAGTTATCGCATTTATTGAATTTATTGAAGAAACGTATAATATTATTATGGAACTAATATATTTATTATACTAATAAATATTAAGTATAAATATTTATTATACTAATAAATACTTTTTTTTAAAATTATTTTGTAATATATTTTAATATTAATATATAAGAGAAATGAGTTTTGAACTAATTCTATTTTATAAATCCGGTTTATAAAACCGGTTTATGAGATGAGATTTGTCCCTACTTATATACATTAATTTGATCATATTACTAAGTAATCTGGGATCTAATACACTCTCTCTACGTCGAGATTACATTAGTTTGAACATGGAATTGGACAGACAAATTAAATAATTGTCCAATTTCATGAGGTTGAATTTAACCGACAATTATCCAGTTTGATAAGGTTGAGTTTGACCGAGAATTATATAATTTTATGAAATTGAATTAAGGTCAAAATCTAATTTTAATAATATATTTTTATGAGTAATTTAAAATATTTATTAGTAAACCGATATTTTTTATTTAACATCTTGATTTTTTAATGCCTGTCCCACTAATAATAGAGTATTTAATTTTAGAAGAAAAAAAATATTTTTTAGATTCTAAAATTGTAACACGGTTAATTGTTTTAAGAAAAAGTATGATTGGTAACTAGATAGTTGTATCATTGATTTATTGTTTGGTAAAGTTTTCAATTGAAAAACAGCAATATAATTATAGGATAAATATATAAATATTATAGGAATTGATATCTTTTTTTTTTATCATATTCTTATATTTGATTATCAAATGAGTCTTCAAAATAGATTATATAAATTTTTATTGTCATAACTAAATCAATAAAACAAAAAAATATTATTTAGGAAAGTAAATTATTGATATTGTGAATGGGAAATTAACAATAGAATTTTGTTAATATCCACCTTCTTATATAAAAAATAAATAAATAAAATCTTAAATGTATTTTTGTCTTGTAATATGCCAATATGATTGTCGGTCGGTTTATAGTTTTTCATTAAAAAAGAGTTGACTTTCTCACTTTAATAACGTCTATCCATAAATTACGTTTAATATTCAATGTAAATTTAAATTAACATTTATATAAGATTTATTTATACTATGTATAAAATCAAAATTAAATCAATAACTGCAATTTTAATAAATAAGTAAAAATAATAAATATTTATATTTCATCTGTGTTAAAAAAAATCAACGTAAACAATATATTAAATATAAATAAAATATGCTTCTAAGTTTAAAAAATATAAAATCATTTAATGAATTTATTAAATGCGTAGAAATGTAATGAAAAAAAACATTTTTTTATTGTTTAACAGTTGTCCAATACGGTATATTAATGAAGTAATAAAAAAGTTGAGTTTTTTAAAATTTTGATAGTAGTAAATTTTTACAATATTATATATTTAAAAAAATTGTGTTATGAAAGTATAATTTAGTTTTGAAAAAAATCATGTAGAATTATTTTTTTATTGGAATTACAATTTGTATACACTGTATGTATATATATATATATAATATTTTAATATAATTTATTATATTTCAATTTTTCATCTATCTTTTTAGTCATAAATATAATTTATTTTATTTTAAAAAAATGTTAAATAGAAAGTCAAAGAAAAATGATAAAATAAAGGAAAAGAAAGTCTAAATGTTGACCCTATTGAAAATTCATTGGGTAGCACACGAAATGATGACATTGACACGTATTTGTAAGAAGATAAAATAAACAAAGTTGGAGATTCTCTCATAATTGATAAGATATTAAGTTTTTTTAGATGTTTCATGGAGAAAAAAAAAGTATAAAATAATAAGATATTTTTATTTAAATGTAAAGAGCAATGATAAATTTGATTTGAATAGGTTCCATGATGATGGTGCAACATTCTAACAATAATAGAAAAATGTTTAAAATATATCTTCCAAAATTGTATTAAGAATATTGTAACGTAAATTTCAAATTTTATGTGAACTTCAAATCTTTCATATTTTTCAAATTTTTATAAGCTTCAAATTTCATTGTTAATAATATATATATATATATATATATATATATATATATATATATATATATATAAGATGGAATTACTATTGGAATACGTAAGGTAAAATAACAATAGTTTAAAATTAACTAAAAATGCATGTTTAAATAATTCAAAACTTCTTGCACTAATATTGGATTGTACTTCATTTGAATGGGTAATGGGTAATTGTGCTTCCCTTTCTATTTTCTCCTTATTAATATGTGGGATTTTATATTTATGGAAATATTTGATTTTTCATCTTCATTATGTATAATTGCAATGTTAAAAAATATAAGATTTAAGTTTATTAAAAAAAAAAATCAAATAAATATTTTGAATGATAATTTTTTTTATTTGTTAAAAGGTCAATTATCATAAGTTTTTTTATAATATGTTCTATTGATATTTTTATTACTTAATTTTATATGTTTAGTACTTTCAGAGTATTTGTCATTTTTAGAGAAAAATATTACTATAAAATTATTACAATAATATTTTCAGTGGTCTATTAATATTATTAATAATTTCAAACCCTTAAATTGAAAGAGATTTAAAAATTAGTTGATAACTCAATAATCTTTGTTCTCTATTATTGTTTATATGTTCACTTCTTACTTTGTTGTACAATAATTTCTTTGTATATGCTTCTTCTATTTTTATATATGAGAAGTTATTTGAGATTGAATTTTTACCATATTTTCTACTTTCCTTTATATGAATAATTAGTAAAAAATATCAACCCTTAATTCTTTGAAAATGCATTGACAAATATTTTCTCATTTGTTATGGATTTTGATTGTTACTTCTTTCAACAATTCTCTAGCTTGTTATTTGATGTCAAACTAATATTTAATTTTTGGACCCTTTAGCTTGTATGCATCAAAAAGCTATCAACCCATTTAATGATCCATTAAAGTAACCTAGAGTTGTTTTAGAGAGTGTACCTACAAACATCTTACACTATACATTATTTAATGCTTCACTAATTCATACTTTAGCATGAAATATTTTTAAGTACTCATCTGAATATTTGACTTTCATTAAACAATCTAAGTTTAAGGACGGTGTCTTAAGTAACATAGAGTCCATTATCACTTTTGTTGAAATTGATATTTGTTCTTTCTTAATTTTTTTTTTTTTTTTAATTCTCATATTTTTAATGCGTCATCCACTCTTTTTTTTTTTCTCAAAATTTTTTATGTAACTGAATCAATTAATTAATAATCATAATTTATTTTCTTAATAAAGTAACTAAAATCTTCATTTCTTCTTTTCATAAATATAAATAGAAACAATTAATTAATATTTTATTTTTTTAGATAAATGAATTGCCCAACTTATAATTCTTTTTATTGAAAATTAAATATCTTAAAAGACTATAAAAACTAAATAAACTTATATATTACTAATTTTTTTCATAAGTTTATTTATCACCATCTATATCTATCATAGACCAAAAAATATATATTTATTTATAAAATATAAAATCATAAAAAAATAATTTGATTTATCAAATAATTAAATAATTATATATTTTATTTAATAATATAAATTACTTAATATTTTTAATATAAAATTAAATAAATTAAAACATAACACTAAAAATTATAATTTTTTCCATTTAGTTTTTTCACAATTTTATTCTCCTATTTTAGTGTTTCTATTTTAAAAATTTTGAAATTTTGTTTAAATATTCAATATTTTTTATATATATTTAATTCTTTTATTTTTATACGTTATTTTGTTCAAATTTATTGATAATACTTTAAATAAATTTGTTAAATCTAAATTTCAATTCGACCAAATAAATAAAATAAAATATGTAAAGTAATAATTAAATCAAAATTATAACTTTTTTTTTTTTAAATATGAAAACTGGCAGTCAAAATAATATATGCAAACTAGAATGGCAGGAAAAAAAAGAGAGAGAAGAAAATCAAGAATGTGTAAACTAGGAATTAGAATGACCAAAATTATAGTTTAGCAAAAATATAATTTTAGTTTCCTTGTTTTGTTCACCAACTTTCAATTACAATTATTATTGTCCCGCAAATTATAACACCCAAAAGGTCACATGATTTTCAATAATGAGGACCTCTTTGCTTCAACTTCAAATAGAAATAAGTAATAAAAACGCACCTAACATCATTAACACTCACATAAAAAGCACACACAGAAACCTTCAACTTGTTTTTGCTTTGGCATAACCAAATAAAGAACAACATTTTCCTTACACGCTATATCCTGAATCTTCGAAGCAACAAAGTGGGGAAAGGTGGAAATGAATCCGAATATGAAGAAGATTTGGCTAACCATTAAGCGGCACTGATTCTTTTTTCTGTGATCCAAACTGCTTCATTCATATTCCTCAGATTTTTTTGTTTTTTAGACTTACAACCTTTCAACAGTCCAGGGAAGTCACATTGAGCTTGTATCCTCTTCGACAAAGTTAACTTTTTTTTATCCTTATGAAGTTGGAGAACCCAACAAAATGGAGTTCAGGATGATCCACTTGTTTCTGTGGTCATAATTAGGGGCAGAATAAAGGGCAAGTTTGAGTTTTCGTGTTTGTTTATCACTGTAGAAAAAACGGATTTTTGGCTTCTGGGTAATTTATTTGAAACCTTTGTGCTGAGTAAAGGTTGAGTGTGGTGAGTGGGGAACCGAAAGTGTGATGAGTTTGTAGTGTTCTTTTGCAGAGATCTGAGTGAATGGAGCCTCCTAGGGGGTTTTGTGCTTCTTTGTGGAGTTTCATCCGGTTTCTTCCTTATTTCATTGGGCTTCTGCTTCTAGGCAACATCAAAGGTACATGGCAAAGGATCTTTTCTGCGTTCTTTTGAATTGTTGTGAGTAACTTGTTTTTAAATTAGTTGAGCTTTAGTTGAAAATTTATTGAGTGAACTTGAACATAATAGAGACGATTTCTAGGTTGTTACTTTAGGAAATGAAATACTAATGAACCATCTTTGCACAAATTATTTTTGCTATCTATGATTTGTTAAATATTCAGCGATTTTGCTGTGAAAATTATTCAGCTTTCTTTCCCTAAATCAATGGTGGGGAGGTTATAAGGAGCTGGTGTGGGGTTTTTCACGTGTTGCCTTGTGACCAATGTTTGCTGACAATTATTTGTTTTTATTAAATCAATTGCTGTCAAACACGCCAAGGAGAAATAATTGTTTCATAAATAAGGAGAAATAATTGTTAATGATTAATCTTATGGATTTGTTTATAAGCACAACAGTGGAAGATGTAATATCATAGGAGCACAGAATTTTGAAAGTGAAAATTGCAAAGGAATAAATTTAATGACAGCAAACTATATAATTGTTTAAGGTCCGGTTGGACTTAATTTCTAGGCAAAACCAAGGAATTTAAGTAGTTTCTGTACTTTTTATTTTCCAGTTTCAATTATGAAATATGTAATAGCTTTTTGTATGTCATGCTTTACTATACTAGAGAAGATTAAGGGTAGGGTTCTACCTGAGAAGTATGATTGTAAACCTTACTCATCACTGCTCAAACTGCCAATCACTTTAGGTATCCTTTTCTGCCCATTGATATGCGTAATAATTGCAACTGGGAACACTGCTATCATACTTGCACTTTGGACAGCGCATGCTGTTTGGTCATATTACTGCGTTGTGAGGTGCTTTCCTTGACTGCCACTCTGTCAAATTTTTGCTCACTGTTCTATCCATGTATTATGAATTTGTAATTACTTTCTCACAGTGATTTCCCTAACGGACAGAGCTAAACGATTAGGGCCACTTCTGAAGCTTGTTATCTGCCTGTGTGTACTACCAGTGCTGTTGGTTTTGTGCCCGATTTTTGGTATTCTTGGAAGTATTATAGGTGGAGCAGCCTATGGATTTTTTTCACCCATATTTGCTACTTTTGAAGCTGTAGAGGAAGGAAAAGATGACAAACTTTACCACTGTTTCATTGTATGTTTACTATGTTTTATTTCTTGTTTAAATGCTTGTTATATCTGTTTTACTATTATTAATTTCAGAAACTTTGGACTAAATTGTCAGGACGGTACATGGAGCACTGTTGAAAAGAGCTGCATGGTTGTAAGGGATGTAAAAGATGTTGCCTTCCATTCATACTTCTCCGTTATGAATGACCTGCGACAGAAAGGACCTCCAAATGCAAAATACTATGAGATCAGGTTTTTTCATTGTATGCCTCTCTACTTTGTCTATTTTGATGTTGTTGTGCCTTGTGACCTGGAGGTCACTGATTCAAAACCTGGAAACACTCTCTACACTTTCTAGGGGTAAGGCTGCATACAACTACCCTCCCTTGACCCTACTCAGTTGGAACCTTTTGTGGGTTGTTCTTATATCTATGAAGCATTTCTCGGAATATTTGGTATTGGGATCCAGATCCAAATTTTATGTCAATGAAGATGTTTTTGGTTGAAAGGGTCACTTAATAGTAACCAAATTGCCAATCATGTCTATCAGGAGTTAATTGTTGTTAAGTTTCTTTTTTTGGTTGGGGGCTCCATTTTAAGACTGTGTTTGTAGGTCATGCTTACACTTTAAAGCTTTTCAAGTTTTAAATCTTAGTTGTGTAGACAGTACGTTATCAACTTGAATACTAGTTATTTTACTTTGAAACTAAAGGAGCTACAAATGTTAAACTGAAACAAATTAAGAAATATCAATATTCCTTCAAGTCTGAGAAGGCAAAATGGTTTCACAAACTATAGGTCAGTTGGATTTCCTGTAGATTGCTATCTTTCAAAAACTTAACACTTGAAATCACAGAGGTGCAGCTCATCTCTATTTCATACTTACTAAACTGTGTTGATTGGGTTATTTTAATCTTGAATCATTTGCATACCGAACTTATTAGGAAGCTTGAGCATATTACTGAAAATATTGTCAGAAGAGATTGATCATGGGTAGAATCTTAAAGAATGATGATTATTTTTTAGGATATAGTCTCGTTTGGGTGACATTTCAGTAAAAAGTAGAAATCAAAGTACATAAAGTTCTCAGTTAATTGATTTTCCAAAATTTTCTCTGTTTTTTGGTTCAAACAATACATGGTGAACCACATAACACTAATTGTTTAACTCTGTTCTTCTTTCTTATGTATTTTATGTGCTAGTTGTATCTTTAGTTTCTGATAGATTTAACATGAGAATGTTCAACTGTACTTTGAAAGAAAGATAAGTGATCTGAATTGCTGTTTTTTGAAACATAAAAGCAATTCAAAATGTGACCATGAAAAGAAATTCTAGATAAACTTGGGTAATAATATGCCAAATATGATGTTGTTAGACACAGGAATTGTGGTATATGATTTATTTTGAATTTTTTTCCTGCTTTAATGCAGGCTGCTTTATATTCCTGGTGCTTTAATAGCTGCAGTTATTGGAATCATAGTTGATGTGCCAGTTATATCATTGGTTGCCCTATGCAAAGGTCCATACATGCTTTTTAAGGGTTGGCATCGATTGTTTCAAGACCTCATTGGTCGTGAAGGGCCTTTCCTGGAGACCATATGTGTTCCTTTTGCCGGTCTTGCCATTCTTCTGTGGCCATTGGCTGTTGGTGGGGCAGTTCTGGCGTCCATGTTAGCAAGTTTCTTTCTTGGTGCATATGCAGGGATTATTGCATATCAGGTCTGTCCTCATATCTTTTCACTACCTACTTATACTATACTACTGTTGTTATTATAGCCCACTATGATATACTTAGGTCAGACAATTACAAATTTGTAGCAGTTTGGTGGTAGGCTTGCTATTACTTCACTGCCCTATGCTTTTCTAGACCGAATGCTATATGATAGATAGAACTAGAAAATGGTGTTTGAAACAATATTCAAGTAATATAAATTAGTACGTTCATTTCTGCTTGTTTAGTGGAAGCACAAACAAAATAACATGTTAGAATAAGATTGAGTTCAAGTGGGTTATGAATTGAACTTTTAAATTTTTTTGCAAATGGATAAACAATTTCCTTTGAATCAAGATTGCACTTATAGAGAAACTGATTTAAGCTCCAAGAAATGCCAATACAATGTTCTTTAACCTTCCATAAACATACAAACAAGTTCCAATTCAGAGTTAACATTTAAAAGATAAGGGAAGAAGAAAAACACAAGAAATTATACTAGTTCATCCTCACAAAAGTGTTACATCCAGTTGCCTAATCACCCTGATTAGACCAATCCAGTATACTTTCAAGTTTTACAGGACTCACACAAGAAAACAAAAAATAACACACAAATCTTGAATCCTACGAGATCTTTTACTACCCATGTGAAATCCTTACAAAAGAAATGCATTGTCAATCTTAGTCAAGAACAAACACAAACACCAAAATCTTGAACCCTAAAAGATTTCTTAACACCACTTGTCACTTGTAAAACCCTATCACAAGCAAGAACTTGACAACCCTTGTCAAACACACCTAAGAAACCAAAGACTAAGGAACAAGATCACTTGGACAAGTGTAGTACAAAATGAGAATTACAAAGATGATCTACAATGTGATTTTCTCAATCTATGATCTCCATGCAAAAGATTATGTAGCACAACTCAATCAAGTGTTTTCCTAAGTGTATAGCACCTCAAGTGTTTGAGGTGATTTAGAACTTTTTCCAAATTGATTGCTCAAAAATAACTGGAGATAAATCACTTATATAATTGTCAGTTTTAATGGATTAAAATTTGTATTAATCCACTAAAACACAGTCTAGTGCCTTTTAGTAGGATTTTAATCCATTGAAACATTTTTTTTAATCCATCACTCACTAAAAATTGAATTTTAAGTGACTTTAATTGGTTAAAAAGTCGTTATAATCGATTAAACTAGTAAGACTTCCAGACCTTGAAATGCTTAAGTGAAATTAATAGATTAAAAGGAAAATTTAATTGATTAACATGGTCTCCATTGCAAGCCCAGCCAACTTACGAATATTTGAACAGATTAAAATGATTTTTAATCCATTAAAACAACACTACACATTTCAAACATGATTAAAACACTTCAAAATGAATTATCCAGTTTAACCTATGCAAGATCAACGATAGAAAAACCACTTACAATATTTTTAATAATCAAAGTATGATCAAAACACAAGTCTAAGTAAAGATCAAGATCATCATCACTTGCATCATCATAAACATAGTGGTTGGGAGCATCAAATCTTCAAGTTTCAAGTTTGCTTCAAGCTTTTATATTAACATAACACATACACTATTCAACTTTTGTTTTGTCTACTGTTTGTTGGTCGATGCACAGCAGAAGCAGTTTCAGACATATGCTGGTTGGTATGCATAATTTCAAAACAGGCTACAATTCAATTAAAAGTATAGTTAAAAGACATTTGGTGGGGGGAGATGCCGTTAATGATCTTTAATGTTATTTGAGCGAAATTTTGATGAAATAAACAAGAAAAAAGAAAAGGTAAGCGTTAGAATAGGTTTTAGAATAGGAGTAATTAAAAAAGTTGCTTTTCTATGTACCTATTTGTATCTACTCCTAGATATACCCTTGCTTGTTCATCACTCTTCCCCTCATTGATTGTATATCATATTTCTGTATAAATAAAACTAAGGAGAGGCTGTTCATAATCAGCTCTTTATTCTGCCTAATTTTATTTCAAGTGAAAGGAAAAGTGATAGGTAATAGGAAAGTGAAAATAAAATGCAAAATGAACTGAATTGCATGTATGTTAAGAATTAGCAATGATCTACATTATTACTAGGGAGAAGAATGCAGGTTGACCATTGTCTTGGAGAGATACATGGAGTACAGTAATAGAGCACTTCACTTTTCTGTACATTGTGAAGGACGATTTTATGCCCTTTCAAGATATATACCAAGTGAAGGGGGTGTCTGTTACATGGAGACTAAGACAAAATCAATTCAGCAATACAAAAAAGCAAAGTATCAGGCAGGAAACAAACTAAGGAAGTATACACACCTGTCCACTTGGTAGACAATTTTGTTGAAACCATAGATAAGAGAATCTGGCTTGCTGTTGGGAATTAATGAAGGATAATATTAAAAACTGTTACTTTCCTGTGACACTTGCATAAGGAATACGTACCAAGCTTTATCTACTGCTGATCTTACTCTACATCGTGCTGGTCTTTTGCAGCCTTTGCCAATACTACGCAGGTAGCAGTGACATTACATTGGATTTTATTGGAGAACTTCCTAAAGTCCTAAGGATGGATAACATTTTTGGTGGTAGTGTATCAACTATGTACAGTCATTTTTTTTGCCCCATTGCCAGCAACTTACTGCTAAAGAGGTTACTGACTTATTTATTAAAATTGCTAGACTTAATGGATTTTCTTTCCACCTTAGTCTCGGAAAGAGATCACATTTTACGAGAATTTGGACTGATCTCTGGAAACAGTCAAAAACCAATCTAAAACTCAGCTCTGCCTATCATTCAGTGTTGGATGTTCAATTGGACATACAGAAATTGTCATTGTATCTATCTGAGATGCTTTACAGAATCTAAACCTAACCAGTGGCCCAGCTGGCTTAGTTAGTTGGGTTGAGTTCTAGTACTACAGATTGCCATGAAATGTTTCCTTTAGGACCATATATGGAAGAGACCCTCCATTATTGCTCAAATATACTGAAGATTTATCAATAGTAGAAGTTAACCAGTTGATGGCTGAAAAAATTGTAGTGTTAGATGAACTCAAATTATATTTGGTGCTCTCATAACAAAATGAAGCAGTACGGTGATAATAATGGAGGGATGTGAAGTGCCTTGAGACTCAGTCTACATAAAGGCCAACCATATATTCAGTAAGGATTTTTCCTAAGATAAATGGGATGCTAAATCCAAGATTTTTACAGGCTTTTAGCAGTGTGTCATTAAGATTGGGCAGGTTGCTTTAAACTTCTAGAATGCAGACATGCTAGTAGCTACAGTTGTCAGCAGTCAGCCATTTCCACCTACACTTTCAGAGAACTGGGAGTTTAAAATACATCTTACTGTGGTGCTGCAACTGCAAACAGGACATGATGGTAAACAGGAGATGCCTTTTCAGTGCAAAATGTATCAGGCTACAGGATAATTTATTGGAATTTCACATTTAGAATATGGTGAAAGTACTGGCATCGAGTATTATTAGCACTCATTACTTTATTATTGCACTAGCAAGGAGAGGTAGAGTGGGAAAAAATATTGTTGTCAGTTTGTAGTAACGGAATGTTTTTGAGGAAGAGGGAGAAGGATGAGTTGGCTGAATGTAGAAGTCAGAAGGCTAAGAGGTCTGTATCAGTAAGTGTCTACTAACATAGTCCTCTTAATTGGGATGGTACAGAAATTGCAGATCCTTGATCTATCAGGCCTTTCCATCTTCTGATTATAATTTCCTTTGTTCTGTGATACTCTTCTGCTGTTTCCGTGTGAATGTGTGATTAAAATAATATCTCTTCCTATCCCCACCTGGCTGCCGGTTTCCTAACTATGTTCTCTGAAATGCAGGAGTCTTCTTTCAAGCTCGGTCTTTCATACGTTGTTGCAGCTTTGGCCATTTATGATGAATACAGCAATGATATTCTTGACATGCCAGAAGGAACCTGCTTCCCAAGGTTTTTTTCTGCTCCCACACATTTATTGCTATGACTTACCGTTAATGCTTTTTATATTTTGATCTTGTGCAATTGATTTCTGATGATAGGCCTCAATTTCGAAAAGAAGTTGATTCATCACAAAGAACATTTAATTCAAATTCCATCTCCAGACCTAGCTCCTTCAAAAAGGCTCCTTCTCGCTCGACTTCAATGAAGAACAACATTGCTGAGTTAAAATCATTTGAGGTATTCTTTGTAATATCTTGTGTCGAATGATGTGACTCAAAATATCATCTTTATCTTTCTTGGATGTGTTCATGTTTTGCAGCTTAACGAACTGTACTAAATGATATTGTTCATGAATTGTGTAGCTGTTCGATTGCTTATTCAAGGAATGTTGCCGTGTTGGAGAAAAAATGGTTTCTGAAGGTTTAATTACAGAAAAAGATATAGAAGAAGCCAGATCTGGTAAAGGGAGTAGAGTTATTAGTATTGGTTTGCCAGCATATTGCTTAGTTCAAGGACTCTTGCGCTCTGCAAAATTCAATTCCATGGGTATATTGATTAGTAAGTGAAACCCTTCAAGCAGTTCTTGTTACGTTTCCCCTAGCTCCTTTCCTTCTGTCTTTTTTTTCTTTTTTACCTTCTGAGACTTCTATCTCTCTTCCTTGCCCTTTTCTCTTTTGGAGATTATTTTCTTTTAACCCATTTCAGTTACTTGCCCAATGTAGGTGATGATACTGAACTAACTACAACAAACAGACCAAGAGAGAAATTTTTTGACTGGTTCCTTAACCCCCTTTTGATCATTAAAGAGCAAATCAAAGCTGAAAATCTGTCTGCCTCCGAAGAGGACTACCTCTGCAAGTTAGTTCTCTTTAGTGGTGAGGCAGAGAGACTGAGAAAAATTGGCCCAGCCCCTGAATCCGAGGTCAAACGTGCAGAACTTGAGGCATTGGCTAGAAGGTACTTATATTCCAAAAACTTGGTTAGTGTGAATTTGGGCAAACACTTACTAACTTGATTTTGGTTGAAATTGAGTTTGACTGAAGATTTAATGCTTGGAAACTTTTATCTCAGAAACAAGTTTGTAGCAAAAACTAGAGCTAGTTTTAATAAATTCCTTAACAAGTATTTATAGAAGAAAATAAAATAAGAGTTTAACGATTATTCACTGTCAGTGTAAAAACTTTTAAGATTAACTAATGGAAAAATAAACATAGTGTATAAAATAAACATGCATAGTGTTTTGTGATTGAATGTATTAAAAAACTGTTATTCTGTTAATGTATAATATATTTTCTCTTAAAATAAATCAAACTTTCTGAATATTTTTAAATCAACGTGTGAATCTTACATCATCAAATATTACCGCATCTAACTTTTCCATAAACATTTCACAATGAAAGGGTTTTTTTTTTTGTAAAGTAACAATCAAGTCTTATCTCATGAAAAACTTTCATATGTTAGAAGCTAATTTAGATGAAAAATGATACATGTACACCTCAGCACAAGTAGATTACGTTCAGGGAAATTCTTTGTAGAAACCTGTACGCAAATATGATGTGGTCAACGGATGATGGATGTTATGCGAGTGTCTTAAAAAAAACCAGGTGTTGATATATCATTGCACAATCTAAATAGTGATGCCCCCGCCATTTTTCTGATGATGCTTTTACTTCAGATAGGTTTCGATCCAATGATCCATGTTAAGATTTTCAGTCTCATTTTTATTTCCCTTCTAAAACACAGATTGCAAGGGATCACCAAATCCATGTCAAGGTTCCCAACCTTCAAGCGACGCTTCGATGATCTTGTAAAATCGTTATCTGATGATCAGAAACATGAAGGTCCAATAATGACCAGATCAAAGAGTGCCTTTGCTCGGTTGGTTAGTTTTAAATCTTTCAAAGGAACAAGAAATGGATCTGCTCACGGAACAATTGTTGTAAGAGACGTAGAAAATTCATGATAATAATTCCGTACAATTGACAAATTTAACGTCGTAGGTGTGTAATCTTCAGTCAAATTTTGGATATAAATTTAAAGTGTAATTGACCATAATTCTGAGTTCAATTCCTATGGGATGGCAAGTCTAAAATTTTTCATATTTTTAACCAAAAAGTCATAGTAGATATGATTTTTCTGAAGTTACTGTAAAAAGTTATGATGACAGTATAAAATTTGTTATATTTTCAATGTATAGGAAATTTTTTCTAATTATAATTTGTGACCTTGTGTATTATGAGCATGTTTGAGCTAAATGCAGCCTAATAATATTACACTTCTTACGAGATCAATGATTCAATTTGGAAACTTAGAATTCAACATTCTCTCCCAACCTTGTTCCAGTTTTTCACATCCAGATAAAGCAGATCTCAAGGAGATTTTGTGTTGCTTGAATTACAGTTTAACATGGTTCTTAAGTGCCACAAAAAAGGTATATTATAGGGAAAAAAATATATATTAAAGCTGATTAATTGAAGGACTAAACATATATTTAAATTAAAAAATAATATTTGAATATATTAAAAAAAAACTTGTATAGTCAATATTTATGATTCAATATTAATAAAGTGAAAACACTTTCAACAATTTAGATATAAAATTAAAGCTAGATATAAAATTAAATCGTCATAACTCATAATCATAACAAGTTTACTCTTCATTCTTATTCTTATTTGTATTGCCATAAGTTTATAACATATTTCATAATCATACTTAACGTTTAAATGTATTTTTAATCCCTAAATTTGGGATAAATTTATTTTTTATGCTTTCAAAATTAATCTTTTTCACCCTAATTTGAAAAAAAATTATTTCTTTTAACCCCTTTTCTTAAATATCATTAAATATTTTATTTATACAACTAGCAATTATAAGTTGTTTATGTGATAATTTATTTTATTTTTTATTCTTATTACTAAATATCCAATAATATGCTTATTTTTCTTTTAAAGTATTCACGTTTATAAAATAAGAAATTTTGGTTGAGAATTTTTTTTTCTTTTCAAATTATAGGAACTAAATGTATCAATTTTAAATTTAAAAAATTAAAAAAAAATCACTTAAATTTGAGATACAACATATTTAAGTCTATTTTCAAAAGTTCGTAGAATATTCCTAAAAACTTAATGATAGAGTAAATGAGCCTCATTTTTTTAAATTTACAATGAGCAATTAAAAAAAAAAAAAACCTTGTTTAAGAAACATATAAGTTTTGCTTCTTAAAATAATTAAATTAGAAATACATATAAAAATACATAAATATGCTTATTTTATTAAAAGAAATAAGCACAAACATATTGGTCCAATATTTGGCTTTAAATTTTCTGCAACACCTTCTGGTTGTCCCAAAAAGCAGAAACATTCAAGATTGATGGTGAGTCAAGTAAATAGATCACTGGAAACGTCTTATTTCCGACTGGAGAAGTGAGAAATCAAAACATTGGGCAAAACACGTCTATGGGGATGATAATTTTTTCTTGCTGGATTGATGTGGGTATAGGAACTGCACTTTATTGAATCCCCCTCATAGTTTAGTTGTATGTTTTATGGACTGAATACTTTAAGCTCATCTTAAACTGTGAATGAGCTCATGAAAGAAAAATATATGATTGCACCAAGTGGAAAAATTGAATAAATATGTAAAGGATTCAATTATTATCTTCTGATTACAGGAGTTAAAAAGAAAAGCATGCTATCGTGACTTTTAAACAGCTGTGCTAGTAAGAGAAAACACAGGGAAAACACAAAAATTTCTTAAGAGGAACAAACTACTGTACTTCCAA
Organism: Macrotyloma uniflorum; assembly: GCA_016859785.1. Taxonomy (NCBI): domain Eukaryota; kingdom Viridiplantae; phylum Streptophyta; class Magnoliopsida; order Fabales; family Fabaceae; genus Macrotyloma; species Macrotyloma uniflorum. Next base: position 824,714 of record BDMB01000041.1, on the reverse strand, counting down.
ATACTTGAGCAGAATTTGAGCCAAAATTCTAACGATAATTCCGCAAAGAGGGTTACATCTCTATTTGGCTAGCAGTAGTGGAAGAAAACATGACTGTGATTCTTTTACCTTCTTGGCCTACAGATACAAAAAAATCTAAAGAAAGCTATGACAGAGCAGAATGTACAGAGGTTACATAATATTTGACTATGCTAATTTCAGTGTATCAAATTATTTATGGACTTTCTTGTGTCTTTGAGTGATAAATTTCACTTCTATCAAACGGGTTACTTCTCGTGGGAACACCAGCCAAATTGTAGAATTCAGTCAATGTTTTTCTAATTTGCACTTTCTTCTTTTTATCTGCAGGGCGAGGTCCTAAAAGACCTAATTCGATGGTTGCACCATTAGCCTGGGAGGATTGGACAACTGCATCATAAGCTTTAGAAGAGAGAGTAAGGCCTTCATTCTTGGCTCTCGTATATAACTGATATGCCAGCCTTGGTTTTCCATCATTAGCAAGGGCCTCAATCAGCATTTCGTAAGTTATCTCATTAGGGGTGATGTTCTGAACTTTCATTCGGTGAAACCATTCATATGCTGCACTGCTCATACCATTACGCGCACAGCCAGTAATTATGGCATTGTATGTCACTACTGTTATCTCAACTCCTAATGTTGCCATCTCCTGAATGATGGCATCAACTCTATTAAAATTTCCTTGTGCAGTATAAACCGAAGCCATAATTGTGTAGGCATATGCATTTGGTTCAATCCCAACCTTGACCATATGGTTCCACACACGGAGGGCATCGTCATAGAGTTTTCCCTTCTCAAGAGCACTCAATAAAGCCCCATATGATATCATAGTAGGCTTTTCACCATTTTCCACCATTCTTTTGAATATTTGCACTGCCGCAGTAGTTTCCGAGGCCTTAGAACAGGCCACAAGAACTGCATTCCATTCCTTACTTCCAGGTTTTAGACCTTTTTCCTCCATCTTGTTTAACAACCTAACACCCCATCTCCAAATTCCTTTTCTCTTGGCTGCACTGAGAAGAAAATTGAAGTGAGAGACTATGAGTTCGTATGACAAGTTATTTGGTTTGGGTCCTTTGTCCAACAAATCTTCATATATCTCCAAAGCAGCCCACCATTTCTTTGCTTTCCCCATCAACCAAATTGCATGGTTGCAGACTGACAAGCTGATTTTGTCGTACCTTCCTCTAATCCGGGTGTACAGCTCTTTCACAACTATGTAGTGATCTTCACGGGTACAAGCCCACACAAGCCGCTCAAGATCAGCCCGTGTCAGTGGAATTCCAGCATTATCCATATCAGCAAGAAACTTCAACACATTGTTGCTCAAGTTATCACGACTGACAAGCCAACAGCGCATTACTTGATAGCAAACACGGACCGTGAACTTCTCAAGCTTCATGAATTCTCTCTCCCAATCTTCTCCATCATCATCTTCTCCTATTTCACCTCGACGGTATTTTTCTCTGAACTCAATAAAGAAATTTAGAGCACCATTGCAATCTTCCATCCTCCGGTATGCCAACAAGCCTTGAGAATAGGATACCGGAGACAGGGTAAAGCCATTTTTATAGATCTCCTCAAGCACTTTGAGAGCTTTGTCACATTCTCCTTTCTCAATGTAAATTGCCATTAAAGTGTTATATGTCACAACATTATAGGAGATTCCATCTTCAGCCATTTCATTCAGAATGGCTTCCATTTTAGCAAATTGTCCAGATTGTTTGACAACACCTAATAGACCGTTATATATAAAAAGGTTAGGCCCAAAAGAGCCATTAGTTTCTATCTTCCTTTTCTTCATCCATTCAAAAAGAATCAAAGCAGAATCCATTCTCTTTTCTTTACCAAAACTGCTAATTATCGTCGAGAACACCTGGAGGGGCAAGTCCCCCATCTCCACAAGAATCTCCTCCACATCGTCCACTGTCTTCGCGGACTGCAATGTCAAGGCTAATGCTCTAACATCAATCTTATCATCACTCTCTTCTTTGCCACCTTCCTTGCTATTGTCACCAACACCCATTATTGGTTGACATTCACTGTCCTGGACTTGATCCAAATTCAAAGACTTTATAACCTCCGACTCACCGTTAACCGATGCAACATTAGAATCAATCTTCTCCTCAACCAATTCACTCCTAACTCCTTCATCCTCCAATGCCCACCCCAAGGGAGGAGCTAAGTCTCCAACATGACTCTTGTTTGGCTTCAAAATGATACCAAATTTGGGTTTAGAGCATCCCAACAAAAACCCACATCTCAAATCCAATTTTGAGTGTCCAGAAAAGACCACAGTACCATACCCTCTTGAACATTGAAAAACACTAACTTTTGCAGAACGAGAAACTTTAAAAACAAAATCCAGTTTCACCCTTCTTCTCCTGTTCAGATCAGAAATACCGGAATGGCCTATTTCAAAGCGAGGGACCACCGAGTGGTTAACTTTGAAGGGCGAAGTGGTCATCATTTCTCAGAAATTTAGAAGCCAAAGAGGAAACCCTCTTCCAAATAATTGAAGCTATAATAAGTTACAGGAATAACTGAGGAAGCAGCATAAGATTGGGTTCTTAGCTCTTACCTTCTACCATTGAGGCTTCTTCGAATCGAATCAGTTGAAGACTGGTGAATGAGATCAAGCTTGCGATGTCACAGCCATTCGTTTGAAGCGAATAAAATGGATAAACTGAGTATAAAAATTAAAACTTATTAAATTATGTAAACTGAGCACACACTCACTGTAATCAGGAGAGAATAGCGAGTTATTATATATATATATATATATATATATATATTTTTTTTTTTTAAATTATCACTAAGTTAATTTCCAAAAGTATTATTTTTTACTTTTGATGAAAACGATGGTAATTTTCACTTTAAAAAAATTTGATAAACATCACTATGTTTATTCAAAATATATAATAAAATGCAACATAAAAGATAAAATTTAGGTTAATGGCACATTTTATATCTTATTTCTTTAAAAATTTATAAAATTTATCACTCAGCTTATGCTTTTATATATTTGAACTTATAATTAATTAATTTTAGACATTTTGTCCGAGTATTGCGTTAAAGTTAAAGTTTTGAAAATCAAACAAAATTTGTTAATTAGATAAGAAAATCGATCAATAGGCAAGTATTCCGTTTAGAAATAAATAAATAAAAACTAATAAAAATTTAATAAATTATAATCTTAAATTATTTTTAAAAAATTCAATTTAATATATTTTCACGTTGTTATTAATAAATATTAATGTATATTATTGAATTTCCAATTTACGTATCATAACATATTTTATTTTAAATTATATTAAATATTAAAAATTTATAAATTTATGTTTTATTTTAGTTTTTAACTTCATAAAATTATGATATTATTTTGTGTTATATATAATTTACTTTTAATTTTGAATCTACATAAAGTGAAAATTTTAAATATATTAGAATAATTTATATATTTTAATTAGTAAAATAATTTTATTAGCATTAGTTCAACTACGATTAAATTTTTAAATCAATGTTGACGGGTTCAATTATCACTCCAATTTAAAAAATATATGATAAAATAGAATTAAGATATTAATAGGAACATTGATATAAATTAGTGGCATATTAAACATTACATATTTTGTCCTTTCATTTTTATATATATTTTTTTTTTATATTTTGTTAGTAATAAGTGGCATCAAGAGGGGAGGGTGAATTGATGTTAAAAATAAAACCTTTTAATTTATTTTCCTCAAAAATTAATCCTCTTGATTATTAATTGTCTTAGCAGATAATTAAATATGCAACGGAAAATTAAATGAGATAAGGGAAAGAAGAGACACCCAGAATTTATACTGGTTCGGGTTATACCTTAACCCTACTCCAGTTCCCAAATCACCTCAAACCAGAGATGATTTCCCACTCTTTATATTTTAATTCTTCACTAATTACAACCACCAATTACCAGTGAAACATGTAAAAAGAGAAAATTAAAATACTCACTATCTCTTGAATCCATAAGAGAATATCCACACTTCCTTGAGTCCCACAAGGAAGTGAAAACCTTCCTTGAATCACACAAGGAAGAAGACTTGTCTCCTCTGAACAGCCTCAGAGAAAAGTCAGAAAACAAAAGATAAATATCACCTGTATGTGAGCTTCAAAAATGTAACACCGGCTCTGCTCAAGAGTATCCTCAAGATGTTTCTTAGAAAGATGAATGCACAGTAAAATATTTTTTCTTTCAAAACATTTAAAATGTTGTGGCTCAGGATACTCAGAGAAAAAGTATAAAGCTTTTAAGAAGAGAATATGTTAAAGAAAGCGTATGAATACTGTATTCTGAAAAACCTGATACCCTTATTAAATATTCAAAATATTTCAAATAAAATATTCTTTATTTTATTTTCAATTCGAAATCAAATCTTTTATCTGTTCAGAGCCTAACAACGTTCAAAAATCTCAGTCAAAGATTCTCCTTTATTTTAGGAGGATTTTTAGAACGTTTATTTTTCAAAAATATTTGAACATAATCGATTATCACCGAGAGAAATATCTTCATATTAAAAATAGATAATCGATTACATAATCGATTATTGCCGCAAGCCTGTTATTTTCAAAAACACATAATCGATTATATAATCGATTATTGCCGCATGCTTGATTTTCCAAAAGGGCATAATCGATTATCTAATCGATTATTAGCGCAAGCATTATTTTTCCAAAATCACATAATCGATTATATAATCGATTATCCCAGTTCACATAATCGATTATATAATCGATTATCCCAATTTTATTATTTTCGAAAAATAGTTTTCCAAAAAATGATTTTCTTGAGAAAATACTCTGAGCTGAGTGATGATTACCTTTAGATAACATTCACTCCTAACTCTAAACTAAGTCTTTATATCTTTGAGCTTGCTTTCAATCTTGAATTTTCTTGATGTCCTTAATCTTGATTCTTGATTTTCTTATCCTCATTCTTGATTTTCTTGATCATTATTAAAACTCTTCAATTCTTGTGTAGAGTTGTCCAGTCTTCAAATATTGGTTACATATTTTATCACCAAGTTTTCAAGATTTTGTGCATTTTGAATATATTATTTTATAAATATAAAAAAAATTTATTATTTTTTAAAATAAACTAATTGAACATACATTTAAAATATTTATAAATAAAAATAAAAATATTTAGAATAATATATTCAATTAGGATTTTAAAAAAATCTTAAAAAAAAAATCCTCTAAATTTGTAATTAAATTTTAAAGATGTTTATAAAAGTCTTTTACTATTAGGATCTTGTAATTTCAATTTTAAAATATTTATAAATATATGAAATAATAAGTTTTGAAGGGATTTTATGAATTTATAATAATTTAGAGAATTACATGCCTTAAAGTGAAACCCTTTGTAAATTTCCTTACAACTATTTACTATATACCAATATTATGATACCAAAATAAGATACATAAGAAAATAAAAAATTTATTAATTAAAAAGAGTATAAAAAATGACAAATATAAATAAGAGAAATATAAATTTATATAAAACAAAAAAGAAAAAAGAAAACACATTTAAAATGTCTATTCATCACTCTTCACTGAAAATGCAGAATCTCTATAACTACTTTATTATAATTTATGGAAAAAAAAAATCTAGTAAGTTACCATTTATCTTACTTTATATATTTTTTTGAAAAAAAAAATAAAAAAAAAATGGAGACTTATGTAAATTAAAGTGATCTATTATGTATCTCCATCTATATATTATAATAGGGAAAAATACAAATTTTATGTATTACTTTTTCTTTATTAATTTTTATTTAGGCATATTAAATTATTTTTATATAAATTTCTAATAGAAAATTCTATTATTCTAAAATGTTTCAATACTTGAATTTCTCCACCACTTTCTTTAGTAATAAATAAATCATTTAATATATTAATAATTTTAAATTAGTTATTATTCAACATATAATAAAACTTTCAATCATTCATATTTTAATACTTCAATCATTTTACCTTTTTTTTAACAATTAAAAAATAAAATAATACTTTTTAATAAATTTACTGAGAATTTCTTACTTTTTAAAATAAAGAATAGAAATAATTTGTTAAGATTTAAACTGTTTACATAATTAAAGTTTTATATTTTATGTTATAAATTAGATCAGTTACATCTTAATCAATTTAATGCATTATAAGTTAAAATCATTATATCATCTTATAATTAAATTTTAAAATAGTATGTTTTATAAAATATAAGACCATCTAACACATCTAACACCGTATATTCAAACAAGATACTAACTCATACAAAGTAAATTAATTAAAAATAACTAAAAATTGATGTCAAGAATAATAAAATACAAAAAGAAAAAGAGAAAGAAAAAGTAAAAGTAAAAAGTAGATATGTCAGTTAAATAAATAAATAAATAAATATATATATATATATATTATATGCACCACATATGTATTTAGAGGACTAACTGTGTGAAATAAAACTAAAACTTATAAGCAAAAGACAAATATTGTATGTAGAAAAATACAAGAGACTACTTGAAATTATTCTTTGTTGCATATATTGAAAAAACCTATGTAAATTGTTTATATATTCTTGTTATACCCATTTATAGGATAACCATTTTCAGATAAAATCTTTTTTATGAGAAATATTTATTATACTCTTTAAACATATTGTATTTATAATTAGAAGAAATGCTCGTAAAAATTAAAAGTGATTCAATGTTAAATAATACTAATTCTAAGTTAAGAAAAATTTATCAAAAATATCTTATATATATTCATATAAATTATAAATAATAAAAAAATAATATTTATTATAATATTATTGATTATTGTAAAACTTAAAAAAAATTAAAAATTAAATTAATTAAAGTGAACTAAATATAAAATAAATATATATTTTTTCTATGTTAATATTTTATAATTTTATACAAATATATATTCTAAAAAAAATCTTGTGACATTTTTTTTAACACATTTACAACTGGCAATCAAATCTCTCCAATCCTTAATCAACCCTATGATTTAAAAAAAATATTTAATAAAAAAAATCTGAAGTACATTCAACTCACTTTTTAAAATTTATATATTATTTTTCATTATATTATTAATAAATATGAACTTTATTTGTAGATGTAAAAAAAATTCAAATAAGAAAAAAATAATCTATAGTTCATATTGATGTTAAATATATTTTAAGTAAAATTATTTTACAAAAATAATATTTATATATGAAATATATTTTTTATAATTTTTAAAAATTAGATTATTTTTAAGTGATGTAAAATCAAATTGTTTCTCTATTTTATTGTTTTAAAAAAAAATATAATTAAATATCATAAAAAAATTGAATATTTAAAGATTCTTTTATAACTATTTTTTTTTTTTAAATCTCGTTGATTATACTTACTTTATGTTTTCTTAATTAGATAGAATAAAAGTGTGTAACTAAACAAGAAGAAAGAAAATATTAACAGAAAAAGTATTATTTTTTAAAATACAAAAATATCAATTATATATATTTGATGAAATATTCTTTTATAAAAACATAAAGAAAGAAATAATAATATCTTCATCTATGTTATATAAACTTTTAATTAAATAACTTTTGTTAAATACAAGACAATAAAATACTTTGATATTAATTTATAGCCATAAAACGAATTAATTGAGATAGTTTCGAGAATAACATGTAAACTTTATTTTAATATCAAGTCTATGTTTAAATAAACCTTTTTAAAAAAAAATTTAGATTATATATAAATTAAAAGTTACAAAAATTAAATGAAAATGTTTTATAAATTACTTATATATTAAAAAATCTTATTTATAAAAAAATTATTTTATTTTTTTATTAAAAATTATTATAGAAAAGTTTGAGGAAATATGTTCTAAAAAAATCTTGAGATTATGACAAACATTGCTTTTAAGTATAGTATTAATTTAAAAAGCATTTCTAATGTAATTCTTTTTTAATATTTTCATAATGAAAGAATGTTTGTTATTTTTAAAATTATTAAGTAATATAAAAGATAAAAAAAATAGATATGCAAATACGTGCAAAGACAACATAGAATAATGAAATATATGATGATTTATAATCTTAATGTAAGCAAAATATATATAAATATATATATATATAAATATATAAATATATAAATAAAGTGATAGACAACAATAAAGACAAAGCATTATAAGTTACTAATATTTAGGTGATAGGTAATAGTAATGAAAAAATATACTGATATTTACAGTATTGGGTTAATGATTAGACTTAAACAAAAGGTCTTATGTTTAAGCGTAATTCACCTACAAGTTAGAGGTGAGTGAGTATTAAGCAACTTCAGTTTGGATAAATTAAGTGAATAAGCGAGGAGGAATGATCTTTGTAAACATGTCATCAAGTTGGTTGGAGGATGAAATGGCTAGCAATTGCATGAGTTCTGACTAAGCTTTCTCACGAACGAGATGACAATTAATGTCCAGATGTTTTGTACTTCCATGAAAAACAGGATTGGTGGCAATATGAAGAGTACTTTGATTATTACAAAACATGACATGTTGCTTTGAAGATAAAATTCCCATATTAGATAATAAATAAATGAACCATTGCAATCGACATGTAGTGGAAACAAGTTCCCTATACCCGGCTTCAGAAGAAGATCTGTATATTGTGTTCTGTTTCTTGGTTTTCCAAGAAACCAAAGAATTGTCAATGAAGATACAATATCTTGTAACAGATTAACGAGAATCAACCTAGGTAGCCTGATTTGCATCGCTGAAACCCAACATATGAACAGGTGAATTACGCTTAAACATAAGGCTTTTTGTTAGGCTAGCTTTAAGATATTTAAAAACTCACATAGCAGTCTGGAAGTGAACTTGAGTTAGATTAGACATGAAATGACTTAATTACTAGACAGGAAAAACAATGTTGGACGCGTGCTTGTAACATACAACAACCGACCAATTAAAATTAAACATCTATAAGAGAGGGGATAAAACAATGGTGCACTTGAATCTTTATTAAGACGTAATGAACAATCCATTAGAATGGTGAATGGTTTGCATCCTAACATACTAGAATATGATAACAAATCTAAACAATATTTATGTTGACAAATTGAAATTTCGGCATCTGAAACATTGACTTCTAAACCCAATAAATATTTAAGATTTCCTACATCCTTTATATGAAATTTGAGTTTAAGATTTGCTTGACAATATCAATTTCATGAAGACAATTGTCTGCCAAAATTATATCATCAACATACACTATCAAGACATGAAATCAGTTTCATGATTTTTAACAAGGTTATGATCCGTCTAGGCCTGATGCTATCCATAAGATTAAAAAGAAGAGAAAGTTTCTCACACCAACTACGACTAGCTTGTTTAAGTCCATTGTTGGGTTTTCAAAAACCTCTCGGCAAATGTACTGAATGAGGGTATCGAACTCAGGGATTTGGCAAAATTATGCCCGTAAGGGTTTCATGTATAATCAGCTTGGTTGGATGATGATAGTGTAAAGAAAGTAAGGATATAATAACTTTAATGAGAATAAAATGTATAGGAATTAGATTCTATTAGAAACTCTTCAAAACTTAGAAACATCTTTATTAAAGCCTATTTTAATTATCAAAATAATGATAGCTTCCGTCAATTCCTTGATCGGAAACCCTAAAAATTCCTAAAACCCCTTAAATTCCTTTAAAGATTAATGAGAATTTCAGCAGTGAAGTTGATTTTGTCAAACCCAATTACCCTAATTTCGTTCCCAAAATTAGGTCAATTGGGGGTTAAGGTTGAGTTCAGAAAAAGTACCCTGTTTCCACAAAAATACCCCTTCAAAAGATAAACATAAAAAGTGCACAATCACAACCTTTAAAACAAGAGCCTTAAATAGATGTAGAAGATGAAGAATTACAAATATAATCCAATCCCTATACAAAAGAAGTACCTTAGCCACTCATGGTGGGTCACTTCCCTAGAAGATTACACAAGAAAGAACTTCTAGACTCAATTGCCTCCGGATGTTCCGGATGCTTTCCCAAGCTAGACTCTTAAACTCTAAAACTCTTCTTTGTTTTCCTCTCTGGAAGTGATGATTTGAAAGCTTCGTGGCTCCCTCTTTATATAGGAGAATTCGGCCGAAGTTGGTTAAGATCCGCTCAGTGAAATAGGAATGCGCTGAGCGGACTGAAACAAATTCAGTTTTACTCCGCTTAGCGCAAGGATCCGCTCAGCGCGAGAACACGCTGAGCATTGGAGTTCGCTTAGCGCGAGCATCAGCTCAGCGCAAGTATCCGCTTAGCGCCTCTTTCTTCAGCTTTTTGTCACTTTTCCATTCTCTTTTTCTCCTTTAATGGCCTGCACTTGAATTAAACAATTTATGGGGTTTTTGTAGTCATTTATCTCTACTTTTCCTTGGATAGTGCTTTGAATTAATCTCTTTTTCATGAATATATAAACACTTATCAACAACTCCCCCTTTTTGACCTTGCTTGCCCTCAAGCAATAACTTCATATCCATGCCTGAAAACACTAACTCATCGTACATAACTGAGAATTCGCATCATAACGCATACGTATCCAAGATCACTGCAAGTCTATGAAACAATCAACATAATTGGAGTGTAACTAGTGAATAGAGTACTTTAATCAGAATAATGAACATAATGCTCCTCCCACACTCAAGGGACCTGTTTCTCTCTTTTCAATCAAAACCTGTAAGTAAACCATCATTGTTACCTGTCTCAACTTCTTCATACTGATTAGACAAAGTTTGAATCAAAAGGTCTTTTCGGGTTTGTAGTGAGGCTGGGCTATCAAAATATTTCTGGTTTTACTAGGATAACAACAATTTGAGTATGTCAAGAAACTATGATAGGCATTGCAATCAACAACTCCCCCTTTTTGACCTTCTTTCTCTCTCTCTCTCTCTCTCTCTCTCTCTTTTTCTTTATTAAGAGAAAGATTTTTCATTGCTAAGAGAGCATTTTCTTCTATACCTTTATGTTTCCAAAATTTCCATTGTTTCACACTTAACATAGTTTCTTGTGAACACTCAAATGAAAAGGTGGGGAAACAATTTGTATATGTGGTTCACAGGGTAAAAACATTTGGTCGGGCTCAAATCAAGGTAAAAATTTCTCATATTTTATAAGGTTGGTTATTTGGCCCTAGTGTCTGATTTAGAGAACAAAAACATGCCTTTATCATATCCAAACTTTGCCCAATAGCACAATCAGCAAGACTCAAACAATAACAATCACAAACCTGTAATGATATCACTCTCAATAGTGTTTAAGGTGCTCTTCTCACTGGGTTAGGCCGTTCTGATCAAGTCTTATTTCCACTGATTTTACTCCTCTCATGGTAACTGTCATACACCACTCGCAATCACTTTTCAACATACACAAAATCATTAATCAAACAGAGAATTCTCAATCACGCATAGAATCATCAAATGTAACTCAGACTGTCAGCAAATATATCATTATAAACATACAGACCATAGTTTCACTTCCTGCATCTATTTAATCATCCTATACATAAATAGATGACATAAACAACTCTCCTACTCCTCATCTTCTCACATATCATGCTCCTCCTCCTCTCCTGGTGTCTGGAATCCTGGCCCTCCTGAAGTTGAAGTATCCACACCCCCAAACAATGGAGGTCTGTCCCTAGGCCAAACAACTATCTTCTGGAACTGCTGTGGAAGCATCCACGGACCGGTCTGATTCGAATGCTGCTCCATATATTGCTGACGAAAGGAGTCATTCAGGGCACTAAAGGCCCTATGAGTAGAGGCCTGTTGATCATAGATGTGCTCCAAACGTCTGTTCATCTGATCAAAACGTATGTCCATCTGATCAACACGGCTGTCCATCTGATCCAAATGGCTACCCATGTGATCCAGATGGCTGTCCATCTGATCCAAACGGCTGTCCATTTGATCAAATCGTCTGTCTAAATAACCCTGCATCCCAGCAACAGAAAAAGAATCAAAAATAGGAGGGGCTTCCCTTTGTGGCTGGGCAGCCTGTGGTTCTAGCACAGCTTGGCCGGTGGCGTCTACAGCTGTGCAATGGGACTCAATGTAGGATGCATTGAGTGGTCGTTGTAGCTTCTGAATCGGATGGTCGAGAATCAAGACTCCAGCAGCTCTGCACAAATCATGAATAAGCCCTGGAAAGCCCAATGGTTGTGTCACTCCTGTGGAAGATGGCTTTGACAGGACGAACTTCAAGATCTCATCTGATATGATGGTAGCAATATTGATATCCACCTCCGTCAGAATACAATAAATCAGCTTTGCCTTCTCCATGTTGACATCCGAGACATGAGTGTTCGGTGTCACATTAGCCAGAAGAAAGTTGACCCAAATCTGAGTCAGGGTCGTCATACCAGCTCGAAGGATCTTCTGTGCCTTCCCTGTGCGCCCCACCTCATATGTATGTCCTAGTAAACATAGTGGAGCAGCATAATCTGTATCGAAGACGTGTCGACTACTTATGATATGGTGATACCCATCTCGATCATCTTCGCCAAATTCAAATTCAATGCCAAGATAAGTATCTATGGTATCTCTGTCACAGTGGACTGACCTGCCTCTAACCTTAGCTACACGAGGCACCTCATTCTCCCGAATAGGATAAGCGTTGGCGTAGAATTCCTTTACTATTTATGGATTGAACTGTCCAGCCGGAGAGGCTAGAACAGTCCATCTTCTGGCCTGAAGCTGCTGCTGGAATTCTGGATACTCATCTTCCTCCAACTCTACCCTCCTCTCACACAAGAATGTGCGACTCTCCAGCTCTAGGTACCTCTAAAATCTGCTCCTGGTAGAAAATCTTCTCCTATCAAATGTGAGGCTTGTAGGGGTAGGAATGAGATCAGCAGCCTCATTATCAGGAGAGTCGGATTCCTGATGGGGAGAGGAGGTAATAGTTGCCTTTCTTTTCTTCTGCGCATCTATCTCATGCACAGATCTAGGTGGTGCCATCCTGCAAAATAAGAAACTCGTGTAATAAAATAAGTCAACCAAATATTGACGCGCTGAGCGAAGAAAGCTCACCCAGCCCCAAATTCGCTGAGTGAAAGTATTTCGCTAAGCGAAATTTACGCTCAGCTCAGAGATCCGCTGAGCGAAGATGTGCGCTCAGCACAGGGATTCGCTGAGCGCAAGGATCCGCTGAACGAAAACAGATCCGCTCAGCGGATTTTTACAGACCCATTGTTCTTGCATAAATTCAGGTTTATTCAACTAGAAATCCATACAAACATCATGTGAACCTCTATGCTATCCTAGGTTACCATTTTTCACCGAACAATCTCTATAAATCATGCAAATAAATTTGGGAAAGAAAAAATCTGGGAATGAAACCTTAAACCCTAACCCTACAAACAAAATAAATCGGTGAAATGGTTACTTGGAAGGCAGTGAAGACGATGACCGAACGAAATTGCCTCAACAAGAAGCTGTGAGTGTGTGGCCGGATCAAAGCAAAGTGACGCTGAGCGGAAGTTTTAGGATTCTGAGCGATGTGTTTCTCAATTCACATTTTAACTCTGAATCCCGAAAAATTCGCTTCGCTCAACGGATTCTGACCCTGATTCCTGTGCAAAACTGAATCACCCCTTTGATCAGTGATTGTGCGCTGAGCGAATGGTGTATTCGCTGAGCGCAGAGAAAATAAAATAAAAAAATAGAAAAGGAAAGGGAAAATGTTGGGTTGCCTCCCAACCAGCGCTCGTTTAACGTCATTAGCTTGACGCGGACTGTATAAGAATCAATCCATCAAAAGAAAAATAGAAGAAGAATGAGAAGAAGAAGAAGAATACTGGGGTGCCTCCCAGCAAGCGCTTGTTTAACGTCATTAGCTTGACGCAGACCCTTTAGGCATCGGTCACATGAATGATGGTGGTTAGTCTTTCAACTTCACCACCCAAGTAAGCCTTCAACCGCTGCCCATTCACCATCCAACTTCTTTGAGTGCTAGGATCTTCTATTTCAATTGCTCCGAAGGGCTTTACCTCCTTGATCACGAACGGACCTGACCACTTAGATTTTAACTTTCCAGGGAATAACTTCAACCTAGAGTTAAATAACAGCACCTGCTAGCCGGCTTTAAACTCCCTCTTCAAAATCTTCTGGTCATGATACTGCTTCACCTTGCTCTTGTAGACCCTGGAGGACTCATAGACTTGATTCCTCATCTCCTCTAGCTCATGTATCTGCAGCTTCCTCTTGATGCTGGCACCTCTAAGATCAAAATTTAGGGCCTTGAGTGCCCACATAGCCTTGTGCTCCAATTCTACTGGTAAATGACAAGCTTTGCCATACACCAACTGAAAAGGAGACAAGCTAGTAGGAGTCTTGAAGGCCGTCCTGTACGCCCATAAGGTGTCATCTAATTTTACAGCCCAATCCTTCCTCGAGTTAGCTACAATTTTCTCTAGGATACGCTTCAATTCTTGGTTGGACACCTCAGCTTGGCCATTTGTTTGCGGATGATAAGGTGTGGCAACTTTATGTCTAACACTGTAATGCTCGAGCACCTTCTTCAACTGTGCATTACAAAAGTAGGTGCCTCCATCACTGATTAAGACACGAGGGGTGCCAAACCTGCAGAAAATGTTGCGCTTCAAGAATTTGATCACTGTTTTCGCATCTGCCTTTTGAGTAGCAATGGCCTCTACCCATTTGGAGACATAGTCGACTGCCACCAAGATATACTCATTGGTGTAGGACGGGGGTAACGGGCCAACAAAATCAATCCCCCAACAGTCAAATACTTTGATCTGGATGATATTCTGCAGTGGTAGCTCATGTTGTCTTGAGATCCCACCACTTCTCTAACACTTATCACAATTTTGACAATATGAATGAGTGTCTTTGAAAATGGTGGGCCAATAAAATCCGGCTTGAAGTATTTTTGCCGCTGTTCTCTCACCATTTAAATGACCTCCATATGGTGAATTATGGCAATGCCACATGATGTCTCTGACCTTGTCTCCTGCTACACATCTTCTCAACAAACCATCAGCACCAATTTTAAATAAATGGGGGTCATCCCATACATACCGGTTAGCTTCTCGGAAGCATCTCCTTCGTTGGTGCTAGTTATATTCATCAGGAACAATGCCAACCGCCTTGAAGTTTGCCATATCTGCAAACCAAGGTCGCTCATGTACTGTGAATAATGTCTCATCAGGGAACTCCTCCACTATCTCTGGCTCTCGGTGAATCACCTCATCATTGACCAATCGAGACAGATGATCGGCCACTAAATTCTCTAAGCCCTTCCTATCTTTGATCTCCAAGTCAAACTCCTGTAACAACAAAATCCAACGAATTAAGCGAGGTTTAGAGTCCAGCTTGGTCAACAGGTACTTGATAGTAGCATGATCGGTGTAGACGATGATCTTGGATCCTATCAAATAGGACCTGAACTTCTCCAGGGCAAAGACTATAGCAAGCAACTCCTTCTCCGTCGTGGCATAATTAACTTGGTTTACGTTCAACACCTTGCTTGCATAATGGATGGTGTAAAACACTCTATCTGTCCTTTGGCCCAGAACAGCTCCTACTGCATAGTCACTGGTATCACACATAAGCTCAAAATCTTTTGCCCAATTTGATGCCGTGATGACTGGTGTTGTACTCAGTTTCCGCTTCAGGAGTTCAAATGCTTCAAGGCAGTCTTCATCAAAATTAAACTTAGCCTCCTTAACCAACATATTACTAAGGGGTCTTGCAATTTTAGAGAAGTCTTTAATGAAGCACCGGTAGAACCCAACATGCCCTAAAAAGCTTCGCACTCCTTTCACATTAACTGGTGGGGGAAGTTTAGAAATGACCTCTACCTTTGCTGGATCAACTTCAATTCTTCTAGCAGAGATCTTGTGTCCTAGTACAATGCCTTCAGTCACCATAAAGTGACACTTCTCCCAGTTTAGTACCAAATTGGTGTCGACACATCTCCTAAGCACCGTATCTAGACTTTGTAAACATGATTCAAAGAATGTTCCAAAGACAGAGAAATCATCCATGAATACCTCGATGCAGTCCTCTACTAGCTCAGCAAAAGTGGCCAACATACAACGCTGAAACGTGGCAGGAGCATTACACAATCCAAATGGCATCTTCCTGTAGGAAAAAATACCAAAAGGACATGTAAACGCAGTCTTCTCTTGATCTAAAGGATCCACAACGATCTGATTATAGTCGGAATAGTCATCCAAAAAATAATAGAAGGCTTTCCTAGCTAACCTCTCCAGCATCTGATCAGTAAATGGTAGCGGGAAGTGATCTTTCCTAGTAGCCTCATTCAGCTTCCGGTAGTCAATGGACATCCGTCAACCTATGACAGTCCTTGTTGGTATCAGCTCATTTTTCTCATTCCAGACAACTGTCATGCCTCCTTTCTTCGGAACTACATGGACTGGGCTCACCCAAGCATTGTCTGAGATAGGGTAAATCATCCCAGCCTCCAGTAGTTTCAATACCTCCTTCCTCACAACTTCTTTCATCGTCGGATTCAGCCTCCGTTGATGTTGTGCGACCGGTTTGAAATCGTTCTCCATATGAATCTTGTGCATGCAATAGGTTGGGCTAATTCTAGACAAATCAGCTAAGGTCCATCCTATCGCCTTCATATTCTTCTAAAGTACTGCAGTCAGTTGCTGTTCTTCTATAGGTGACAAGGCGCTGCTAATGATTACCGGCTTCTGTCCATTCTCCTCCAAAAACACATATTTCAAGTGAGCTGGTAACATCTTCAATTCCATTTTCTTTTCTGTAGCTGGCATCTCCTTAGTCAACTCCTCCTTTGGACATGAATGGAAGGGATCTCTTTGGCTGAATTCAACATTCGGACATAGTTCTGGATTTCTTCATCATCATCCTCTCCTGAGTTTAACAGAGCTTCCTCTAATATACTGTCTTCAGAGGTGGTCTTCCTAGGGACTCTTACAAGCTCATCAAGAGCATCAACCCTCAAGCACTCTTGCTTTTCTGCTGGATGCTGCATAGCTTCGAACAAGTTGAAGTTGACCTCATCATCCTGAACCCTCACCTTGAGTTGGCCATTATCAACATCAATGATTACGTGTGCAGTCTTCATAAATGGCCTTCCCAGAATTAAGGGAACTTCAGAGTCCTCCTCCATGTCCATTATCACAAAGTCCATTGGAAACAAGAACTTATCAACCTTTACTAATACATATCAGCTATCCCATAAGGGAACTTCATAGAACGATCAGCTAGTTGTAGAGTCATTCGGGTTGGCTTAATTTCCACTTCCCCGATTCTTCTGAGCATAGATAGAGGCATCAAGTTTATGCTTGCTCTTAGATCTAGTAAGGTTTTACCCACTTGGACCGGACCAATGGTAACTGGAATAGTGAAGCTACCAGGGTCTTTGGATTTTGGCGGCAAAGTCTTTTGAATTATCGCACTGCACCCTACTGCCAGCTCTATGGTCTCTTCTTCAGCAAACCTCCGCTTCTTCGTAAGTAGCTCTTTCATAAACTTTGCATAGGTCGGCATCTGCTCCATGGCCTCAATGAATGGTATATTGATCTGGAGCCTTTTGAAGATGTCCATGAACTGGCTGAATTGTCTTTCCCTATCTTTCCGTGAAGGAGCATGTGGATAGGGAACATGCAGAGGGGGTGTACTCTAGATCATTTTCTTATACCTCTCTTTCTGCCACTTACACTCTATTTTTTCTTTTTCTTTATTTTTTTCTGTTTTTTCTTTTTCTTCTAAAGATTCTTCCTCCTCACTCTCTTTTCTCTCTACCTCCTTACTCTGGTTCAGAGACTCCCCCACATCTCTTCCCACCACCTTACCACTACGGGTAGTGATGGACTTACATTGCTCCTTTGGGTTGGTTTGAGTATTAGCGGAAAAATTTCCTGTTTGCTGTTCTGTTAAATGCTTTGCCAGTTGTCCTATCTGAACTTCAATATTCTTCACCGCAGCATCTGAATTCTTCTGTTGGTTCATAAGGGCAAGGAGACCTTCCTCAAGTCTAGTTAACCTATCTTTTTGCTGTGTCTTGTCTCCACCCATACGGTTGTAACTGCTTCTGTGGTCGCCATAATTATTGTGGAAATTTCCTTGCTGACCCTAAGTATTGACATAATGGGCCTCTTCAGGAGCATCGAGTTCGACTGCATTGCAGTACTCATCGGGATGGTTACCCTCACAGAATGTACATATGTACTCCTTTTGAGTCTCCACCTGATTGCATCTTGACACTTCCATCTTATCGAGCCTTTTAGTTATTTCTCCCATTTGATGAGAGAGGAGCTTGTTTTGAGCAAGGATTGCATTCTGCGTGTCAAGCTCTAATACTCCTCTTCTTGATGGAAGGGCTCGATTGTAGTGGGCTTGATGATCACTGGCAGCCAAAGATTCAATCATCGCCTTCACCCCTTCTGGTTCTATATCCGTGATGGATCCGCATGTAGCAGCATTTAGGAGTACCCTAGTTTGCAGTCGCAACCCTGCACAAAACATGTCTAACAGAGTGACTTCATCGAACTCGTGGTCTAGGCACCTTGTTAAGAGCGCTTTGTATCTCTCCAATGCTTCACTCAGTGATTCATCGTGTCCTTGGGAAAAAGTTGCTATTGCTCCTTTGGCTTTGATAAGCTTGGCTTGTGAATAAAATTGTCCCAGAAATTTTTCTTCTACCTCGTCCCATCTTGTCAAACTCTGTTGAGACTGAGATTGAAGCCAAGTTTTGGCTTTCCCAGTCAGTGAGAATGGAAAGTAGTGTAAGTATGCTGCTTCCTCAGCTTCTCCTGTGACTCCCATAGTAGTACAAAACTCATAGAAGGTTGAGAGGTGTGCGTATGAGTCTTCATGTTCCATTCCTGAAAATTGGTTCGAAGTGATTAGGGTGAGCAATGCTGGCTGCATCTGCACCCCCCTTGTTAGCCTGACAATACTAGAGATTTGTCGGGGCCCTCGTTTACGAGGAGTATTTCTCTGTACTCGTCTAAAAAATGGTAGGAATGGTTGACATGGTTGAGGTGGGAATTGTTGAGGTTGCTGGTCACCTCCTTGGTCTGCCATCGTTTCCTCTTCAGATGCGATACTCTCTTCAGGAGTAGGGGCGGAGGAATTTTCCTGTATTTGGGCTAAGCGTTTCTGCTTCCTTGCCCTACCGTTGTTTCTTCTAGCTGTTCTTTCAATTTTCGGATCGAAAATTAATTGAGCAGCTGGAGTTTGACCTCACATAAACAAAGAGAGCAGATATACCCTTTACAGGGGCGTTAATCCGAACAAGAGTGATAAAGAATGAGAAAGAAAGATTAGAAGAGTGAATACACAAAACTCGAATAGCAAAAATTTAATCCAAATCCCCGGCAACGGTGCCAGAAAACTTGTTGGGTTTTCAAAAACCTCTCGGCAAGTGTACCGAATAGAGGGTATCGAACTCAGGGATTTGGCAAAATTATGCCCGTAGGGGTTTCATGTATAATCAGCTTTTAATTGGTTGGATGATGATAGTGTAAAGAAAATAAGGATATAATAACTTTAATGAGAATAAAATGTATAGGAATTAGATTCTATTATAAACTCTTCAAAACTTAGAAACATTTTTATTAAAGCCTATTTTAATGATCAAAATAATGATAGCTTCCGTCAATTCCTTGATCGGAAACCCTAAAAATTCCCAAAACCCCTTAAATTCCTTTAAAGATTAATGAGAATTTCAGCAGTGAAGTTGATTTTGTCAAACCCAATTACCCTAATTTCGTTCCCAAAATTAGGTCAATTGGGGGTTAAGATTGAGTTCAGAAAAAGTACCCTGTTCCCACAAAAATACCCCTTCAAAAGATAAACATAAAAAGTGCACAATCATAACCTTTAAAACAAGAGCCTTAAATAGATGCAGAAGATGAAGAATTACAAATATAATCCAATCCCTATACAAAAGAAGTACCTTAGCCACTCATGGTGGGTCGTTTCCCTAGAAGATTACACAAGATAGAACTTCTAGACTCAATTGCCTCCGGATGTTCCGGATGCTTTCCCAAGCTAGACTCTTAAACTCTAAAACTCTTCTTTGTTTTCCTCTCTGAAAGTGATGATTTGAAAGCTTCGTGGCTCCCTCTTTATATAGGAGAATTCGGTCGAAGTTGGTTAAGATCCGCTCAGCGAAATAGGAATGCGCTGAGCGGACTGAAACAAATTCAGTTTTACTCCGCTTAGCGCAAGGATCCGCTCAGCGCGAGAACGCGCTAAGCGTTGGAGTTCGCTTAGCGCGAGCATCAGCTCAACGCAAGTATTCGCTTAGCGCCTCTTTCTTCAGCTTTTTGTCATTCTCTTCTTCTCCTTTAATGGCCTGCACTTGAATTAAACAATTTCTGGGGCTTTTGTAGTCATTTATCTATACTTTTCCTTGGATAGTGCTTTGAATTAATCTCCTTTTCATGAATATATAAACACTTATCATCCATATAGAGATTTGCGAAGTTTGTAAGAATGTGAACTAGGGTAGCTATGAATGTTAGGAGGAATAGTCATATAATATCTTCAATTAAATCTCCATACAAGAAGGCATTGTTGATATCTAATTGCTACAAGTACTAACGATTGACCAATGTTAAGACCAAAACAACACAAATTGTAATAATCTTTGCCATTGGGGAAAAAGTTTTCATGTAATCAATTCCCTCAATTTGAGAGAAACTTTTTGCAACTAGACGCACACTTCTTTGTAGCGCACTCGATACTAGCATAAGCTCTATGATTGATCTTGTAAACCCATTTACATCCTATGGGTTTAACATTAGGAGGAGGCATAACAATGTCCCAGGTCTCATTTAGATTCAAAGTATCAATCTCAATATTCATTTCCTCAATCCAACAAGGGTTGTGAATTGTCTGTTTATATGTAGAGGTTCAGTTTCAGAGAAAAGAGACATGACAAATTGGTTATTAGAAGAAGGTAATTGATAGTAAGAATTATCTTTTGAATTGGATATTCACATTTTGAGATTGGTTGGTCTGACGAAAGCAGTAAAGGTATTACAAATAAAGTCACTAACATGTTGATAATTGAGGAATACGAGTTGAACAACCTAGTTGAAAAATGGATTTTGTGGTAATAGTAGGCAAAATAGATGTGGGTGGTGATAACATTGGTGACTTATGGTGGATTGTTGATGGTGATGAGTTAGGTGAGGGCAAGGAAGACGACATGTTTGGTGTAGCATTGGGAGGGGGAAATGGGGAAATGGATCCACATAAAAGTAAGTGTTATTGGGAAAAGTTGTGGAAGGTATTGATGGAAGAGGTGTAATGGTGTTAGAGGCAATATAATTGGGCTTGAGCTTTTTGAATTGTAGGATTGCTTCATGAAATGACATTTCTAGACAAAAGAATTATTTGGATTCTAAACTAGAATAAGATACTCTTTTGTTCCATTTAAAAAAAAGAAACACCATATCCAGACCGTGAGTCAACTTTTCATTTTTTTAAGGAATATGAGTGGAGGTATAGAAAAATCAAGTTTGTTATTAAAAAATAATTTAAAGGGGGTTTTATTTTGTATAATAGGTGAAAGAACCCGATTTATGAGAAAAATAACATGTTTAATGGTGTAGGACCAAAATTTATTTGGAATTTCAAATTAAAACATAAAGGTCTGAGCAACATTGAGAATATGTTGGTATTTGTGTTGAACTCTAATATTTTGTTGAAGAGTGTAAAGACAACTTGTTTGGTGAATAATACCTTTAGAAGCATAAAAATTTTTGAGGGAAAATTTGGGGCCATTATCAGAATGGAGAATTTTTACCTTAGAGTCATTGTCTTTTAACATTGATTTTAGACCTTTGCTTTTGTTTTCAGTAAAACAACCTACTAAATCTACTAAAATCATCAACAATTGTAAGAAAATATTTATGACCATAGATAAAAACTTGAGAGAATGGGTCTCAGATATCCATATGAATAGGATTAAATATTTTTTAGGCTCCACTAGTACTAACAAAATATGATAATTTCTTTTCTTTAGTTAAATGACAAATTTCATCAAGTTCGTGAACATGCTTTGAAATAAAAGAATATTACTCATGTAAAATATTGAGTCTTTTGTTTAACAAATGTCCTAAACATATTGTTGATAGTAAAAGCAAAGAAGTGATTTATAGAAGGAACATAAGGTGTGAGACCAAAATTTTCTTCGATGACAAGATGATAAAGTTCTTGTTGAAGCTTAGCCAAACCAACCATCCATAGTCCAATATGAAAAATTATATAATGAATTAAAAGAGAGGACATGAGAAGTTTGTAGTGTGATATTGCAAGTATAGTTAATAGAGAATTACCGTTGGAATTATAGAAATGTGGACGGCTCAAATATTGTAGATGATTGAGAAGGTAATCGTGTTTGTTATAACAAATATTTGATGATAGTAGAAAAAGGATATAATAGAATTTTAGGGAGACCTCTAATAAAAAAAGATAAAAAGACAGATATAAAAAATATATAAAAATAATATAAAATGATAAAATATATGATGATTAATAATTAAAAAAAAAATATATATATATATATATAAAATATTTAAAAACTATTATTATTTAGAAGATAAATAATAATAAAGTTGGAACAAGTTATTAATATTTATAATAATAACTTAAAGGTTAAAATTTTTCTTATTTATAATATAATGTTTTTATTTTATTTTTTATTTAAAAAATTCTATTAAAAGTTTAAAATATTAATTTTTCTAATCTAAAATTAAAAAAATAAGAAAATTAATAATTTTTTAACATCAACATCTAAATAAAAAGATATAAATATATAAATATTTTATAATTTTTAATTACTAAATAAAAAATATATAATTTTTTTATAAATAACTTAGACACTTAAAATTACAAAATATAATTTTATATATGTACTAAAAAGTTCCAATAAATTTCTTCCATTATTCATAATATTTTTCATGCACAAATATGGTAGCGGGCGCATGGTGAACATGCGCACCTTCCTTTACAAGAAGGTATCGAATTAAATGCAGTTCCAAACTCCCCACGTAATACCCATCCACGAACGCTTTCTGTTTTGCCACATCAACCCAATTCCGATCATTTACGAAATTCATTCACACCCTCATATAAAAATATTATATTGTCTCATACTTTTAAAATTCCACGCTTTCTTATTAAATAAGAGTATTTTCAAAATTATTTAATGTAGAAAATAAATATTTTTTTGAAAATAAGCTCATTGAAATAATCATTTCAAAAGACTATAAGTTACGAGGAAAAAAGTTAAGCTTGAATCAGTTTAATTTAAATTGACTAAAATTGATCAATTTTAATATTTAAGATAATATATTATATTTAATAAATTGAAATTAATAATAACACAGATGTTTGAAAGAAAATGTCAGAAAAAAAAAAGAAAATTAACTAAGTATTGTTCTCTAAATAGATTTTGTTAAATAAAAGAGACATAATAATTTCATATTTTACACATATAAACAATAAATTAACTACATATATATATATATATAAGAACTGGAAACCCATCTTATATACCTTTCAAAGAGGAAAACCAGAAACTCATTTGGGTCATAACATCATTGCTCAAAGCATTTCATTTACTTCACTCCAACTTTCTTGTTTTGATGGCGGCGACGGGGTTGCTGAAGAGAGCGGCGCAGCGGGTGCCATCATCGCCGGCGTTCAAGCTGGCACTCATCCGGGCACACGCGTCAGAAGCCCAGGCCCAGCAGGTGGAGCCGAAGGCCCGTGACTCGGGCTCCTTGAAGACGTTTCAAATCTACCGGTGGAACCCGGAGAACCCGTCGAAGCCGGAGCTGAAGGACTACAAGATCAACCTGAAGGAGTGCGGGCCCATGGTCCTGGACGCGCTTATCAAGATCAAGAACGAGATCGACCCCACCCTCACCTTCCGTCGCTCCTGCCGCGAGGGGATCTGCGGCTCTTGCGCGATGAACATCGACGGCTGCAACGGCCTCGCTTGCCTCACCAAGATTCCGTCCGAGGCGACGGCCACCACCATAACGCCATTGCCGCACATGTTCGTGATCAAGGACCTGGTCGTGGACATGACCAACTTCTACAACCAGTACAAGAGCATTGAGCCCTGGCTCAAGCGGAAGAACCCGCCGCCGGTGCCAGGGAAGGAGATCCTGCAGAGTAAGAAGGACCGCGAAAAGCTCGATGGGATGTACGAGTGCATTCTCTGCGCCTGCTGTAGCACATCCTGCCCCAGCTACTGGTGGAACCCCGAGTCCTATCTCGGACCCGCCGCCTTGCTCCACGCTAATAGGTAACGCTCAAACCACGCACTTTCTTCTCACCTTACTTTTGGGTAATTTCTTATCGGAATTTGAGTTAAACCTGTGTAGTCTGCGAAATTAAACAGATTCCCTTGGATATTATTGTGTGATATTGAGTAAAATTCCAATTATAATTGGGGAACAATAGCAAAAATACTTATAATATAGGTATAATACTATGTTTTATACATTTTTGGAATTGGAGTTTCATAGCCTTACATAAATAAAATCAATCAATTTAGGTTAGAGGTAAAACTCAAATTTTGATTAGAGGATAGTATTCAAAGCATGCAAGGAACTGTATGAGTTTTATTATTGTTGTGATTGGGACATGCTGTGCTGTTGGATTCTGTGCGTTTTTGTTAATTGGATTGGAGTTTGGGATTTTAATTTTAGAGCTAGTTTTGTGGTTTGTACTCGTTGTGCGATACGGTGACAACAATGGAAGCGTTTTTTTGTTCCTACATGTGTGTGAAGCTGGATACAAGAAATATAGGATGTGGTGAAAACGGAAGACCGTTTGTTGAGTTTTTATGAAAATCTGGAAATCATGTGTTGATATTTTTTTATTGTGTGATACCGTAAACGCTATTTTGTTTGCCTCGGAGGGGTATCTTTCTTAATTTGGTTTGGAGTTTAGCTTTTAGAACTTTTCATTTGTAAAATCTTACTGCTGAAACTTTGCTAAGGCAAGAATGTTAAGGTCTGTTAAGTTATAAGGGACCTCTCTTCTTTAAGTTAATAGGGAAAGTAAAAAAGAGAGCTTCTGAAAATTTGAGTCTCATTTGTTGTGCAAGAGGTTTGGTTTTTATTTAATCTCTTAAATGCTTTTTTTTTTCATTTTTTTCCCTCTTACATTACTTGAAGTCTAGTCAATTCAAATTGACTCTTAACTACCATATGTTTTCCCACTTCTTGTCTTTATCCTTTTTTTCGTACAAGTGACAAACTTTATGAAATTTCTATGTTACTCTAACCTTCTCTTGAACATTTGAGTCCCACCACCAAGATTCTAGTGTGTATGTATGCGGGTACATTGATTTCTTGGTTGAAATTGAGGGCATGAGAGGAAATTGATTTGGAGTATGAGAGCATGTGTGTTTGTTTTGTTGTTTTTGCCAGTGGGTTTATGCTAATAATAACTGAGTATACTATTTGGTGGGTTCTATGTTTTTGTTGTACTGAGTTGAAGCTTGGTTTGAGAAAGAATTATATAACACACCAACCATGAAAAATGCATTATGCTTTTGTTTCTCTTAGGTTAATATTAGGGCAATATGCTGCTGTTCTTGGTGTACTTATACTGAATAGAATCTTCAAGATGTGGGGCTTAGTTTGCTTCTTGGTTCTATTTTACTTAATTTATTTATTACTATTTTTGTTTGGTGCTTTTTAAGTTTCATTTTAAATCTATCAGAAGTATTAAAATCTGTTCATTGTGTATGTTACTTATTTTGGTTGGTTCATGGTGTTTCTAGTAAGAATGTGACAGATGAATACTACCTCTATTGTTTTTGAAATTACAATACCTCTGTATTCTTGGAATGGCTCTTTTAACCCACATAACTGATGTTTACTGAATTGTGGAAGGAAGTCAGTAATTACTTCAGATCTTTTCCTCCATATATACTACCTTTGTGGACTTATTCTTTTTGTATGACTATGTATATATTCACTGTTCTTCTTGCCTCATATTCACCTTTTTTATGTTAGGCATTATTAACTTTGAACTTCTTTTATTTTCTGTATCGTTATATTTGTAGGCGGTACTGTTGTAGCAAATAATTTGAGTGAGTTAGAGGAGCATTTCTTGATCCTTAGGTCCTACTTGGTCAGCATTAAGAATGAATGAGTTCAAGTCTCCATATTAGAATATACTTCTTTTTTCATTAAACTCAATACATATGATCTACTGCACCGTATCTCTGTTACAGATAGAAACTTTGGCAGTTGGGTTATTCAAAACTGAGATACTGTTTGTGATTTGCAGGTGGATAAGCGACAGTCGTGATGAGTACACTAAAGAGAGATTGGATGCCATTAATGACGAATTCAAGCTTTATCGTTGCCACACCATATTGAACTGTGCTCGTGCCTGTCCAAAGGGGTTGAACCCAGGAAAGCAAATCTCACATATCAAGTCACTTCAACCTAAAGCTTAAAATTCTATTAGAAGCATGATGGTGTTTGCATTTGATCCTTTATGTTGGCATTTTGTATTTTCTTTAAAGTTGGGGATGATATAGCTACATTCTTAATAAAACCTGAGCCCCTTTTGTGAAACTTGGGTTTTTAGTTTATGTTGATTTGTGTTTCTGAAATAAATGTTAATAGCAAACAGAACCCCATCTTATAAATTGGCTGTAGCTATGTTGGATTTAGATATACAAACTAAATACACTCCTTGGAATTTTTAACTAAAAGACACTTTGCACTGTAAATTTGAGAGTCACGCATGTTTCTTTTGTCTAAAATAAAAATTCCAAAGGTTTCTTTTGAGATATCTGTCTCTTTAGGTGAGTATATGCATGTAAAATGTATAGGAACTTGAAAGATTTGCTTCTCTCAATCGTGTTAAATTTTAGGTCAAGGTGATGATTAGTATGACGCTTGGAGTTGGATACGATAGGGCATTGCCTTTAATTTGATTCCTGTTTCAATTTTTGTTAGTATCAAATCATGATTTGACAGAAACAAGAACTTGTTAAAACGAAAAATTATGATTTTTATTCTTATATGTTAGGAGCATGGTAGTTGAGTACATATTTGGGTGGTCATGGCTATTGAAACCAAAATTACATAAGAGACTCTACCAAACTAAAAAATGTACTGAATTTGAAACGCTCGATTCATTGAATTGTCATGAGGAGTCTTCAATTTAAATAAGGTACAAATATAATCAAAATCAGAAAATGTGTACTCACAACTAACACAGCTTTAGAATGATCATTACATCTAATCACAGCTTATAAGAAAAGTATGAACATGTGAAAGAGATTTAATGATTTACGTATACATCAACAAGTTTAGCTCTAGTTTCAGTTGAGAACCATATATAATAGAATGTTGAGAAAAACTTAACATTAGCATTGAGCTAATCTTATACCAAGATAACCATCAGTCATGAAATCGTTGGCAGTAGCTTGGTGTATGGTTTTCATTATTTCTGTTGTGCATTGTATTAATGTTAAAGGTGACACTCGCCTGTCAATCCTCAGGATTTCTCAGGGTATCGAATCATCTCAATATGAGACTATAACAGGTACAAACTCCCCTTAGTCCCATGCTAATTTATTTAGGAATGATGAGTAATAGTTTGAGCCAAATTCTGAGGGGGACCATTACAGAATTTGCATGTCTCTACAGGATGCAACAATGACTGCGACACAGCATGTTGTAATTGTGACATCACCAAACAGCCTCCTCTTTGTGTTCTATGCTGTCAGGAAGATCCGTAGAAATTCAATGTTGAAGACTAAATTTAGTTAAAGAAATTGCATTCATTTCAACTTTATAACTAGAAGAAATCCAAATTCATTTCAATTATTAGCAATAAAAACCCACATATTTGCCTTCATAAATATATTTTCATCCACAAACCCAAAATGTACCAGTCTTGATTTGACTAGCAAAACCCAAAAATCTACTGACTTTGATTTGATGAAGGCGAAACCAAAAATTTGTTATCTTTATTTATGATAAAAAAAATCGTTACTTTATTTATTTGTAAGAAGATGAAATCGGGACATGTTTAGATACATTTTTTCTTAAATTATTTTAAAAGAGCAAAAAATAAAAAAAATCCAAATGCATCAATTAAAAGTAATTGTTTTAAAAATTATATAAGAAACTTTTACAAATTAACTTATGATAAAAAAAACCAAAATTACTGATAGTATTTAGAATATCTTGATGAAAAACTTATTTCATTTACTCTTTCTTTTTCTCCTACAAGTATTTATAGAAAAATTGTCCAAATATACCCTTTGTCAACCCTCCTGTACTCAATACAACTTAAGGTTTTTTCTTCAGTTTTAATAAATTTTCAGATCTTAGTGGCACTATCTATTCACCGAATAAAAAAGACTGCATCCTTCACACGACTTTCTCTCATCCAAAGTATTCTGGGGACTTCCAATGACTTTGATTCTCTTAGAAAAATACTGACTATTTAGCTAATACCAAGAACGCGATTAGAGATTCTATTTTCATTCAACCGCAATTTTTGTCATCAAGAGAACAGCGCATGAAAATAGGCTGAGTGAATAACTAAATTCAATATAAATATAGAATCATAAAAAGTTACAAACTTATTCGAATTGTACAAACACTTTTAACTGTTATTCCAGGACAAATCAGACCCTAGTAAAGCCATGTTTTATAATGTTTCAACTCATGTCAAAACTCTAAGCATAATAAAACTCATCTACAAAGACAATTTATGCTTACCCAAGAATATTGCCTCTTGAAAGATCTGGATATTACAGCAACCCTGATTTCCTATTCTATTCTAGCCTGATAGGTAGTTCTTAGGATGGTAACGTAAACATGAAAGCATGTTAAAAACCTATATGCTTCTTGACAAACCAAGAAATACAATTGGTGATGAAATCTGCACTCTTAGATCAGCAATATCCACATCATGGCCACCTTCTACAAGGCCCCACCTGTCCACCTGAATCAGAGAATCAAAATAATTTTATTTCACACATTATGTTAAGATTATGTCATGTACTTCAGTATGTAAGCACATTATAAGGAGAGAGAAGTTTATGAATTAGGTTATAGATTATAGTGATAGTCATATACCTGAGAATCTTCTTCAAGTCTAATAAGTTCAATTGCTTCCTCAATTTGCAATTTCCCCTGCACCATTCCAATAGCAATAATTAATGAATGTGCTGATGCTGCAATAGCATCAATTGTTGCCAATTCGCAATCATCTGTTTTCTTCAGAAGATTCTCAATAGCCGTTACAAGACCATCTTCCTGCTTTCCACCAAAAATGCTGGAGTAAACAACAGGTTTAAAGCCAAATTCTGACTCTACCCAGTGAAGCAATGGATCAATTTTCTCCACCTGACGATCTGCAAAGGTTGAATTCAAATTCAAATCCATACATCTAAGGCAAAAAAAATGAGACACTTCTTAATCTAGATAACTTTGATTGTTGATAAGAATGTTGCATGTAAAAAAAAATTCTAGGAAGGTAAGGCTTAAATATAATCTTAATTTCACTGAACAGCCTCCACATGTGAAGGAAAAGTGAATTCAACTTGATATAAGTATATCATAACAATACCAACCCGCCAGAAAATGAAAAGAAATCTTTACTGGACTTGAAGTTCATGTTCACATACTGCATCAGCTTAAGCCATAAAATCGAAATAGTTGCAACGGACAAATCCCCACCCCAAAAACCATCAATTAAAAGAGTAAGACAAAATTGCTTTCTACAACATAATTTTAAAGATAGCAACTTCAACTCACCAAATTTTAATGTATCTATGCATGTATACATCAAGCAATCATAACTTTATTAAATGGGATCAGACATGTTAAGACATATCAAGTTATAAACTAATAACATACCATGCACATAGCTTGTCAGCTCATTGTCATCAGGTGCACGACAAAATACTAAATCTTGATTAAATTTCTTCATCAAATTCTCAATAATTTTGCTCCTCGTGAGGGGAACTCTTTCCAGGGCAGTGCAAGCAAGTCTCATAAGAGGCATTGTGAAGGGTCTTATGCCATCCATTAGCTACAATAAATCACTTCATTAGCAGTCACTTCTCCACAGCATCCACAACTTAAAGAGAATATGCAGAGCTTCTAATGGACATCATTAAAGTATTTTGAAGGGGAGGCTGGCATGAGCTATATCACCCCACTAAGTGATTTTTAAATTATTATTAACCTTTTTGGAGGAAAATTTAATATTATGAAACAAATTTCACAGCTTTCATGGAAGCTCAAGGGAAATAAGCATATTTCTTCGGTTTGATGACAAGAAAGGCAGCCCTCAGATTCAGGGTTGTGCAAAATTATGACAAATGAAACCATAACCCAACATTGAATTGAAAAAATAAGATATGAATCTTCAAAAAGTTGTCATTGTTTATGCACCAGCTAAGCCTGATAATTATCCACTGTTCAAATGAACATGGACAACCACTCGACCACTTTTTTCTCAGTGTTGTAACAGGCAATGCATAGCCTAAAATAAAGTCAAATTATGAAAATGGATCTCTTCATGTTAAATAACAACAAGGTCCTATTCAATTTGGTTTTAATTCCCTCTTTCTCCCTCTATAGACACTAAACAGGTCTTACCTATCTCTCTTAACACAGAAAAGAGAATCAGATTAAAATTAGAACAAAACCATGTTTAATGTTACACGATATAATCCATTCCTTACATAACTGTATCGCCTCCGAGGAACTGCCAAAAACACTTGCATCGTGCCTTGCTAAAGCAATTGTTAACTAAAACTCAACACAACACTCAAAAGCGAGTACAAACACAAAAGGCCATACAACAACACCAACAATAAGAGACAAGCCTCTTTCCCCACTGGGCGGCTCTCTACATAAATCAAACAACCTCATAAAGTTCATTCATAATTCATGTCTAATATATACATTCCCATTCTCTAAAATGTTCACTCATCCAACAAAATATTTTGATTCTGTTTGGATATCCTTCAGTAGCACTTGTAAAATAAAATAAGAAATTGATATGAACAAACCTTCTTGTATAACTTAAAACCAACTTATGTATCCCAGATAAATTTTACTTTCTTATGTTCTACTTTTGTCTCATGTAAGTGTTATCTGAGAGTTCTAAACCGATTCTCCCCAACCATTTTTTTTCCTATTTTGTAAAATAATGTTACATAAGTCTTTGGAACTAGACAAATTCAAAATAAACCCCTAATTTTAAATTTTTTACTGTCACTTTAATCTTTAAACACATGTTAAAATAATCATTTAAACACGAGTTTCAAATTTTGATCAGAGAAATTTACAAATTGTACATTCAAATTTTTGTTTTATTTTTCTGAATTTTCTTACTTTCAACAACATTGTCAGGACTAATGGGAATTCAAACAATGTTTTACCCAATTTTTTTATATTAAAAAAGGGACAAAAAATGGCAAAAGAAATTCAAACACCTAGAAGAGCATACCTGATATTCCCATTCAGCAGCAATGGCTTTGGCAAGAGGAAGAGTGGGAAGCTTGAGGGGTCTCTTGGAAGGTGTCTTTAGGGTTCTGTAATCGAGCATCACCGTCCACCCGTTCCCGTCATCGGCTTCTCGAGTCTTCACCTCGTTGTAAAACCGCTTTCCCACGATCGACCCCGTCATAAACGACATCGGCATCGTCACCGATGACGACGACTTCCACTTCCCCGATGGCCCCTTGACGTACACCTTCTCCCCCTCCGAAGAGAACGTGAATGACGAAGGCGGAGACGACTGGGCTGGCTCCTCGTCGGCCGCCGTCACCGTCGCCAGCCCCCGCCGGATCAGGGGGACCGAGAATACCGCCAGAAAATTGGGGCTCCCTGGTTTTATGCATTTTCTTATTAACGAGTGAGCCATTTAAAAAAATAATAAAGTAAATTAATTGAATCTTAGTTCTTCGAGCTTAACTTGTTGGAGTTCGGAAGGGTTATCTGAGATTTCAGCGAGAAGGGAGAAGAGAGAAAGAAGAGAAACAGGATGGTGGTGGGCTTAAGGCCCATCGAAGGGCTTGGGTTTATTTGCTTCTTGGCCTGATTTTAACATTCTGCTTGCCATTTCCATTTGAAATATTTTGTAATATTGTTTTTGATAAAGATACTTTTTACATAAGAATTTTTTGAGATATTTTTAATTTATTATATGAAAGTAGAATAGATGATAAATTTTTAAAAAATAATTTATTTTTATAGAAAAATTAAAATAATAATTCATCTGTTTGATTAAAAAAATTAATATTAGAATTATATTTTTTTTAATTTATTATTATTATATATATATATTTATATATTTATATATATATTTATATATTTATATATATATATATCCAAAAATTCATTCACTTTTTACAATAAAATTGTAAACATTTTTGTCTAAAATAGTGAGGATAAAAAGCGGGAACTATTTATAACCTCAAGTTATTTGACATAAAAAAAACAATTAAAAATCTACAAATTTCATTATAAATACATGCAATTAAAAAAAGTAAAAATAAGAAAGCTTGACACCAATTACTTTCAACAAATAGTTTTAACAATAAATTATATTATTTTTTTCGAACTTTTATTTAATAATTAGAGTAGCATAATAAAAATGTAAAGATATAATAAAAACTAATTCAAGTGAAATAAGAAATTTAAGTAGTTAAAAGAGAGAAAAGATAGGTGTGTTTGATTATCGTAATACAAGATAAGTTGTTTTAAACATGAAATTCTCATATCCGACAATAAAAAGCTGAGCTATTACAATTCACATGTGATGGAAGCAAGTGTCATATACTCAGCTTCTAAAGAAGATCCATAAAAGATAGAAAAGACAGATGTGTAAGGGTGATATATGATTCTTAATATTCCCAATATGATAATGTATATATACAAGGTGATAGGCAACAGAAAAGACAAAGTATCTAGAAGTTACAAATATTTAGGTGATAAGTAACAGTAAAGACAAATAATCTAGAAGTTACTGATATTATTGGGTTAAGGATTGAGCTTCTTCTATTTTAGTAGTGACGGTTTTAGTTAAGTTTTAAGAACTTTAAATAAAAAAATTAAACATTTCATTTTTTATTATTCAAAATCACTATCTATTTCTATACTTTCTACCTTCTCTTTAACTTTTTTTCCTCCTCCCTCATCCTTTTCAAAATCCGAGAGTACCAAAATCCCCTTTGGCTAAAATGAGATCTAATTGCATGTGAGCCTTACTCCCCTTACATGTGATTTTTTCTCTATCAATATAGCACTATGTTAACTTAGGTTCTTAAAAATGTAGCTGATTTTTGGATCAGGTACTTTAGCAGTCAGTTAAAACACTTGGAACTTTACCTTGTAAGAAGGAGTAAAAGCATTGTTGGACTCTAAAATCAAGTAAGGGAAGCTAGTATTATGGATAGCTTGTGTAGAACGCTATAATATTAGGATTTGACTTTAGGAATGATTTTATTGTTGTCTGGATTCCCCTATTTTAGAACTATGTTGAGTGAAATAAAATTGTGTTGATCTAGATAATGAAGGGAAAATTAGATTTTAGCTTGTATATAACTGTGCTTTTTGGTTAAATGTGTTAAATTATTTTAATATTAATGATGGTTCATGTAATTTATAGAATAACTTTAATGTAAAGAAATCTAATGTGATGATTATTAGATTATAATTGGATTAAAGTTATGGGGATTATTTTAGAGATATTAAAATTAATTCCCTCTCTTCTCACTTCTAAGGACAGGATGGTATTTTAATAAATAATTTAATTTATTTATTAAATTATAAGAAATTAACATTGTAGGTTAAAGAAGTTTTATTTATTTAAATTAAATAAAACTTAACGTTGAAGGTTTTGGAGGTTACATAAGTTTCTTTTCTTTTTATTTATTTATTAAATTAAAAATAAGTTAACGTTATTTTTAACTTCTTTTAACGTTAACTTATTTTCTTTTTGAAAATCCTTCTCTCCAACGAAACATGTGTGCATTGTCTCATCTTCTGAAAACAGAAAAGAAAAGCAAACAGAGAAAATACAGTGACTGAAAGGTGACAGGCAATTTCCATATCATCAGGAAAGCCATTAAAGAGAAGTAAGAGAAGAGAAAAGATACTTCTTCATCAAAGGGACATTATGGATCCAGGTAAGTGCTCTAACTTAATTTTTCTAACAAAATGACCTTTTGAATTGCTTGTTGAATGAGCAAAGAGTAGATAAATTTGTTTGGAGTTGTAATTGTATTATGTTTTGCCTCTATTGTATGCTTAAATTGGGAATGACATAATATTCAATTTTGTGTGGAACCTATTTTGAATATTTGAATTTGATATATCTTGAATTAGTGTGTGATCAAGTGAAATGGAACTTGTTAAAGATATATTGTAACTGAATATAGTTATCATTAACTATTTTTTCATTATTTAATTCCTGCGTCTTATTCTCTCCTATCTCAATTTCAATTTTTATTTCTACCATTCTATATATAAACCTTGATACAAATATATTCAATACACTAAAAGTATTACATTCCACTTTCTCTCTTCTCTCTGCCACTCTATCCACCTCCAAAGATCCTTGTTTTCTTATCATAGTCACTATTGTTATCCACCAACAAATGAAAGCGTACTAATATGGTATCAGATCAACGCGGGATAATTCCCGCTTTGCTTCCACTGTGTGATTACTCTTTTGTCTATTCTTTCCTTTCTTAATTTTTTTCTCATGTATCCAGAATTATGGGTACATCAACAAATGAAATGAACAATTACATGAATCCTGCCAACCAATATTATCTCCATCATGGAGAAAATCCAGGTATGATACTTTTTAGTCCACCATTGAACAAGACTAATTAGTACACGTAGAGTCAATCCATGAAACAAGCTCTCCTCACTTAAAAAAAATAAAGTTCGTCAACAGGAGTATAACCCAACCCAATCATGATGCACCCAATTTCAATATCTAAGAGAGATCTAACATGATGATATTATCTCATGGATGACCCACACCATGACCAAACAAATAGCCCAGAGTGTAACCTACATTGAGAATGTGAAGAATCTTTAGGATGATTTGAAAGAAAGGTTCTCCAAGAGTGACCAATTTCGCATATCAAACTTACTCTAGGATATATTCACTCCATACAACAAGGAAAAAAACTGTTTCTGAATATTTTACAGATCTAAAGGTTCTTTGGAAAGAGTTTGAGACAATGTGATCCAAACCCAAAATGTACCTGCGAAGTGAAGTGAGTTGCCAATTGATGAAGACCATCATAAGTTACAAAGAGTCTAAACGTGTTATATCCTCATTAAAAGGATTAGGGGATGTATATGCCACTGTGAAAACACAGATCTTACTCATAGAACCATTTCCAAAAGTCAATAGAGTTTTCTCCTTGGTTTTACAGTAGGAGAGACAATTAACAAGAGGTATCTTTTTTTAAACCAATACTCTTATTAATTCATATAATTCGCAGGGAAACTGTAAACATTCAGGGAAAAGCAACAGTAGTTGGAAACCAATGAAAGGAAGAGGAAAGAATCCTAACCAAGAAAAGTAGTGCAATTACAGTCATAAAATGAACCATACTACAAATGAATGATATTCCAAGCATTTCCTCCTTGGTACAAACACAAGAATGAACATAATGCAAATAACTTCATTGCTGGAAACAATTCTAGGGTCAAAGAAAGATCAAGAAAACATTGCAGTCAAGCATCAAGAAAAGAACCAAGATTGGATACTGTTCACATAAGAACAAATGCAACAGATTTTAAAGATGCTCCAGGAGTCAAAACTTGAACCACAACACAAAATAAACAGCTATAGTGAGAACTCTTCTAGAATCATAGAAGAAGGTAAACACACTTCCAAGTCATGGATTTTAGATACAGGTGCCACATATCATGTTACTCATGATATCTCTCATTTTATTAACTTCCATGGAATTAAACCTATGATAATTAGACTGCCAAATAATTCAACTTTGAATGTCAGATATGTAGGGACAATAAAGATAATTGATAATCTAATAATCTATAATGTGTTATATATACTAGAATTTACCTTTAACCTCATCTCTGTGCATTGTTTGATTAATAACCTCAATTGTGTACTAATATTTTCCCACAAGCATTGGTAGATTCAGGATTCCGCATCAAAGAAAATGATTGAGAGAGCTAATCTGGTTCATGGCTTATACTATATTGAAGCATCAAAGAGCAGACGTATGATCAACACTGCAAACATAGAGGATGATGACACCGATATTGAAAAAGCAAAAATTGAGGTGAAAAGGTGTCAATGTAGTCAAGGTCTTCAATTTGGTTATACCCTTTTTCCACCAAACGTGTTTTGAACCTTTCAATGCTCTCGTTAGATTTATATTTAATTTTGTAAACCCAACAACACCCAATTGCTTCTTTGTCAAATGGCAAGTTTGTGATGATCCAAGTTTGATTGGCTTCTAAGGCTGCCAATTCTTGATTCATTGCCTCTATCCAACGGTTATCCTTTGATGCTTCTTGATAAGACCTGGGCTTAGTTATAGATGATATAGATAATACAGTTTTCTAAAACTGGGTAACAGTGATTTATAATGGAGAAAAGATTCAATAAGGTATTTAGTCTTATTCAAGGAGACAACAGTTCTATTAGCATAAAGATCAAAATCATTAAGATAAGTGGGAGTTTTCCTTTGTCTAGTGGATGTTCTTAATATGCTCTCAGAATTAGAAGTTAAATTTTGATTATCCTGAATGCTAACCTAAGTATCAGATTCATGGTTTTGAGGTGGATTATCAGTTACATGAGGGTAACTATCAATATCCATTTGATGATCATAGAGAAAATCACGCAGTACAGGTAAAGAAATATCTTTATTTTTAGTAATATTTTTGTTATATTAGAAATTGATTTTCATAGAAAACAATATTTCGTGATACATGTTTTTTGGTATTGAGATATTGATAACCCTATGTATGATGCTTGAAGTCAAGAAATATATCAGGAGAAGCTTAACTGTCAAGCTTTTTCCTATGGTCAGTAATAGTGGCATAACAGAGGCAACCAAATATGCGCAAATTTGAAACATCACACATTCTTCCATACAAGTTTTTATAAAGAGAAGTATTTTGAAGTAAAAGTGTGCGAATACAGTTAATTAAGTATGCAATATGGTCGATAGCAAAACACCAAAAATCAGCAGGTAAATTGTATTGAAAAAGGAGTGACCTAGTGACATTAAGCAAGTGTTGATGTTTCCTTTCAGCTATTCCATTTTGTTCAGATGTTTCAATGCATGTAGTTTGATGTATTATGCCTTTAGAATTAAGGAAATCATGCATTGCAAATTCAATTTCATTGACTGTTCTAATGATTTTAATATGAGCGAAATTTTTGTCTTTCTGGATAACAAAATTCATAATATGGTTTCTTGTTTCAAATTTTTTTTTCATTAGTATTATCCATGTAAAGCGAGTATGGTCATCAATTATGGTAAGAAAATACCTGAAACCACGCATTGAAATCTTTTGACATGGACCCCATATGTCAATATTTGAAATCTTTTGACATGGACCCCATATGTCAATATGTATCAAATCAAAAGGTTTATCAGAAATATAATTACTTAAAGGGAAAACCAACTTTCTTTGTTTAGCACTGTGACATGTATCACACACATAGTTCTTATTGTGGGAAATGTAAGGATGTGATAATTTCATTACTCTTAACCGTTCAACATATGGGTGCCCTAGTCTAAAATGTCAAATACCTAAAGAATAGCAGGATGTTCATCAGATTGCATATTAAGAACATATAGACCACCAATCATTTTAACTAAACCAATCTTCTCTTTGATTTTCATGTCATGTATAAGATAATAATTTGAAAAGAATAAGAGTTCATAGTTCAAAGATGTGGTTAATTTGGATATAGAGATCAGGTTAAACGAAAAAGTAGGAATGTAAAGAATATTATTAAGATGTAAGTTCTTACTCATTTTGACAGTTCCAATGTGTGTAACAAAGATAGTGTGGCCATTAGGAAGTTTGACAGGTATATTTTTAATCAATCTATATGAAGAGAAATTAGATAATGAAGCACACACATGATTTGTGACTCTTGAGTCAACTATCGAAGAAGTGGTACAAGGTTTGATATTAACTGGTGAATTCTGATGCAAAGATTGCGTGGATGTAGACTTTAATTGATTGACTTGTGTTTGATTTGCAGAATTATCAACCTTGTTAGTTTGTTGTAAAATATTGAGAAGAGTTTTGTATTGTTGTGAGGATATGAAAATTTCAGGTTCTTTATAATTCTTTTGATCTTGGTTGGTTTCTTCTTGAATCTTCATATTGTTAACTTGTGATATGTATTTATGGCAAGACGGATAGCCATGTTTTCGAAAACACACGTCAATGGTGGGTCCAGTCTTCCTAGAAAGAGTACATATTTTTCAATTTCTGAAAATCTTGTGTTCTTGATTGGAAGGAAAGTCATGTTTCCTATAGCAGATAACTTCTGTATGATCGTTTCTGCCACAGAAAGAACAAATAGCAGTAGAGTTCCTTTGTTTAAGATGAAGAGAAGATGATGTTATGATTAGCAATAGTAGTTGATACACACACAGTAACAGAATACATAGCAAACAGGGTGTAACATAGTATAGTTATAGGTTATTTATGTGATCATTCCAAAAACAAATTAATTCTAACTCAACACAGTTTCATAAAATTAAAAAAACAGTCATGCCATATTCACAAAATCAAATCATAACAACTCATTTTGGCAGAATACACACCACAGAACATGAATCCAGCTAAACAAATTCTAGGTTCATCCAAATGCTATAAATTTCCAATTTTCATCTTAAGAATAACAATATGACAATCATATACACAGTTTTAAATCTCATATCCTAAAATCTTAGGAATCTTAAATTAACACTAGTTTCCTTATCTAATTTTTGGGGTCCAAATTATCTCTTTTTCCATTTCACATAACAAAGTTCTTAATACTTTAACTAACTATCAAAACACCTATTTCACAATCTAAATACACTACTAAGAACTTAAATTAATATAGAACCATATTGATGAAAAAAAATTCACTTACAAAAATATTGAACTCTTAATTTTTATAAAATAAGTTTCACTTTTACTTAATTTTATTTAAATTTTCTAAAATTTAGAAATATTTTTAAGAACATTAAAATATAATAAAATATATACATAAATAATTAAAAATACAATTTCTTTCTATTGGAGAATAATATCTATCCTTTACATAATTTCTAATTTACATAATTTTATATATATATATATATTTATTTATTAAATTAGATGTTCCTAATTTAGTTTGATCTTTTATTAATTTTCACCCATCAAACACAAAAATCAAATTCAATTTCATTCAACAATTTTTTTAATAATTTGATTTATATTAATTATTAATGAAAAATTATTAAATGTAAAAATATTTATGAATTTTTTTATATAATTATTATTTTATTTATAATTCCAATTTTATTTATATTTATAAATAAATTATATAAAATTATATTTAAAAATTATTATATAAAGTTATTATGATTTTTTAATGAATGTAAATAAAATAATTTTTAAAAAATATATTTTTATTAATTATTATTTAATTTTAAATATATAATTTTATATTTAAATATAATAAAAAAAATTATTTGATTTTTAATTTAAAATTTGAATAAAAAATAAAAAAAATATATTATTTATATAATTTTTAAGAATATTGTGAATGTATTTAAAAAAATAAAGTAAATATGACAGTGTAACAAAAAAGCTTGATGGGCATGAAGAACCCCTCTATTTACGGCATGAACCTGACCATTTTTACATCTTTAATACATCCTTTAGTCTTTGCTTGTTTCCCGTGATGAAAATTAGGGAATGAAAACACGAAAATCGAAATAAAAGTAACGTCTTTCTTTTCTTTTCCGTGTTTATGGATGAAGAAAACAAGGAAATAAATAAGTCCATTAATCCTTACGTTATAAAATGTTATTGCATCTTGAAATCTTAATTGCATAATGGTGAATAGTCATTTTAATTTAATATGTTTTGCTTATTTTTTTAACAGTTAGTCTAATAAATGGACAGTTTAATTATAAGGTTTCTCTCTTTTATAAATGAAAGAGTTTTGACCTTCAGTTATTAATTTTTCAAAGTTTTGACCTTCAGTTATTAGTTTTAAAAGTTTTTATGGAGAGTGTCACTTCATTATTATTATTTTTTATTAATAAATAATTAAAAAATAATATTCAAATAATAATAAAAAAGTATTTAATTTTTTACTATTTTTTTTCTTTCAAATTATCTCTCTAATTCAAATAAAAGATGTGTGAATTGACACCCCATTATCTAAGAATTGCGGCTATGAAATGAAGGAGGGACCACACCTTTTACAATTGATAAAAAGGCACAGCAGGCCCATAATTTTTTTTTTAAATTTATATTATACAAAATGATATTTAAATATTTATAATTTTGAAAAAATCCATTCATCTCTTGAATATTTTTAATATTCATTTTCTTTATTTTATATATGGAAAAAATAACATTTTTTTTTCTATTTTTTTTAATAAACAAAACATTCAATAATAATAATATTCTATAAATAATTTGAAAAAAATAACTTTTTATTTATTTTTTTAAAATTCATCTGAATCCGATCCATTTTAACTATGAAGTTTCTTAGAGAAGAATTCTTATATTTACTTCATACTCTTGGTTAGTTTTTGATTTAAAAATTTAATAAGAAAATTTTATTACTATTAAATTAAAAATTTAAAGAAGAAATACTAATTTTAAAAATAATTCAATGTCTCTTTTTTTATATTGTTATCCATGCTTGAGATTATTGTCTTTTCGTCATAATTATTTATACTCTCACAGGTATAAGAGTGTATTTTTTCGTCATAAAATACTTTTCTATTTTATTTATTGATAATTCACAATGATTAATAGTTATCTTTTTTATTAATATTTATATTTATATTTAATTAATTAATGATTAGAAGGAGAATAATAATCTTTAATTTAATATTAAAACTCATCTCCGGTTCTATTATGAGAAATTTTTTTATTTTATTAATCTTTTGTTATTTTTGACTAAAAATAATAATTAATAATTTTTTAATCAAATAAATAATAAGAAACAATTTTTTTTTTAATTATAACTTATGCCACATTCATTAAATCATCCAACAATAAATCATTATAAAAACTCTTTTACCCTAATTTATTGCATCTGAGAGAATTAAAAATTCAAAATAATTTATACATGAAAATAGAATATAATCAAGAGTAATTCTCATTACAATTTTAGATTGAATTTTTACTTTTTTTTAGTCATTTAAAAACATTACATAATATATGTTTTACATCTTTCTAAAATTTCAAATATATTAAGTACGTTGTTAGAATTTTTTTTTTATATTAATTCATCCTAAAAAATATAAAATATTTTTTAGTCCTATTAATAATAATGATAGACCGAAAACAAATACATATAACGATTTTAACATGTAAATTTTACAGTTAAAAACAATTTTGAATAGCTGTATAATAAATATTACGTTAATATTATTATTTATATAAACTTTTCATCTATTATGATTATTAAAATTAATATAAAAATATGTTTAAATCATGAAAAATATAATTAAGTTTTAGAAGAACTAAAAAATACATTTAAATTTTAGAAACGAAAATAATACGAAATTTTTTTTAAAGATATATTTAATATTTAAAAAATATTACCGAAATAAAAAATTTATTTTAACAAAGAATATTTAAATTAATTAATTTTTTTCAATTTTCCAATATAAGTTGAATTTGTTTAGGGTAAGTAAATTATTTTAAATTTGTAATATAGGTTGAATTCATATAGCTACAAATAAATCACATTCATATTTATATTTATATCATATAAAAGAATAAAGGGTAAAATAATTTATTAAAACTATTTTGATAACTGACATTTATTATCATTATTATTATGAAAACATTGCATAAAGTCAATTTGACTGAATATAGCTGTAACCGCGTGAGTATATTTCCAGCAGTAAGTAGCAGGCTAGCAGTGTATACAGACATGGTAAGTGGCTAAATTCACAAAACTTGTATAGACATGGTAACTGGATAAATTCACAAAACTTAAACCAAATGCATTTTCCATAGATACAAAAAACAAATTGAAAAAAATGGAAATTTATTTTGTTAAAAGATTCTTAAATATATAACCAAATTAATATATATATATATATATATATATAAAATATGGTGTAAATTTTATTTAATTAAATTAATTTTATAAAATTAAATTAAATTTAAAATTTATTTATAATATAATATCAGAATTTATCTTAATAATATTTTAAAATATTTATTAGTTTATTTATAAATTTTTTTGAATTATTATTAAAATATTTATAAATTTTTAGTTTCAATATTCGAGTTGAAAAATTCCTGAGTTAGAGGTATGGTCCACACTCATATTAAGAGTATATATCTATACTTGTGATTTATCGTTGGAACAAGTTGAGGAAAGAATCATGGCTGGTTGGAATTCAGTTCCACTCCATGTCGCCTATGAAGTTCTGGGTTGGTTTGCTTTTGCTTCCTGGTCCATCAGTTTCTATCCACAAGTCATCTTGAACTTTCGCAGAAAAAGGTACCACTAGCTCAAAAGCAATGGTTTTTTCTATCATTGCTATTACTTTCTGTGTGATTCTTCTTTATCAATTTCTTATCTTACAAATCTTTTGCTTTTATTTGATTTTGTGTTTTGGTTTTCCATTGTGGTACAGTGTGGTGGGTCTGAACTTTGATTTCGTGTTGCTGAATTTGACGAAACACTCCTCCTATCTCATATACAATGCATCTCTGTACTTCAGCTCTACTGTTCACAAGCAGTACAGAGACAAATATGGTCAGAAAGAGGTTTGTTTGTTCATATCCAATTACTTTTAAAAGTAACAATCCATTTTTCTATATACAACTACTGGACCACCTTTTTAAATAATATTATCATAAAAATATAATTATTATTATCATATTATTTTATAAGAGTTCTCAAAGGCTGTATAAGAAAAATTGATTGTCAAATGTGTTTTTCTTAATATAATATATCCATTTTCTTTATTGAAGTTAGATTGGTTAATTTCAGTTTGTGCTATGAATGAGGAAATCCATGTTTGTCACCTTACACAGTTTTGTCCTTAAATATATGTGGGTATTGCGTTTCAGTTTTAGATTTGAAAATGCTCAAAATTTTAATGGCTAGAATGCTGAACAAGTCACAAGATAATATGAATATTATTCATTGATTCAGAAAAGATCACCATTTTTTTGTCCATTTTATTGTTTAATAACTATATTATATATCTGCATAAATTCATTAGCTAAAGTTCATTCTACATTTTTTTATATATTTCAGATGATACCTGTGGCAACAAATGATGTTGCTTTTTCAATCCATGCTGTTCTGTTGACAGCAATTTCCTTGTTCCAGATTGCAATCTATGATGTTAGTGCTACACACTCTTTAGTAAAGCTTATTGTTCTTGTGATGAATTAATGATTATCCTAAAAGAAGTTATGTTTTCATGTAGCGGGGAAGTCAGAAAATCTCTAAAATAGCATTTGGAATTCTCTTTGTTACGTGGACCACTGCT
Organism: Macrotyloma uniflorum; assembly: GCA_016859785.1. Lineage (NCBI taxonomy): Eukaryota > Viridiplantae > Streptophyta > Magnoliopsida > Fabales > Fabaceae > Macrotyloma > Macrotyloma uniflorum. Next base: position 780,870 of record BDMB01000041.1, on the reverse strand, counting down.
GCAGTGTGTTTCTTTGTAGCATTGCACAATCATCACTGGCTCTGGCTACTCTCAGTCTTCTCGTACGTGTCCTGTTTTCATTTTTTGCATGGACAATTGCATTAATTTACTTCTGTTATGAATCATTAAGAAATTTGCATAGTAGAATCATAAGACCAAGTTTTTCCCCATGCCATTGTTATAATGCATCATGAATGATGAATGTGTCCTGAATTTCTTTCTGACTTTTGCTGAAACTGATCAACTTGCAGTGGCATTCAAATATCTATGACTGTTATAAAATATATTCCCCAGGTTAGGTTCTATTCGAATTTGTATGATCTCCTTTTAATTCTGTTTCCTCATGTTTATATTATTGCCTGGGAAATTTAATTGATTTGTGAGATATAATATAGTTCAATTCTTTGAACTAGGAACCAGTAAGATTCTGCCAGCCTTGTCTTCAATGAAGCATATTTTGTAATGCAAACATACACAATCTTAAGAATGGCTTTTTTATTAAATTGACTTTAATGCATTTGAGGACTGTTTCATATTTCTTTGGTCATCAAGTGAAATGATTTTGTTTTTTTAACCAAGCAAGCCATCTGATATTCAGTAGTAAACTGCATCATGAATACAGGCAGTGATGAACTTTATGAGAAAAAGTACAGAAGGTTGGAGCATTGTTAACATTCTACTGGACTTTTTCGGCTCCATTGCTAACTATGCACAAATGTCAATGCAATCAATCGACCAACGTAAGTCATCTTCTTTACCGAAGGTGTAGTTCTATTTTTAGTTAAAAAAATGCTAGTAACATACTCTGCAAGACTCTTTTAAACCCTCTATTATTGATTGAAAATCATTTAAAATCATAAAACTTTGGTTATTGAACCTTTTATTGACAAGTCTCAATCATGATTTTGTAATTTTGAATGAATTTTGATCAATAATATAGAGTATGTTAGAAGAAGTGTATCAGAGAGTGTGTTACTAATATAGTTGAATTTGATATAGTTTTCACATTCCAACTTTGATTTCCAGATTCTTGGGTGAACTTCTATGGAAATATAGGGAAACTACTGCTATCCTTGGTATTGGTTTCATTCTGCAAGAGATTTTAGAAGCTAGATTGTGATTCTGATCTGATAGAATTTCTACTAACATTGCTATTGACAAAAATGAACCATTGCAGGTGTCTGTATTCTTTGACATCCTCTTCATGTGCCAACACTATCTGATATATCCTGTGAAGAAAGGGAAATTAGAGGCATCCTCTGAACATGATAATGCTAAGTCTTCAGATAGACAATTGGTCGAGAATGTCTAAGATGTAACTTATTTCACCGTCTCTCTTGTAATAATTCAATCTAAATTAATCTCTTTGCTCACACAGCATATGATAGAAGCTTTAACTCTTTAGGCCAATGTTTCTTAGTGAGTTTCACTGAAAATTCCATATCATAAATGCTATTAGTGTATAAACATATAAACATCAAATTAAAAGAATTATTAGTCTCCTTATCATTTTCTTCTTTATTTTCCTACCAATTATTCGTTTTTTTTTTAGAATTGTAAATTTGGTCAATGATCAGATCAATTTTAACCTCTTTTTAAACTAAATAATCTTTTCAATGACTCATTTTTTCAAAAAATTCAATTTTCAAAATCTTTACATAAAATATTAGAATTGAAATAAAAATGGAGTTATACTAAAATAAATAAAAATTTGTATAAGATTGTTTATATAATAAATAATTATTTATTTATAATTAGTTATGAGAATATTATTTTTTTATTTTTTTTATTTTTGAATATTTATAAAAAATTAATATTTTATTTATTATTTTTATTTTTTTAAAAGTGGTCTAATTTGATTAATTTGACTACATTTTTTTTAAATAAATATTTTTGAAAGTCTCAATTTTAAAATAGACTTTTTACTTAAAAAAATTATCCCATAAACTAAACCTGACCATATAATTTTTGTGGACACTTTATTCCTACAAAAGTTTTTCTTATGATTAGATCAAATTAATGGATTGACCCTTCTCCAAGTCTTAAATGGTGGAAAATTGAGTTAGTATTCATTTCTTGAATCTATATTGAGACTTCGGTATTTGAGATCCTAAACAAATTTTATTTAGGATTTTATTTAGCTTCTTCCACTATCCTAACACAAGTTTAGATTCTATATTTTTAAGAGATAAAATTACTAGATTTAGAGTTTTGTATTGAAAGCTTTTTAAATAAAAGTGTAGTGTGTACTCTTACCCAAATTGTATAGACTTAATTTTTAAGTGAATAAAATATTATATCAAACTTTTTTCTTAAATTCTTTCTAAGGAAAAGAAAAATCTGATATGAACATAAACTATTTTTTTTTTTAATTTTTTATTTCAAAACTTTAAATTTTACATTTTTAATAATAAGTTAGACCAAAATTTACATTATATCTATTCTAATTTGACTTATTTTCACTTTTATTTACTTTTAAATTATGATAATAAAAATAAGTGATGTAGAAAAAGAATGCGAGTTAGTATATAAAATGAAATAAATAAATTGATTATTTATGTGTTTGGTGGAAGGTGTTTGAAACGTGTAATATTATTATTATTATTATTATTATTTTGTTTTTGTTATTTTATTTTTATTAATTATTGTTTTCCATTATTTGTTTTATTATTTATTATTTTCAATGATTTATTATTTTTTTACTCTTTATTGTTTTTTTTTTATTGTTTACTATTTTTTTTATCGTTTCTACTTTTGTTTTTTTTTAAAAAAAAAAAAAAACATGTAAGGTATTATTACGAAAAAATTATTCCATACTCTATAGTTAATTGTGACATGTTACAATTAATGAATAGGAAAAAGATGTAAAACTTATGAGGAAATAAAGGCAAACTAAAAAAATTAGGAAAATTTGTATGGAGGTAATCTAAATCTATTCCTGGAAAACATACAATCTATACAACTTTATATAGAAAACATGTAACAAATTCAAAATATCAATTTTATATATATATATATATATATATCAATTTTATATCTATAATGGAAGAATAATATCTCTAAACAATTCTAATAACTTTCATGTCTATTTTGATGACGTGTATCATAGGAAATTAATATATTTTTCATGATATAATAAAATTTGTAAAATTAATATTAAAAATTAATTTTTTTTTTTTTATAAAATTTGAATCTACTGTTTAATTTTATCTACACGATTATTTGTTCTTGATTATCGCAATACTAACAAAATTATAAATACAAAACAATAATGATAAGTTAATGTAAAAAAAAAAAAATTCAATCATAATAATTTGATATTCGCATTCTTATCATCACAGTTATTTATTTAATTATATTTAAGTATTTAGATAATCATAAATATATTCAATCACATGCACTTATTATACTCATTCATTCATATGTATTCATCACACTCATTTATTCACATGCATCTAATATATTAGACAAATTCTTTTAGAAAATTATGTGGAATCCTTAATCTCAAGGGTTAACAGTTGTTCATACATATTGATTATCAGACCATAATTACAATTTCTTTTAGTCTTTTTTACCTCAGGACTACTAGCTTTTCCCCATTTGTAACCACACATTAGGGTGATTTCCCTACACATATCAAAGCACGATGACTCAGCCTACCATAATGATAAGTGTAGTTGAAATTTACATCAACTTCTCACCACATGGGATCTTTGTCTATATGACTAGAATACTTGAAGTCTAATGAAACATCTAGAATTCCATATGTATATTAAAGTTATACCAAATAGTACTATGTGATAACCATTTGACTCACACACATATCATACATAATCATTTATGCTTAATAAACCATACAATATAGTCTTACAAGCACATAATCTAGTTCACAATCTCATAGTCACAGTGTCATTTTAGGCATACAACCATCTTATCTCATTGGCATCACTCTCATCTCAATCTCATTAACATCGCTACCATCACAGTCTCATTGACACCACTACAATCATAGTCTCATTGACACAGTTGTCATATAATTTCCACAATTTTCGTATAATCAATCACAAGTCACAAATAGAATTTTCATCATCATCATGAATTCCATCTAACACTAAGTATCACCATAATTTACATATTTCATCTAAATAATTCATCATATAAATTTTTCCATATCATGCATTACCAAATCTTACTTCACATGATCCAACAACTTAATTATACAACAATTTGTGACCATATTACATCACATTTCATAATTTACCAACATATTTCTCCCTCCTAAAAAGGCACTTTGTGACTCATCAGTCACCTTGTGTATACACCTCTTCAGTTTGTTAACTAATACTTTGGTCACTATCTTGTAAGTACACCCAACCAAAGAGATTGGTATATAATAGTTGAGACTTATTGGTTCATCCTTCTTAGGTATAAGTGAGATAAATGAGGAGTTGCACTCTCATGGCCATATATTGTCATTATAAAATTCCTCTACAAAATTCATGATGTCCAATTTTAAAATTTCTCAGAACAACTTGACAAACTTAAATTAATCTCATTTGGTCCTAAACTTTTCTCACTTCTGCACATCCACACAGCTTACCTCACTTCAACCTCTTCAAATCTTGTGGTTAAAACCTGATTGTTAGTAAGATATATCGACTGGAATTGAACTCCATCCAAAGTAGGTCTAACTCCCCTCATTTAGGTGAATATTTCTTTGAATACCTCATAAACTGACTCTTTTAATCTATTAGGCTCCTCTTACCAGACCCTTGAAATATAAAGGCACTTAATGTTATTTCTTACCCTTCTCCAGTTTACTACTACATTAAAGTATCTCATATTATAGTCGCCAAGGGGAATCCATTTAGATCTGACTTTCTATCTTCCAATCAACTCCTGTTTTAGGTTTAGTTTCTTCAATTCAGCAAATAATTATTGTCTCCTTCCTTTTCCTTCTTCATCTAAGCAACCCCTTTCATCTAGAAGATCTAGCTTGCTGATATGTTTCATTATCCTATGAATGTTCATCTCCACATCACCGAATACTTCCTTGTTCCACTTCTTGAGATCTCTCTCAACAATTTCAACTTTTCTTTAAACACATAAGAGTCTTCTCCATTACACAGATAACTCCTCCAAGCTTCTAAAACATAACACACATATACATTATCCTCCATCCAATCATCTAGCACCCAGAAAGGTTTTGGTCCCCAATCGATTGAGTCATATTTCAACACCAGCGCACAGTTATCTGATCTATTCAGAGCAACTTTAATGCATCCTGACCAAACATCTAGCCATTCCTTGGATACCATGGTCCTATCTAATCTATTCAAAGCTTATCCATTTAGTGTATACCAACTGAATTTTCTCCCCATCATTGGAATATCTACCACTTCCATTTGTTCAATGAAATTATTAAATTCCCTTGAGTCTTGAGCTCTATTTCCTCCATGCTTAATCCCTTACCTTTCCCAATCATATCTTACTAAATTGAAATCCCCCAACATACACCATAACAGAAGTGGGCTTTGAGCCTAACTCAACCTCTTAAAACCGGCTTATGAGGTGAGGTTTGCCCCCACTTTATATATATTAATTTGGCCATATTTCTAAGTGATATGGGATCTCCAACAGATCCCCTCCACGGTTGAGATTTCATTAGCTCGAACATGAGACTGGACAATTGTGCCAAGACAATTGTAAGACGACATATGTGGGTGAGTAGGACTGGACAATTGTGTCAAAACAATTATAGGACGACATATGTGGGTGAGGGGTGGTGTGATAGGCCGAACAACTTTGCTAAAATAGGCTCTAATACCATAATAGAAGTAGGTTTTGAGCCTAACTCAACCTCATAAAATCGGCTTATGAGGTGAGGTTTGCCCCCACTTTATATATATATATATTAATTTGGTCATATCTCTAGGCGATGTGAGATCTCCAACACACCATTTCCTAACACTATGCTGGTTTCTGATCCCCTTCAACTTTTCCCACAACTTGCTTCTCTCCCTTTTATCAAATGGGCCATACACGTTTAACTATACATGATATTTTTACCTTCTCTCCAAAGCCCTTGTAATCCCAAGAATCCCTTCCCTACGAAGGAATGTAACAGTGTGAATACATTCTTATTCCATAAGCAAATTGGTCAACCATTGCACCTCCTTATCAACCCAAATCTTCTAACTAACCATATCATTGAAGTATTCTAATTTAGTTTCTTACAAACATACCATCTTAACCCCTTCTTTTGTGTAATACACTACCTAAGATATATCTTTTTTATATATATTTTTTAAATCTTGGGATAATTTTGTAAATTGTGCTCATAAGATTTAAATGAATCAAATTTGTGCTCATTTTAATCTTTAATTCATTTATATAAATTTGATTTGTTTAATTTAAATTGTGCTCATTGGTAAAGTTATAGGTGATGTATTAAGATTAAGCTATGATTGAACTATCACATGATCAAAGTCTAAACACACAATAAGCTCTTAACCCTAATTAATAAATTTGTAAGCGAATTGATTTAATTATTTAAATAGAAATTAATTTTATTTAATTGATATTATAATCCCTTTTAAGCATATTTTTTATTGAATTAGGAATCAAACATGTGAATTTGATTTTGATACTAATTATTAGATGGAGTGTTTACCATTGCGAAAAAAAATTTATAGTTGATAACTATGAAACAACTATTTCTACTTAAGAGGATAATAACCTAAGAGTCATGATTCAATTGTAACTTGACTTATCTAGTTTCTGTCATAGGAAAATTAATGTAATATGCAACATTGCTTTGCTTTGAAGTGTCTTTGAGTTATAGTAACGTGAGTGATTATAATTTTTCTTAATGTGTTATGAGTTATTTTTATATTTTAAAAAGTCTAAGTAATAGTTTAAAAGTGTGAAAATCCAAGTTATATGTAGTTAGTTGTGAAAAATTCAAGTTATTCTTTATCAATTAAGATATGTCAAAATATCAAGACAAAAGTAAACATATTATAATATGACACAATGTTTGTAGAAAAGCTTGATACTATTCTTCAGCAGCCTCCCTTTCTTAAATAGGTGGCAGAACATATCTTTTACATTAATATGACAGATTATTGGGAATATACAATTAAGAGAGAGATTACAGGAGATTTGCTGTTACAATAATAATTATCAAAGATTCTTAACAGCTAATCTATAAAAGATAATAAAATATATTTATGCCTATTAACATCCCCCCTCAAATTGATGCTGGTAAGTTAACCAGCAACAATTTGCCAACAAGAAACTGATGGCGCTGCCTAGTCATAGCTTTCGTAAATATATCAGCAACTTGAAGATCTGTGGAGATGTGAGGGAGAGAGATAACATTACTGGTCAAGGCTTCCCTAATATAGTGACAATCCACTTCAATATGCTTGGTACGTTCATGGAATACAAGATTTGCAGCAATCTGAATAGCACTTGTATTATCAGCATGAAGAGGTGTAGGGTTAGGTTGTAAAATACCAAGTTGCTCCAAAAGACTACGTAACCACACAACTTCAGCACAAGCAGACGACATTGAACGATATTCAGCCTCAGTAGAAGATTTAGAAACACGATCTTACTTCTTACATTTCCAAGAAATTAAGGCACCACCAAGAAACATACACCAACCAGTAGTAGACCTACGAGTATCTGAACAACCTGCCCAATCCGCATCACTGTATGCCATAAGCTTTAAGGATGAGTCTTTCGGAAAGAATAACCCACGTGTAGGTGATCCTATAAGATAGCGGATAATGCGACGAACAGCAACAAAATGAAGATGCCGAGGAGAAGACATAAACTGGCCTACTTGGTGAACAGCATATGAAATGTCAGGCCTAGTTGTTGTTAGGTATATAAGACTACCTACCAAACGCCAATAGAGAGTTGGATCTGACAAAAGATCTCTTTCATCTTTCCTGTATTTAACATTTACTTCCATAGGAGTATCAACTGGAGTAGGTCCATCTAAACCCGCCAATTTGATCAAATCCAGAATATACTTTTGTTGGTTTAAAAAGATACCATTGGATCGATGATGTACTTCCAATCCTAAAAAGTATGTAAGTTGTCCAAGATCTTTCATGCGAAATGTTGCATGTAGTTCAGCTTGCAGCTTAGTAATTAGTCCATTATCAGTTCCCGTAATGATGAGATCATCCACATAAACTAAAATGAGAACTATACCCATGGAAGACTTGTGAAAGAAGAGAGAATAATCATATTGACTCTGTGTGAAGGAGAACTTAAGGAGCGTAGTACAAAACTTCTCAAACCATGCCCGAGGAGCCTGTTTAAGCCCATACAAAGAACGTCGTAGTTTACAAACATCAGTAGAAGAAGAAGAAGTCATACCAGAGGGAAGTTTCATGTAAATTTCTTCTTTGAGATCACCGTGAAGAAAAGCATTTTTTACATCCATTTGATGCAACGGCCAAGATTGAGAAGTAGCAATAGCTAGGATAGTCCGAACTGTGGTCATCTTGACAACAAGAGCAAATGTCTCCTCATAATCAATGCAATATTCCTGTTTATTACCAAGAGCCACTAATCGAGCTTTGTAGTGATCCAAAGAACCATCAAAGCGAAGCTTGATGGAGAAAACCCATTTACTTCCAATAGGTTTCGCTGTGGGAGGACAACACACAATGTCCCAAGTGTGATTTTCTTGTAGTGCCTGTAGTTCTTCCTTCATTGCCTTTTTCCAACATTCATGTTCCATAGCCTGTGTATAACTAGAAGGAATAGAAATGGAAGACAAGGTAGTTGATAAAGATACAGGTGTAAAAAAACCATACTAATCAGGGGGTTTAGATAATCGAGTGGACCGACGAAGGGGTAAAACAGGATCTGGTGCAGGAGTAGTGACAGGATCTAGTACAGGAGCAGTAACAGGATCTAGTGCAGGAGCAGTAACAGGATCTAGTGCAGGAGCAGTAACAGGATCAAGAGTAGGGGTAGAATCATGAAGGGTACCAGAAGGATGGTGACGACGTCTTTCCACAACCTGTGAAGAATCTGAAAAATGTGGCATAAAAGATAAAGAGGAAGATGATGGTGCAACATATGATGAAAAAAAATACTGATTTTCAAAGAAAACCACATTCTTGGAAACTCTAATGTGACAGACATAAGGATCATAACAAACATACCCTTTTTGAGTAAGAGCATATCCTAGAAAAGCACACTTAACAGATTGAGCAGTTAGTTTATTACGTTCATAAATAGGAAGATGTACAAAACAAACACAACCAAAAATACGAAGATCAGAGTATGAAGGTGAATGCCCAAACATCTTAAAAAAAGGAGAAACATTATGTAGGGTAGGAGAAGGTAACCTATTTATTAAGTGAACAGCAGTAGAAAGTGTTTCACACCAAAAACGAGGAGGAACATATGATTCAAGTAGAAGAGTGCGTACAACATCAAGAAGATGACGGTTCTTTCTTTCGGCAACACCATTTTGTTGTGGTGTGAAAGGACAAGAACGTTGAGATATGATCCCCTCATTTTGAAGAAAACTCTGAAATTCATTAGACATATATTCTCTTCCAGAAATCTGATCTTAAGACTTTTATGTGAGTAGAAAATTGGGTCTTAATAAAGGATACAAAAGATTTAAAAATAGAGAAAACTTCTTCCTTAGACCGAAGAAAATATACCCAAGTAAATTTACTATAGTCATCTATGAAAGTAACAAAATACTTATAACCCGCATGAGAAACAATAGGTGAAATCCCCCAGACATCACTATGAATAATATCAAAACAATGATTTGCACGGGATGCATTATGTGGAAATGGTAAAGTTTTACTTTTACCAAGTTTACATGTAGAACAATCAAAAGAAACAGAAGAATTTTTACTGCCCAAGGAACCAGATTTGAACAAAGTACTAAGTACTTGAAAATTTGGATGACCTAAACGATTATGCCACATTTTATTCATTTGTCTATCATCAATACAAACTTGAGAAATTAAAGAAAAAATATGACAATTTGTGGAAGGAGATAAGTATAATGGAAAGAGTCGTCCCACTTTAGGTCCCTTCAGGATGATCTTTCCAGACACTTGATCCTGCACAACACAACCAGAACGAGAAAATTGGACATTACAATCATGATCAACTAATTGGCCAACAGATATAAGATTTGTGGAGAGACTGGGAGACACAATAACATTAGTCAAAGAAGAAGAAATATCACCAATAGCACTAATAGGCAAAGAGTTCCCATCAGCAGTGTGAATTTGCTGATTACCATAATAATTTTTCACATTGGATAAAAACATAGAAGAATTTGTCATATAGTTAGATGCTCCAGAATCAACATACCAAGGTTGATAAGAAAAGTGAGGGTTACCTGAGAGACCAAAGGCAGAAAAAGGAGACATAATCATTTGTTGTACCATTTCAGGGGTAAGTGTGTTTGCAGGAGGTGTAGGAACAGAAGTTGAAGCAGGCAATGTAGGAAGACTAGAAGCATCAACAGAGGCGTGATAAGTAGTTTTGTGCTTCTTTTCAGGACGAATTGAACAAGTTGTGATATGATGCCCTTGACGTTTGCAGTAATTATAGAACTTTTGTGGGCAATCCTTGACAATATGACCAAATCCTTTGCAACTGTAGCATTGGACAGAACACATATCTCTAGTCTTATTCTTTCTTTGTGCTGCATAGGCCACATGAACAAGAGCATTCGAGTTGGTATTATGCCCATGGCTGCATGTGTGGCTATGCGTTGTTCCTCTCGAAGAAGTTCACTCAAGCAAGCATCCAAAGTTGGCACTGGGTCTCGGTTCATCAGACTAGAACGAGTGACTTCAAATTCAGATCCCAACTTCATCAAAAATTGATCTCTCTTACTGGTCTCATGCACTGTTTGGATAGCCGAGAGGGCTGCACCAGAAATACCATTATAAATAATATTTGAATATTCAGCCCAAAGATTCTGAAAACCAGAAAAATATTCCTCAATTGATAGACTTACTTGTGTGAATTAGCCATCTCATACTCCAATTGAAATCTCCGAGCTGCATTGACTTGATGATAAACCTTTTTCAAATAATCACACATATCCTTAGTAGTATTATAAGGCCTAAGATTAAGAATAAATTAAGATTCAACAGAGCTAAGTATCCAACTCATGATTTGGGCATCTTTGGTTTCCCATTTCGCCAAATCCGCTGGATCTGTAAGTGCTGGAAGTGTGCTATCAATATGACCCCATAATTCTTTTCCTTTGACAAATAATTTAAATTGAAATTCCCAAGCAGAATAATTTTTGCCATTAAATTGAACAAGAAAAGAATCAGACTTATCATAAGACATGATGAAAAAAAAAAAATTCTCAAAAACAAAACCTGATTGCAAACCCTGTGTTTACTCCAGATCACCCAGAAAAATTCCAAGGTACAAGACCAAAATACAACAGAACCACCAAACAGAACCACCAAAGGGAATCACCAAAGGGAACCACCAAAAGGAACCACCAAAGGAAACCACCAAAAGGAATCACCAAAGGGAACCACCGAAAGGAACCACCAAAAGGAACCACCAAAGGGTTGAATGACAAATAGTGTCAAGACAAATTTTATTGTCTTACATAACTCTAATCACGAACCTTGCTCTTGATACCATGTCAAAATATCAAGACAAAAGTAAACATATTATAATATGACATAATGTTTGTAGAAAAGCTTGATACTATTCTTCAACAGCCTCCCTTTCTTAAATAGGTGGCAGAGCATATCTTTTACATTAATATGACAGATTATTGGGAATATACAATTAAGAGAGATTACAGGAGATTTGCTGTTATAATAATAATTATCAAAGATTCCTAACAGCTAATCTATAAAAGATAATAAAATATATTTATGCCTATTAACAAGATATACAATGAATAATGTCTTGATACCACACTTAATCAAAATATCTATAAAATAAATATAAAGAAAGTCTAAGTTTCATCACCCATAAGCTCTTCCTTTGATAAAAAAACATGTTTACCTGTAAAATTATTCAATCTAATAAAAAAAACATAAGCAACACAAACTTAAGAGTGACTTAAGCATTTTATAGACATATATAAGAAGAACAGGTAGAACTAAACACACACAAACATCATACTATCAACAAATACTCAATCATAAACTCGCTCAATTGACTTAAAATATACTAATGTTCTTATCTCTAAAATGCATATGATACCATTACACAAAACACTTGTATATAAAGTGGTTTAAGAGTACATAGATAGGATTATGAAGACTTTCATAATCCACTCTTGATTAGAAAAAAAATCTAATATGAACTAGTCAAGCTAGTATAACAGGCTATAATTATCCTTCATCCCATTTAAGATAAGAAGTTTCTTACTAAAAATATTTCTCAAGCCAAGTTTAAAGATCATAGAAGTCCTCTTTTATAAACTCACATCTATCTTAAAAAAATATGTATAAAAAAAATATATACATACAAATACATTATTTATTATATAATTTAAAAGACCAAATATCATTAGAATTTCTTTCATTATTAAGTTATTATATAAACTTTTCAAATAACTAAATATAATTTAAATTTTCATATTTATAAACTATTATTTAGACATTTAAAAAAATACAAAATAACTTACATAATACCAAAACGAATAATAAGATTTTACATTCTTATTAACTTATACATCATAACACAATATTTCATTCACATAAATAATTAAACATCACATATATCAAAATATATCTTATATAGATATATAAATACTAAAATTTGTTCATAAAAAATTAATAATATATCTTTTAAATTTTAGATATTATTTTAATTATTTATTTATAATCTTTGTTGTATAAAAAATATATCTAGAAATATATTAATCTATTAATTTTATTTTTTTAATTGTTTTTTCTATTTTATTTTTAATATTATTATTTTATTCTCTAAATCCTATTAAATAATTTAATTAAGTTATACATAAAAATATTATATATTTATTTATTTATTTAAGTCAAGACTTTATGCGTAACATTTAATGACTAATGTCATAGATAAACAAATATAACATCAACTTTATTTTTGTAATGACATTTTTAAATTAAAAGAATTACTTAAATAGAAAAAAATCATAACAATTACATAAGACAAAACAAACTGAAGCCAACAAATAAAAATATACGGGCTTGACAAATGTGTTGAGAGGTTGAATCTGACTGCAATGGCGTCCAAGAACAGAGATTAGAATGACTTTGCAAAGCGTATACGATAAGGTTCTTTTTGAAAGAGAATCATTGAATTCAAATGTGAAAACTGCATTTTATTGGATTATGTGCAATATCCAATCTTTTTTTAAAAGTATTTTTTTATTATCTAATATGTTCGATGACGATTCTTCATCTACAAAATTGACAAAAAAGAAAAAAAATAACTAATGTATTTCTTTTAAGACAAGTACTTTTCTACTTGTAATTTTATTATATAATAATTAAAACCAAAATATCCTAACTTTTATTTTATTTTCACTCTTTCCTAATTTTATACACTTTTATGGTCCTCAGATTTTATAGGTCCTAAATAAAAAAATAAAAAAGATCTTATTGTATTTAAAAATCTAAATATATTACATAAATAAATAATCATGTAATTTTATTAAACATATTATATTAAATTAATTCATTCAATTACTTTTATGTTATTGTTTATGATTTAATTATATTTTCAAATATATATATATATATATAATAAAATGTATGTACAGCAATATCACAAATGGAGGATATATTTGTTTTAGTTTGCACATAAAACAAGAAAAGTTCAAGTTTAAAATAATATATATATATATATATTAAATTTTATCATATTCAAATTAACCAGAATTTATTACAATCTTTTACAATTTTAATTTATTTATATATTTAAAAATATTAATTTTATACTTATAATTTAAGTTTAAATTGGACTATTGGGTCAAATTAAAGTATACAAATTAAAAAAAAATTCTGGGACAATAAAAGAGATATAAGCGTGAGAAATGAAAAAAAAAATTATGTTTTTGAATTTATTGGTACAGAAAGACAAAAATATTTATAGGGAAAAATAATTTTTATCTTTTTTTTTTCAAATATTTTTTATCCTTTTACTTTTAAATTTATAATTTAAAATCTTTAATTTTTAAAAATATATAATTTTAATAATTTTTATTTTCAAATTTAATATTTAATAATAATTTTTCCAATCACAAAATTATAAAAAGAAATAAATTTAATTAATATATAATTTTAATAACTTGATAACGTTTTATTATCCTCATAAAATTAATAAAATAATTAAATTTCTACATTTTTAAAATTTAAATATTAATTAATAAATTTTTTAAATAAATCAATTTTAGCTAAAACTGCATTCAAGAAAAACATATATAATCCTTTATAAGTGGGCAAAACAATAATTGAATTTAAATGCTGATAGCGTTTAATTTATAGAATTGGTGAATTTTCAGATATTTAAAATGGATTCAATTCTTTACGTCAGCATTATAGTCTTTCATATTTAAGGAACGCACCAACGCAGTTCTTCATTGCTGTTGCGGGAGCGAAGAAAAATGGCTTCTTGGAATTCATTCCCACTCGAAGTTGTGTACGAGGCTCTGGGTTGGTTCGCTTTCTTTTCCTGGTCCATCAGTTTCTACCCTCAAGTCATCTTGAATTTTCGCAGGAAGAGGTACCATCTTCGTTTTCTCTCATCCTCTATGGTAGATTAATATATTTAATTAAACTTTCAATGTTTGATTGTTATTATTAATTTTTTTTTTTTTGAATTTAGTGTGGTCGGGCTCAACTTCGATTTCGTGGTGCTGAATCTGACCAAGCACAGTTCCTATCTCATATACAACGCTTCTCTCTACTTCAGCGCTGCTATTCAGAAGCAATACTTCGAGAAATACGGTTATGGGCAGGTTCTCCTCAAACTAACTTGAATTGCTTCCCAATTAAATAACAACGACACCGTTTCGTGCCTGCTAAAATCTTTATGTCATGTCATGCTGAAAGGCAAATCCAATTTTTTTGCCATATGTAAGAGAATGGGTTTCTTCGGAGAAATTTCTCTATGAAGAGATCCGGAAAAGAAAAAATTTAAGAAAAAAAAATCAAATTTGTATAAGTTAAAATTAATTTATGAATAGGTTAAAAATCAAAATTTTAAGAAATACAAAATAATTATACAATAAAATTATTTAAATTTATGAAGAAACTGATTTTACTTTATTTTCTATTTTGTTTTTTCTAAAAGAGATTATGGAGAATGTTTGAATCACAAAATGTCGTGTATGGTTAGTTTATTGAATTTTTCAATAATTATCCTAAGAGTCAAATGAATGATGATTCCTGATTGATTGACAAGTGTATAATTGGTTCATATAGAGAGAACAAATAAGAACTGCTCTTCATGGAACTGTTAAGGACTCTTCTTTTTTTTTTTAAATAAAAAATAAAAATCTGACTTCGTTTTTTTTATGATTGGAAATTTGAAATTGTTTGAGAGTTGAAATAATGTTTGTTCTTATGTGTATAAACGTTTGGAGTTCCCTAATGTGGTTTTAATTTCACCAATTTCAGATGATACCTGTGGCTGCAAATGATGTTGCTTTCTCGATCCATGCTGTTCTACTGACGGCAATCACGTTGTTCCAGATTGCAATCTATGAAGTAAGAGTGATAGTGTTGAGAAATGAGAATGTTGTTCTTTTTCGTTCTATGGACTGAATTCTCGGTATTTTGCTGAACTTAGTTTTGTTTTTGTAGCGTGGGACTCAGAAAGTGTCCAAAGTTTCTATTGGAATTGTCTCTGTTGCTTGGATTGTTGCGGCAGTTTGTTTCTTTATTGCTTTGTCAAATCATTCCTGGCTTTGGCTTATCTCCATTTTCAAGTATGTTGTCCATGCTTGTGTGGTTAATTTCTATTGTTTCATCCTTTTTGGCCTTCAATTTAATTCCGTAGAATATATGTGTGGATATACTTTTGGTTTTATACCGGATGTTATTTGTTTTTACTACTGGAGATTTGGTACTGTTTATTCTTAATCAGTTTATGGTACCTATTTATGAAGCTCCCGTGTGGTAATTTTCTCAGTGCTTTCTTGAGACCATCCTAATTCATCGAACTGGCATGCTATTTGCACAATAGGAGAAAGCTTATTTCTCTTTTATCATTAACTTATGGGATGATTGGTCAATCTAGCAAATATTTTCTGTTTACTCTGTATATAGGTAGGCAGGTGTATATGACATTGAAGCTTTGACTGAAAGTATTTCAGTACTAATTTGAGAGCACTTTTTATGAATGCCAACTTCAGAATATTAGCTACCATTTGAGAACCTTTTATTATTTATTATTTTCTGAACAATTTTATGAAGAAAGTATTTAATTTTTTCATGTGTTGGGGTTCTTACCACTATGGACTCAGCTTATGGCATGATGTTAGGGCAAAGCTTAGAATATTCTTCTGTATGCCGAACTACCTTAGACCCACCTGTAGTGCCACAGTCCATGTTCTGTGTTAATAGAAAATACGGTTGCTTTAGTCTTTGGATGTGATTAATTTTCTTCTAACTTTTTTTTTACATTGATTTTGTTGCAGCACAATTCAAGTAACTATGACTATTATAAAGTACATTCCTCAGGTTGGGATTTTCTTTTTCAATTTTATTTGTCTTCTTTTTATCTTTAGATTGTTATTGAGATATCATTTTTTTAAACTAAATTTCTTAGCAGATAGTAATTTATTGTATGTGCTCCTAAATACCAATGAACCAATTTCTATGTTCTTTTCTGAAGTCTCTCTAGTCATTACTAATCAAAATCAAGACCTTCCTGCTAGTGAGAGAAAAACCAATTTATTGAATATAAGGAGTTAGATGGAAGAGTAAAGTTGGAACCAATTCTTTCTCTGTATTCGTGGTATCCTCTAAATAGTTCCTGCACTGTGTTAGTTGTAGCACTATTTTCTATTGTTGACATTTTTCAAAATTTGGGCTTTAGACATATACTTCATGTAAAACAAATTAACTGGTTTGGAAAATTATGCTATAATACTATCCTAGTCCTTTACATTCAAGTTGAAAACACAACTGATCTAGTTCTTGACATATAGTAATAAACTCTTAAAACTTGAATGAACTGTTAATCGATGAAGTGGCCTTATTTGTCTCTTATATGTGAGTTTATTTTCACAATAAATTAAAGGAAATTATATATCATCATTCTTTTTCTAATCTCTCAACAGAGTCTGGCCAGAATTGTTTTACATCTTCTCGCAGCCCATGTAATTATGTGTCGTATGAATGTAGGCAGTTATGAACTTCCTGAGAAAAAGTACTGACGGATTCAGCATTGGTAACATTCTACTTGATTTTTCTGGAGGAGTAGCAAACTATGGACAGATGGTTGTTCAATCAATAGATCAAAGTATGTCATCTACTTACCTCTGCTAGTGATATTTCGTTTCATTTGATTATATAGTTTCACATGAACTTATTTAAGCCCCATTTTTCCAGATTCATGGGTCAACTTCTACGGGAATATCGGAAAAGTGTTGCTATCTCTGGTATGGCAAACTCTCTTAAGGATTATTTTACTTCTTTTTTACATAATTTCTTATTTTTCCTTTCCATATATTTTGTATGCAGTTGTGGTTCTAGTACTGATTCTGCTTCTATTTTCTAATCATTATTTTAATCTTAAATTTATACTATTATTTTCGGTTGAGAAAATGATTTCTTTTTTACGTAAGAGTGATGACTTACTTCGTGTCTGGTAAATTGTGTTTGTTTATTAGGTAAGTCAGACACTGTTGCTTCAAGGCTTTTGTGACATTGTTTTCTATGTAATACTCAACTGCAGGTTTCCATATTCTTTGACATTATTTTCATCATTCAACATTATCTTCTGTATGCTGGTAACAAATCCTCCAAATCGGAGATCACTACTGAGAATGAAGATCAAATCAGAGAGCACCTTGTCAGACCTTCTGATCAATCACCACCAGAGAATGTGTAATATACGATTTGCTTCATAATGTATATTAAACTTCCTACTAGTTGATATTTGTGTCCAAATCAAATTAGGATGCTTTTGTTGTCTCATAAATTAGGGGCACTATATTACTGGGAACTTCGATAACCTGTGTAAAAGTTTTAAGAATTATAGCGGCGCATTCTTTTATACTAATTTGTATCATATAGTTGTATGTGACTAGCATGGTATTACCAAGCTACTGAATTTCCTACTGGTGTTTGTGGCTAAAGATCAAATGAAAATGTAATACCCAATAACTTCACATCATAATCAATTTTACCCAAAACCAAGTTTGCAAAAACCAATTTCATTTAAATTTGATGGATAATATAACACTTTCATACATACTCTACTAGTGCGCGTTGAATCAAAGGATACCTCTATTATAGGGTACATGCCCAACTTAAATCGAATGCTTTATGTAAGGTAAAGTATAAATAGGTTTTCTACGAATGCCCTAAATCCTAATTTCTGCGAATGAAAAATACAAGGCACGCATTTTCAATTTTTGCTGGAATGTGTAATTTCATTTGATGAGGTTCTTTTGAACTCTGCGTGCAGTTTTAGCGATGAAATTAGTGATTTCCTCCGATCTAGCAAAAAGGTGTTATTTTTTCTTTCACATATTTGCCACACTAAACAAATTTATGCAAAATAAAAAAAATGAATAAATGGATGCCAGTAGCTTAGGGTGGGTATATTTTAAATTTTGACAATAATATATATAGAAGGAATCCATTTAGCTTAAAAATAAGATTGAGTTAAACATTATGCCTTATGGTGTATGGCACAAATGGTAGGATGTGTTGTACTTTTGAAGCAAACATTTGATTTCATAGTCATGAATATTGAACCTAATGTAATTGCTTGAAGGAGTTTTCTTAGAGCTTGCAAAGTTTATGGAGATGTGAACTTGGTAAAAATGAGCAAATGAGAAACTACTTAGAATGAAAGTAGACCAAAGTGGGGACTATGTGTTGCTGTCAAATGTATATGCTTCATAAGGTAAATGGAATGGGACTGAGAAGGTAAGGAAGCTAATGGACGATAATGGTGTGACAAAAAATTGGGGCTTTAGTTTTGTTGACGCATAAAATTGATGACCATCAAGTATTATGTAGTCACATGGATGTTCATCAATTATTGAAATATCATTTATTCATTTTTAGTATAAAACTACTTAATTGGTGGATTCAAAAATAATTTACAAAACTACACTATAACACTGGTAATCATAAATAATGGAAGAATAAAACTTAGTCTTGATATATTCATACAAGGATCAATTTGTTTTTATGGATTAAATATGATTTTTACCTACAAATTAAAATTCATAGGTAGGATATGCATAGATAAATTATTTAGTGTAACATATCTAAAATATACTACCTTAATTATATAATTTTAAATATAGATGTATAGTTTTGACTTTAATTCTATTACATAATCAAGATGATTCTCAAATAACAAAAAAAGAAATCAACATCATACTAAACTATTTATTTACATCTTTTCAAGAAAAAGTTCTAACTTCTACTTCTTCAATAATGAAGATCTTTCTCCTGACCTGTTATCTACTCACGTGTAAAGAAAACGACCATATCAGTTAAACATACATAACACATCAAAGGTAAGCTAGTGATAGAAAGAACATACAAAATCAATAAGCATTTACATAGTTTAAGGTAACACATATCACTAAGTATAAGGGTTTACCTAAGGCTTTACACATTATCAATTTACACTCACAAACAAGACTGACGACTTCCAGAAGAGTGTATGGATCTCGGATATCTAAGGCTCGCACTTGATGTATCAAAACATGGACCATGGGTCTTATAACGATCGACTAATTGAGTCTGTTTCACCTCAGCGCCATCCATGTATCAAAAAATAGGACTACGGGTCTTATCACGATAGACTAACTGAGTCTTTTTCACCTCAGCGTCATCCCCTCACTACTTATAACTAACACTACATCAGGATAGTCCCATCTAGTTGTCTTTTTAGAGCAGCTGACGGAACCTCCATCGACCTCTCACCACATGTGGTTTTAGTCTATATGAACTTTATCCACATTGAGATTTGGATACCTTATGACATATCCCTATATCTATACACACTAAACTATCACATGCCACATTTCATTTACATCATAATAAACTTCTCATTAATATGAACTACACGACCTCTTTCCCATTTCATATTCAAGAAATAAACCCTCCTATCTAGAAGTAACATGGTCTTAGTGCCAATTCATGTTTCTCATTATCAATCATATACTATTATTCATCTGTCACATTATTAATCATAAAATTTCAACATAATTTCCTTATTATAGAACAGGACCAATCTGCTCAGCAAAATTTATGCAGTACAAAATTTTTGCAAAAGATTCAACTTAATCTCTTTGATCCATTGACTCATTTCTATCTTTTATCTTCAAAGAGTACTAAAATACAAGTTATAATTGAGTTTCATAGCCACTTAAGGTGGTCCTCAAAGCCCATAACTCAAATCAGAATCCATTTACTACCAATCCATTCAGATTCATACATTCCATTGGCAAACTACGCAAAAGCTTATTACAATTAGAACATTTATCCAAGTGCATTCAGTCAGGTGTCAATACTACATCCAATTAAATTTGTACTACTCTAAATGTTAACATATCTAGACAATCAAAAAAGCAATTTCAACAATTCACAATTTCAACAACATTTTATTTAGTACAACAGTCTCATCCAAAAATCAGCAACTTTACAATTCTAGTTCTCAGCCTTACCATAATCAGAGCAGATCTTATGCAGACTAGGATTCTGCAGAAGAGTTAACCTTGAATCTAATGACTCAATTTTTCTTCTTAACACTGTTAGAGTGTTCAGATAAATCAATTTAGGCATGGTTTGTTAAAACATTGGGTCACTGATTCAATGTAAGCTCTTCTCAAAATTCCAATCAACCAAATACAAAATATTACAACACAAAATAAACTCAAATCAGATTCCCACAATTTTACATGTTTCCATCCAAATTGAGAATTCCATTCAATTTAGAATTTTGCCATACATTTAATTTATATTCCAGCACATACAATCTATACAACCACATCAGACCATGGTTCCAGTCACCAAATCCAAACATTAAACACATCTTCAATTTCATCATCTCAAACAATGCCTTTTAAATTAAACAATGCAACACTTAAAAAGGGACCTTATAGTACCAAAACCCCAAAATTGCAAACTTACACAATAATTCCAGCACCCTAATAGTTTGAGAGAACTAATTTAAGAAAAAATTGCTTCTCAGAATTTTATAAAATCTTAGAAATTACTAGCTTCCCTTGCCTTAAGGTAGCCCTTCTAAACAGTTCACTGCCTTCACCACAAAACAACAATCCAAGAATTTCAAGGGTGGCCAAATGAAAGATTTCAATTAGTCCAAAGTGATTTACTCCTTAATAATTTCCTTGTGGTATGTTCGGATCTTGAAAGAGATGAAAAAATAGTTGAGAAATCTTACAGAGAAGTTAGAGGATTTAGAAAAGAAAAGTTTTAGAGAGATGGTGAAACTGAATAATAAAGGATGAAATATTTATTTTTCTATTTATATGCTTGAGAACTGAACTAACCAACTTTCATCCTTTAGTTAAGTCAATTTTCCATTTCTCACTTAACTACTCTTTACTAGGTCCTTACAATCTCCTCAACTACAAAATTTTCATCCTCGAAAATTGATTCTTACAAGCAAAAGGTATGGGTTGAATTCCTTCATCTCGTCCTCAAGTTCCTAGACCAATCCTTACATTCTAAGTCACATTGACTAAGCTGATAGTCTTGTCTCTAAACTCCTTAGTCTTCGTGTCTAAAACTTGAACCAGTGTTGCTTGAAAGGAAAGGTCTTCTCTAACTTCCACTTCCACTTCCTCCGGCTCCAAGATATGGGTTGAGTTAGGCACATGTTTTCTTAATTGGGACACATGGAAGGCATTATGCAACCTTACCAATGGAGGAGGTAATGCTAACTCATAAGCAATTGGACCAATCCACCTCAAAATCTAATATGGTCCAATAACTTAGGGGTTAACTTCTTTGACTTGATAGCTCTTTCTACACTAGTCACAAGATCAACCCTCAAGAATACGTGCTCTCCTGCCTCAAATTCTAGTTGTCGTCTTCTTCTATCAACATAAGATTTTTGATGACTTTGAGAAGCTTTCATTCTCTCTTGAATCAGTTTCACCTTTTCAGTGGTTTGTTGCAACAACTCAGTTCTAACTAAAATTCCTTCCCCATTTTGATACCAGCAAAGAGTGGTTGTACACTTTCTTCATATAGAGCTTCATAAGGTACCATCCCAATATTGGTTTGATAGTTATTGTAGGTAAATTCCACTAAGGGCAACACTTCATTCCAGCTCCCTAGATGATCCAAAACATGCTCTCAACATATCTTCCAGAGTTTAAATGGTTATTTAGACTGCCCAAGGGTTATAGACAGAATTGAGTCTTAGTCTAGTTCCCAAAGCCTCCTAAAGAGTCTGCTAAAAGCGAGATGTAAACCTTGGATCTCTATCTGACACAATACACGAAGGCATTCCATGTAGTCTTACTATCTCTTTTAGTCAATTTCTCCATGAAGATCCTCAAACTTACTGGCAAGAAATGTGCACATTTGGCCCGATTATCACTATCACCCAAACTAAATCATATCCTCCCATTAACCGTGGCAAATGGGTAACAAAGTCCATTACAATACTATCACACTTCCACTTAGGGACTTCCAACTGTTGAAGCATACCACCTGACCTCTGATGTTTTTATCTTCGCCCTTTGACATGCTAAACAAGCAGCTACATACTGAGCTATATCTCCTCTCATGTTGGGCCACCAAAAATATTATTTAAGGTCCTTGTACATCTTAGTCATGTCAAGATGCAAACTAAGTTTGCTTTTATGAATCGTGAATCATCTTTTTCAATTCTTCATCAGCTGATATACAAATTCTTCCTATGAATCTTATATTCCATCTACCCCTCTCACAAAATTTTTTACTTGCTCTACCTCTAGTGATTCCATCATGCCTTTCAGAATCTAACATCTGCTTCTCTTTGATCAAACTCATATATTCATAGATCACAAAAATCATGTCACAGCTAATCATGCTTAGAGATACTTATGGATTGAGATTTAGATCTCTAAACTTTTCTATCAATTCCAACTTTTTAACTATCAGTCCTGACATACTCACCATCTTTCTACTCAAGGTATCTACTACCTTATTTGCTTTCTCGGGATGATAATTAATAGAAGATCGTAGTCTTTTAAAAACTCCTTCCACCTTTTCTACCTCATGTTCAACTCTTTCTAGTCAAACAAATACTTCAAACTCTTGTGGCCGTTGAACATGTTAAACATTGCTCCATACAATTAATGTCTTCATACCTCGAGAGCAAAAACCATAGTTGCTAACTCCAAATCATGCATTGGGTAATTCTTCTCGTGATTCTTTAACTGCCTTGGTGCATATGCCACAACCCTCTCTTCCTTCATTAGAACATAACCCAACCCCTAATATGATGGGTCCTAGAATACCTCAAAAGGTTTATCAATATTTGGAATAACCAATACTAGAGAGTTGGTCAACCTCTATTTCATCTCTAATAAAGCCTGTTTATTTTTGTCCAAGCAATTGGTTGATCTTTTCGAGTTAATTGTATCAACGGAACTATGACCTTGGAGATCCCTTAATGAATTTGCGATAATATCTGTCTACCCCACAAAATTACTTATCTCAGTTACTGTAGTCGAATGGTCCCATTGAAATATTACCTCTACTTTCGTAGGGTTTACTAATATCCCTCGAGTTGACACCACGCACCCTGAAGGTTTATCCCAAAACATTCAGATTTACACTCAGTAGAATCTAGTAGTATGCAACAACACCATCACTCAGCTCCTTCTATGCCTGATTAGTAGATAATAACTCCCACTCCATCAAATCAAATTTGAAAACAATCAACTCCTTTAGATGGTTTGCAGACAACCAATTTATCCCTAAAATTCACATCTAGGCTTTTGGAAAGGTAAGCAAATCAGATTCATCTTGAATTTGTGTCCTTCCACTCTAATTGAACAGTGGACACAAACTCAAGATGCTTTCATCCTACTAAAAGTTAGTGTAGAAACTACATATCAAAGGGAAACCCTTGCACAATCAAACTCATCACATCAACACAAACATCTAACAAAAAGGATTGTGTCACTCTAGAATTCAAGTAACACTTTAAGCTTTCCACCATGAAAGAAAGCACAATTTTTTTTTACTAGACTATAAGAATTCTAACAGTTTAAGAAAGAAATTAATCTTTGACTGAGTCTTAAGTGTGCACCCTCAATACTCTATCAAGTTTACTTTCTTTCATTTAAACACTCAGCCTACATGATATCAAAATGACACAAAACGAAACTTATCCAAATAAGCCAATGACTTATTTCTAAAGAAGAAAGGAAACATTTTGTGGGATCTAAACATTAACTTACATATCATAAGAAAACTTGTGAAGAAGCTAAATCGGAATATCAAACTCAAATTTCTTAAATCCTAACAAACAACTATACAAAACAGTTACAATAAAACATAACAAATCCCTATCTCTCAAATCAACATAAGACACAAGCCTATAACACTCAACTGGTAAGGCAAACCCAATACCCTAGGTCACTCTAAGGAACTCAAAAACTCTGATATCATAATATAGCATACCCAAAATATACTACCTTAATTATATAATTCCAAACATAAATGCACAATTTTTACTAAACTATTTATTTACATCCTTCCAAGAAAAAGTCCTGACTTCTACTTCTTCAATGATGAAGATCTTTCTCCTGACCTGTAATCTGCTCACGTGTAAAGAACATAATCATAGCAGTTAAACACACATAGCACATCAAAGTAAAATAAGCTAGTTGTTATCACAGAAGGAGATTGTTGTCATTCTGTTCAAGAATTTTTATAATGATCAAGACTATCACAATGTGCAAAAGTGTTCAAGACATCAAGACCAGAAGAAAGCAAAGAATCAAAGAAGACTTTATCTAGATTTAGAAGTGAGAATAAAAAAGGAAACATCACTCTGCTCAGAAAGTTCTCAAAGTAAATTTAATTATTATAAAATCTTTTTAAGACACTATAATCGATTATGTATATTAAGTAATCGATTATGGGACAGGATTTTTGAAAAACAAAGTTTTTGATACGGCAATAATCGATTAGATAATCAATTATGTTTTGTGAAAATGAAAAAGCATTTGATTCGGCAATAAGCGATTAGATAATCGATTATATTTTTTAAAATAGAAAATATGCTTTTCGGTGATAATCGATTACATAATCGATTATGAGCTTTTTCAGAAAATGTTACTTGCGGTGATAATCGATTAGATAATCGATTATGAGCCATTTTGGAAAATATATTATTCGGTGATAATCGATTATATAATCGATTATCTGTGGTTTTAAAAAAAAATTTCAACACGGGGATAATCGATTATGTACTTAAGATAATCGATTATGTTCGTAGATTTTCGAAAATTATGAACGTTGCACAGAATCCTCTGAAAATATTTGAGTATCTTTTATATGATTTTCTGAACGTTGGAGAGTGATTCTGTGTATTAAATTTCGAATTAAAACAACAGATATTATTCTATCTTTTATTATTTAATAAGCTTTTTAGAATACATCAAGAAAAATCCATCTCTCTCTTATTTTTTCTTTCTCTCCTGAACTGTGCCAAAAAAAAATTATTATTTTTGAAAGGGAGAATATTGTTTTCAGAAGAAATCATCTTTGAAGGATTTTTGAGAAAACCTGAGCAGAGCAGTGCCACACTTTGATATCTTCACAGTACAGGTGATATTTATTTTTCATTTACTGATCTTCCTCTGAGGCTGTTCAGAGGAGGTAAGTTTTTCCTCCTTGTGTGATTCAAGGAAGGTTTTCACTTCCTTGTGGGACTCAAAGAAGGGTGGGAATTCTCTTGTGGGTTCAAGAGATTGTGAGAATTTTAATTTTCCGTTTTACATGTTTCACTGGTAATTGGTGGTTGTAATTTGTGAAAAATTAAAATATAAGATTGGGAGATCATCTCGGATTGAGGTGATTTGGGAACTGGATGTAGGGTTAAAAGTGTTAACCCGAACCAGTATAAATTCTGGGTGTTTTTCTTCTTTCCCTTATCCTCTTTAATTTTCCGTTGCGTTTTTATTTATCTGCTAAGACGAATTAATATCAAGAGGAATTTTTTTTAAGGAAAAATTTAAAAGGGTTTAACTTAAACATCAATTCACCCCCCCTCTTGATGCCACATGATAACACTAGTGATAGAAAAAACATGCAAAATTAATAAGAACTCATATAGTTTAAGGCAACACATATCACTAAGTGTAAGGCTACCTAAGACTTTATACATTGTAAATTCACACTCACAAACAAGATTGACAACTTCCAGAAGACTGTATGGATCTCGGATATTTAAGGCTAGCATCTGATGTATCAAAACATGGATCATGGGCCTTATAACGATCGACTAATTGAGTCTGTTTCACCTCAGCGTCATCCATGTATCAAAAATAGGACTACGGGTCTTATCATGACCGACTAACCGAGTCTTTTTCACCTCAGCGCCATCCCTTTACTACTTACCAACACTACATCAAGGTAGTCCCATCTAATTGTCTTTTTAGAGCAACTGACAGAACCTCCATCGACCTCTCACCACATGTGGTCTTAATCCATATGACCTTGATCCACATTGAGATCTGGATACCTTATGACATATCCCTAGATCCATACACACTAAACTACCACATGCCACATTTCATTTACATCATAATAAAGTTCTCCTTAATGAACTACACGGCCTCTTGCCTATTTCATATTCAAGAAATAAACCCTCCTATCTAGGAGTAACATGGTCTTAGTACCAATTCATGTTTCTCATTACCAATCATATACTATTATTCATCTGTCACATTATTAATCATGTAATTTCAACATAATTTCCTTATTATGGAACAGGACCAATCTGCTCAGTAAAATTTATGTAGTACAAAATTTTTGCAAAAGATTCAACTTAAATCTCTTTGATCCATTGACTCATTTCTATCTTCTATCTTCAAAGAGTACTAAAATACAAGTTATAATTGGGTTTCATAGACAGGGATCAAAGGGTTCAAATGATTCTTTTACACAATGCAGCCACTTAAGGTGGTCCTCAAAGCCCATAACTTAAATCAGAATCCATTTATTACCAATCCATTCAGATTCATACATTCCACTAGCAAACCACACAAAAGTTTATTACAATTACAACATTTATGCAAGTGCATTCAGTCAGGTGTCAATACTACATCTAATTAAATTTGTACTACTCTAAATGTTAATATATCTAGGCAATCAAGAAGAGTTAATCTTAAATCTTTTGACTCAATTTTTCTTCTCAACACATTAGAATGTTCAGATAAATCAATTTAGGCATGGTTTGTTAAAACATCGAGTCACTAATTCAATGTAAGTTCTTCTCAAAATTCCAATCAATAAACTACAAAATATTACAACACAAAATAAACTCAAATCAGATTTTCACAATTTTACATGTTTCCATCCAAATTGAGAATTCCATTCAATTTAGAATTTTGCCACACATTTAATTTATATTCCAGCACATACAATCTATACAACCACATCAGGCCATGGTTCCAGTCACCAAACCCAAACATTAAACACATCTTCAATTTCATCATCTCAAACAATACCTTTTAAATTAAACACAACAACACTTAAAAGGGGACCTTATAGTAGCAAAACCTCAAAATTGCAAAGTTACATAATAATTCCAACACCCTAACAGTTTGAGAGAACTAATTTAAGAACAAATTTCTCCGCAAAATAATTCACCTGCTCAAAATTTTATAAAATCTTAAAAATTACAAGCTTCCCTTACCTTAAGGAAGCCCTTCTAAGCAATTCACTGCCTTCACCACAGAACAACAATCGAAGAATTCTAAGGGTGAAATGAAGATTTCAATAAGTCCAAAGTGATACTCCTCAATAGTTTTCTTGTGGTATGTTCGGATCTTGAAAGAGATGAAAAAATAGTTGAGAAATCTTAGAGAGAAGTTAGAGGATTTAGAAAAGGGAAGTTTTTAGAGAGATGGTAACACTAAATAATAAAAGATGAAATTTTTATTTTTCTATTTATATACTTGAAAACTAAAGTAACCAACTTTCATCTTTTAATCATGTCAATTTTCGCTTCTCACTTAACTAGTCTTTTTACTAAGTCCTTGCACTTACTGTTTAAAATTAATAGTTAAATTATTTATAAATAATATGGGTAAATCATGATTTTGATCCATAGATAATTTACCCACTCATCCATATTTATAGGTAATTTATGTAAATTATTTATATATTAAATTAAATAGGTAACTTATTTATAAACTTTTATCTTTACATAATTGATCTATTGATCTAAATTCATAATTTTTGTAAGTAAATTTGAATTATTTATGTATTTGTGACTGTAGAAAATTTGTTGATAAATTTGAAATGCAGATTAATTTTTTACATTGTCTATATACTTTTGTGATACATAATATTTTTTTTCTTAATTATTGGTATATTTTTTTTACTATAACTATAGCTCCTCAATCTACCATTACAAATTATTTAATTGACTACAAAATTGGTTATTTGATCATCTTAATTAAACATAGTAAACATGCATCATTTAATTTATACAAGTGTAAGGGCCTACGTAAGGTTTTACACATAATAAAATTCACACATCACAAACAAGACTGATGCCTTCTGAAAGACTGTATGAATCTCAGATATTTAAGACTAGCACATGATGTATCAACATGGACCACGGGTCTTATAACGACTGATTAACTGAGTCTTTCTCACCTCAGCGCCATCCATGTATCAAAAACAGGACCTCAGGTCTTATCACGACCAACTAATTGAGTCTTTTTCACCTTAGCGTCATTCATGTATCAAAAACAGGACCTCGGATCTTATTACGACCGACTAACTGAGTCTTTTTCACCTCAGCGTCATCTATGTATCAAAAATAGAACCTCGGGTCTTATCACGACCGACTAACTGAGTCAGTTTCACCTCAGCGTCATCCCCTCACTACTCAACCAACACCACATAAGGGTAGTCCCATCTAGTTGTCTTTTCAGAACAACTAATGGAACCCTCCATCGATCTCTCACCACATGTGGTCTTAGTCTAGATGACTTTAATCCACATTGAGGTCTGGGTACCTTATGACATATCCCTAGATCCATGCACACTAAACTATCACATTTCATTCACATCATAATAAACTTATCCTCAATATGAACTACATGGCCTCATGCCCATTTCATGCTCATCATTTTATATTCACAAATCACTAATCATCATTCACAACATCACATCACCAATCTCATTTCACAATCCAATTCCAATCACAATACATCACCAAATCGCACATCACATAACTAAATAGTATAATTATATAACAAATATCTTATAACATTTTATCATATTTCAAACACACACACACACACACACATATATATATATATATAGATATATATATACTCTTTTAATACAAATTAGAACATGAATGATTATCCAAAAACAATAAACTTTCACTCAAGCAAAAATACTTTCGAAAACATTTTACTTATCCTCACAGCATGAACTTTAATCACTTAAAAATTCATATCTTATATTTTAAAAATTATTTTTATGCAAAATAAAAACCATTACTTAGCTAACATCTAGTGCTAAAACTTTTATGAAGAAAACTTTCCCAAAAGGGATTCGTAATTTCAAAGCGAATAATTTTCCTGACAACTTGACCTTTAATTACGAAAAAAATCGTATATTGAGTTATACATATCCTTTTTAGGTGAAATAAAAGCTAGGAGTTAGATAACATCTAGGCATACAACTTTCATGAAGAACGCTTTTCAAAATTCGAAATAAAATCAAGCCGAAATAGGATCGCAATTACAGAGCGAAACCCAAATCACACTTTCACATATAATAATCAATATAATTCTCATCAATCTCACATAATAACACATCAATACAGATAATCATCCAATCAATCATAATTAATTTTTCTTAATTAGCTTCCTTTACCTTTAAAGGATCTCAAAACGAAATTCTATTCGGATATAATTAATCTACTATTCACGCTCTTTTCCCTAAGTGTTTTCGGATTTTTAAAGAGATAAGAATTGAAGGAGAATTCTTGGAAAGAATTGAAAGAGAATTCATAGAAAGAATTGAGAGAATTTTGAGAGAAGGAAAATTAGGATTTTCTAAAAATAAGAGTGAAAAATGAGAGGATTAGGGTTAAATAAACTACTTATAATCTCTTCTTTGCCTAATACTTAGGGTTAAATATATAAATGTTGAAGAATTTATAATTTGAAAAGCTTTTAAACTACGAGAAAAAAAATGAAGAGCTCTTCAATTTAAAGTATATGAATTTAAATTGGCTACATTGAGTTATATTTATATTATACAACTTATAACTAATTCTACAAAATTCATAAAAAATTCTATAAAACTCAACTTTACAACTTTTTAGTAAGTCTCAAACATTTTTACATATTAAATTAGTTATCTCAAATTTTCACATTCATTGAGCGTTCAAATACTTTGTTAAGTAAAAATACCATTTTCATAACTTTTTCATTCTAATACAAATTTGTTAAGGGAAATTCAAACAATTGAACAAATTATTTCTAAATAAAATATTTCTGCATAAAAAATAAATATTTTAATAAAAGATATAAATTAAGCTATTTAAAATTTCTTTAACTCTAAAATAATTAAAATAGATCAAATATAAATAATTAAATATAAAAAATATATTAAAATAATTTTAATATATAGATCAAATTATATATAAAATATATTTATTAATGATCAAAATTTTATTAAGAGCTTCAATTTGTCTATATTTTCTTGAGTATGGAGTGGAAGTAAGAATTTTTTATACTTCCAGAATCAACATAATTGCTTAGTTCTTTACCACTAAAATATTTCCTTGATTAGTAATGATAGTTTTAGGAATTTTGAATCTATGTATGATATTTTTCGAGGAAATTTATCACATCAACTTGTTTGAGATTTTTCAAGGGACTTACTTCAATCCATTCGAAAAAAATAGTGTATAACTACTACAATGTATCTATGACCTTTGGCAGAGGGAGGATGTATTTGCTTTATTACGTTTATTTCTTATTCTCTAAAAGGTCATGTTTTTAATATTGCAAGTATTCGTCGTGTGGACTCAATTTTCATAAGATTTGGCATATTCAATATAGACTTAGAAAACATGAATTTTACAACTTTATTATGATAAAACACTATCACATGAAAAGGCTTTATATAATATTTAAATTTAGTACATAAGAAATACAAACATAAACATAAAATTTATTCCGCACTATATTTAACTTTTGTATAGTATAACATTCAACTCAAATAATAAATAATATTTTTGATATTTTTCTCATCTATTTGTGCTAATATACTTGCAATTGTCGAATCTAAACCTGATATATATAATCTAAACTTCTTCCATTGATGTTAGTGTCAACCTTGAAGGATTGGTTAAATATGTTTTTATTTCCTTAAAAAGTTTATTGGTGTACTCCCTTTAACTTGAATTTGACTTTATTCTAAGGTTAGAAAATTTTAGTTTTTTTAGCAAGATTCAAAATAAGTTTTCTTAATAAGGAAGTGAGTTTTAAGTCTGTATTAATCTCATAAAATCAATTTATGAGGTGAAGATTGCATCACTTTATATATATTAATTTGACCATATATTTAAGTGATCTGAAATTTTCAATATTAATAAATTTATTTTACCTTATAGAGATGGAAGATCTTTTACCTTATAGAGATGGAAGATCTTTATAATTCTTAAGAGGTTGAGTCTCCAAAATTTTCTTTATCTTGTTTCTATCCTCCTCTATCCTAATTTAATGCACAAAGAATTCTAAGTTATTGGTAGAAAATTTAAATGCACAAATCAGAGGTTTCATTTTTGAGACCATCTACCTCTATGTAGGGTACTTCAATTATTTTGTGGGAAAAGTCTAAGTAAGTCACAATCAAATCTCATTTTTGAGACCATCTACCTCTATGTAGGATACTTCAATTATTTTGTGGGAAAAGTCTAAGTAAGTCACAATCAAATCATTATACTTAAACTATTAGTAGAAAATATTGTGCCTTGAACTGTAGATATTGACTAAGTAGTAACCACTCCATCCAATAATTAGTTTAGATCTAATATTAAGAATTTGATTTTCAACTAGATAATTTTTAAGGGAGAGATTGTTGTGAAACATTTGGATTATTAACACTAAATACAACAAGGTACATGAATTTATATAGGTGTTCTAAGACAATTTTTACTTTATAACTTGTCCTATTTATAAAAATTTTACATGTGAGTTGTTGTGTTCACTTCTAAAATAACTTGCACATTCTTCTAAAATAATTGTCATTCATCATTTTCCTTGTTTTGTTAATTGCTCTTCCTCTGTGATTGCAAGTCAGTTTAAAATAACTACTCTTTATTCTTCTATATATATTCACAAAGATTTTTTTTTTCAAAAGTTTAAATAACATTGGTTAACTAATTTTAATATTAAAGGAAACAACGGACCATTAGTTTTACATGTATTATTGTTTAAAAAGTTTATATGTTAGCAAAGAAATTTATTAACAAGCACTACTAGAAAAAGGGGTTTCTACGTCACCAAACAACGTCGGTTATACATATAACCAACGTTGTTTTAAACGCGGTGTCATAATTGTAAATATCAGTACATTTTTCACGTCGGTTACAAATATAGCCGTCGTGGAAAATAAAACTACGTCGGTTACTGATTTAACCGATGTTGATAGTCATTAAATCCACGTCGTTTTCTATTATAACCAACGTTGTTAGTTGATTTAACGTCGGTTTTTTTAGTAACCGACGTTGATTGTTAATATTTGAAAATATTTGAAATCCCCAGCACCATTTCTTCTATTTTGTTGCGCGCTTCTTCTATCTCCTTCTGTCGCGACTTCTGCTGCCATTTTTGATTCTTCGCTCTCTCTCTCCCTCTCTTTCGCTCTCTCTGTTTAATCGGTGGTAAGTTTCCTTTTCGTCTTTTAATTTTTCTTTGAATGTCAAGCATGTCTAATCGGTGATAGGACTATCCAAACCCTAAAAAAAACTACTGACTAAGACTTCATGACTAAGACTTCATATAAATTTTAGTCATTTAAACAGCATGCTAACATCTTTTTCTCCCTCTTTCTTTTTTTCTTTTTTTTTTAAATGGAAATATTTAGGTTGCCATATATCTTGGAAATGTTCTCACGTTGCAAATGTCTAAACCTCCTCAATTTCACTACAAGAGTGGACAATACATGTTTGTACAGTGTCCTGCTGTTTCTCCTTTTGATTCTCTTTTGAGTGGTGAGTTGCATTTTAATTTTAAACACAAATATGTTTCATGTTGCGGTGTTTCAATTTACATTATGCTTGATAATTGAAAGGGTGATTGGACACAGGAGCTTAAAAGGGTGTTCTCTGAGGCCTGTGAGCCTCTTGTATCTGGGAAGAGTGGGCTTCTCAGGACTGATGAAACCACTAAGAAAAGGTAAATGTTGCGCTTTCCATTTTTTCTTTGAATTCTTGATGAAACCATGCCTCTTTGAATGTCCACCTTTTGAACCCCTTAACAGAACTGGTCGCTTGCTTCAAAACCAAAACCTTAACGTCCATGTTAATGGTGCAGGATCTGTTTCTGGGAAGGCAGATTTACCAGGACAGAGGAAAGGTAGGGCTAGGGGAAGAAAACCACTTGGGGATCTATCCAATGCAGGGAACCTCATCAACCAATTTGATGGAAAGAAAGCCCTTAATGGTTCATTGAACACAGGCAAACCCTCTGTTAATCAGGCACCGAAATTGCACAAGTCAAAGAATCTTAAAAGTGACAAAAGAATTGTCAGCAAAGCTTCTGGGAAATCACTTACTGGTAGTAGGAAAGCACTTTCTGACATTTCAAACTCGGGGAAGCCACAAGTTCCCGATATAAAAAATAAAAATACCCTGAAACCTAGTTTGCTGATAGAGGAATATCTTCCTCCCAGTGCAATTGCTGAAGAACAGATCTTGCACGATCATAAGAAATGTATCAAATCACAGTTTGAAACAGCAGACGTGCATCAATTTTTCAAGACTGACGATGCAGATGATCACATGGCAATTTCCTTTGAACTGCCTGCAATAAGTAAACTGAAGTCTGAAAGTGCATATTTGGAATTAGAGGAGGTACTTGAGCGGTTGGAAATGCAAATATAATAAACTTTTAACGTCGGTTATAAAAATAACTGACGTTAAATCCCAAAGTTTTCACGTCGGTTACTAAAATAACCGACGTTAAATTTAACGTCGCCTGATTCAACGACGTCTCATTTTTCGACGTTAAATGTCCAATTTACCCGACGTAAAAAGGCTTTTTTCTAGTAGTGAAGATATTTTAAATATTAATAACATTAATAGTAAGACTTATAAAATCAAACATTTATTTGCATAGCTTAATATTGGATACTTTTTTATAAAATACTTAAATATATTTGATATTATAATTCAGACAAAATTGAGATTATGTAGTAGTCATACATTATAAATGCTAATAACAGATTTCTTGACTCACCACAAGTCAGTCTACATGGTAGCAATTCGCAGACATAAATTTTAAAATTGGTTTCGGACTATTTCATTGAGTAAAATGTAAAAGATGAGTAATTAAACGAAGCAAAAGTGGTTCCATTTGAAAATTTGTTGACTTCGAACTCATATAAAATAGAAAATTAAATAACAAATTATAATCTTTTGAAGTATACTTATAGAATTTTAAATCTAACTCATCTTTATAAAATTGACACTTATAAAACAGGCTCATTGAAGTGAGGTTTGCACCACTTTATAAATCCTAATTTGGTCTTATTTTTAGATGATGTGAGATTTTTAACAATTTTTGAAGAAAATATTTACCGGTTAATACATTTTCATTAAATTTAGGTTACTTGATTGAAACTTTTCAAATAAGAGTAACGATTTCGAAATTTATAACTTTTTTTGTTTCAAAATATTTGTGAATAATTATTGGAGATCCCACATTGCCTAGATATGATTAAATATATATAAAGTGGTACAAATCTTTCCTTATAACCTAATTTTATGAGGATGAATTAGATTTAAAATCAACTTCTCCTATTATACTTACAGGGGCCGAGTGCCTCTCGGACATCTTTAGTTCTTCTAGTATCCTGGCCGATAATGGATCGAATGGAGGGGGTACTTGTGATTGCACTTCAACGCTTAAGTCAGTAAGAGATCAACAGGGTTTAGAGTAAATAGAGAGAGTAATGAGAATGAATGTTACCTGGTTACCTGACCCTTAATTTATAATAGGACCAAGGGTTAACAGAATACCTGAGTGGATACTAACTGACTACCCACTACGCGAGATCCACGCTTAGTGGGCTTCAATTAAGATAGGCTGAGATGATATCGGTCCAAGACGACAACCCATCGGCCGAAGGGCCGATTAAGGGCAGGCCGATACCTATCCGGTACATAAGCCCCCCTAGTTATGAAAACCGAAAGGAGGTAACTTGAACCGGGAAGAGGTAGATATGACTATATGTTTTATTTGTGAATTCTGTTGAATTGGTTTCGTTGGGAAGCTTTTGGAATAAGTTTGAGTAACTGAACATGATTTGAAGTGTCAAGGAAACTTCTAGAATCAAATCTGAGCGGGAAGCCGTTGAGTCTTGAACCGTTTCAGACACGTGGCCGTGCCTGATTAGGGGGAGGGATTTGTAACGTCTGTGCGTGTAGTCTGCGTACAAGGCTCGAGGCAAATCACTCGAGTGCTCAGCCATAATGGCGAGAAGTGACTAGCAACCCTTCATCTTCTCGGGGCCCCTATATAAAGGGCTTCCTCATATGCTTTCAACGCGCTCCATTATTTCCACTCTCCGAAATCTTCTCAGTTTTTCTTCTTCTTATCCTTCTTTCAGCTTTCGGTATGTCTTCTTCCTCTTCTTCAGATTCTGGATCATCCGAGAGGTCATCGGCGAGGGCAAGCAACGAGGGAACGAAATCGTCAGTTGAGATGTCAAACATCGAAGTCCGTGAGGTATCGAGGCCCCAAGAAGTACCTGAAGCGGCCATGGATTCGGTTCGCCCGGTGGAGAATGCCGAGGATAATTCGGCATCCTTAAGTGGAGGGATACCCTTGAGAGAAAGATGTGCTTCTCCATCCGGTTACAACTGGGTGGACCCCAAAGTCAGAGAGTTCAGCTCTCGTTTTTCACGAAAAAGGGAAGTCGTGGATTTTGCCGCGGAGCAGGATATCGTGGAGCCGGGTTTCGATGAAGACCTAGTGAGCCTTGCCCCCTGCTCCCCCTCCGAGCACGTATGCCATGGCCGAGAAGGGGCAACGGAGGATTTTTTCTATATGTACGCCTGCTTTTTTACGGATCTAAAGGTAAGGCTCCCATTTGATGCTTTTACCATAGGGGTTCTTGTCAATCTGAACATTGCTCCAACCCAGCTTCATCCCAACAGTTGGGCTCTGCTGCAAGCGTTCCGAGTGCTATGCCGAGCACTCGAGATTATCGCTACTCCCGGTCTATTCCTCCACTACTTTTGTACTCGAGGGAGAGATTTTGTGTCTTGGGTATCCTTGGTGAGTCAAGCCTTCAACGTCCTTTTCAAACCATACACGGCGAGCTATAAAAACTTTAAGGGGGGCTTCGTGAAGGTTCGGGTGAAGGAAGTGGGAAGGCCTTATTTTTACGTGGGCGAGCGTCCAAAATTTCAATTTTATTGGACGCGTAACCCCATAAAGTACTAGTATATTCCGAAGAAGAAGTTATTGGCTTACGAGCAGTGGGTACTAGACATCTTAGAACAGATCCCTCGCCAGTTGCCCTGCCGACCACTTCTCGGTAGCTTCTTGAATCCTCATCTTCCCGATGACCCTTTGGGTATGAATTTACAAATATCCTTGTATGGTCTTTGTTTCTTAACATAGCTAAATTTTCTTTGTTTTGCAAAAGCCCTAGGCGACGTAGTCGATATGCCGAGAAACGCTTTCAGATAGTTAAGGGATCGTTTGGCAGCAACCTCTCGAGCAGCTAGGGAGGAAAACCCTCCGGCTGCCAATCCCCAACAACATACTACACAACCACTCGTCGTGGTTGTTGAAGATAACTCTAGTCCAGTCCAAGTAGTGCGCCGCAGATCGTTTGGCAGCGGCCTCTCGAGCAGCTAGGGAGGAAAACCCTCCGACTACCAATCCCCAACAACATACTACACAACCACCCGTCGTGGTTGTTAAAGATAACTCCAGTCCAGTCCAACTAGTGCGCCGCAGGCTGAAGCGAAAACAACCTGCATCGGAGCCACAAACTTCGAAAAAACCCGCATAAGTCCAAGAATAACCGAGGAAATAGCGGCTTCCTCCAGCCCTATGATCCTTTTAAGCCATGATCTTCAAATGGCCCAAGGTGTTGGCCTAGAACTCCCCCAAAAAAAACAAGAAGCCTTACATCAAGCGGGGATGGCCGAGTTGAAGGCATCCTAGATAGAGCTGCAAGCTCGCACCACGGTCGTCAACCATCGGATGGTCGAAGAGTGGAGCAAGTCAGTGATGGAAATAACTGAAGTTCCACTCTTGAAGGAAAAAATAATCAAGGCTGAAAAGGAGGCGGCCGAGGTGGCGACAACCAACAATTTGTTGTTGGAAAAGATGGAAGAGGTTTCAGCCGCACTTATTAAGGTTGAAATTGATCTGAAGGCTGAGTTGGCCGAGGAGAGGGCCAAGCATGAAGTCGAAGTGCTGGATTTGAAGAAGCAGCTGGCACAGCTGGAAAAAAGGCGGGCAGATGACACTTGGGGACTTAAAAGAAGTTTAACTAATGCCCGAGTGGAAAACGAGAAGCTCACCAAGGAAGTTTTGGAGTTGACCGGCCTGGCGGTTGACGAGCATAACAACGGCTTTGCCAAGTGCCTTCGTCAAGCTTTGCATTTTCAAGAAAAGGGGGAAACCCTTATACTAGATAAGTTTGACGTGAATTTTGATATTCATGAAGGTAAATGGACATCCTTGGAAGATATTCCTGAAGAGTCGTCAAGTCCTCCTGCCAAAGGGACCTCGGGTGCCGAAGAGACTGCCGATGCCAACGTCGATGCCAACACTGAGGCCGATAACATCAATATATTAGATTAGCTTTTCTAATTCAGCTTTCCTACTTCCTTTGTAATCCAAACTTGCTAATTTTTAATGAAGCTTTGTATTTTGTGTTCAAACCAAGTTGAATATTATCGCATACTTGCTTGAACGTCACTTAGTAAAACGATTTTTCCTAAGAGTGAGCCGATAAATACTTGGTTTAGGTATCACTTAGCTTTTTAAAGCGATTTTTCCTAAGAGCGAAACGATAAGTACTCGGTTAGGTATCACTTAGCGTTTTAAGTAACTTTTCCTAATAGCTTATCCGGGAAGTACTCGGTTAGGTATCACTTAGCGTTTTAAGTGATTTTTCCTAAGAGTGAATTCGGGAAGTACTCGATTAGGTATCACTTAGCGTTTTAAGTGATTTTTCTTAAGAGTTTATCCGGGAAGTACTCGGTTAGGTATCACTTAGCGTTTTAAGTGATTTTTCCTAAGAGCTTATCCGGTAAGTACTCGGTTAGGTATCACTTAGTGTTTTAAGTGATTTTTCCTAAGAGCTTATCCGGGAAATACTTAGTTAGGTATCACTTAGCGTTTTAAGTGATTTTTCCTAAGAGTGAAACGATAAGTACTCGATTAGGTATCACTTAGCGTTTTAAGTGATTTTTTCTAAGAGTGAAACAATAAGTTGAGTAAACTGAATTTCTTCATTTATTGAAAGCAGGGAAACATTCGTCTGTACAAAAGCAGGGAAATAATGTCAAAGATTAACAACTTCTAACTATAGTAAAACTTAAGTGAGCTAGCATTCCATGATCGAGGCAACATTTTGCCATCTAAATCTTGTAGCTGATATGCTCCCCTTCCTAGGACCTTAATAACTTTGTAAGGTCCTTCTCAGTTAGAGGCAAACTTGCCTTCACCGGGATCTTTTCGAGCTAGCATGCGAACTCTAAGCACTAGATCACCTTCCTGGAAACTTCTCGGTCTGATCTTAGTATTGAATCTTCTTAAAGCTCGTAACCGGCAACCCTCCTGCTTTATCATCGCCTTATCGCGAAGCTCTTCTAAGAGATCCAATTCAACTTTCATACTTTCATCGTTCTCCTCCATGTTTAGTAGCTGTCTCCTTGGGCTAGTTTCACCCAATTCGACCAGAATCATAGCGTCTACACCGTACGTCAAGCTGTAGGGAGTTTCAAGTGTTGTTGACTGAGGAGTGCATCGATATGCCCACAACACTTCTAGTAGCTCCTCGGTCCATTTTCCCTTTGCTTTTCCCAGTCTCTTTTTCAACTCTGTCAGGATGACCTTGTTGGCAGCTTTCGCTTGACCATTAGTTTGTGGGTGTTCAACAGAGCTAGTAACATGCCGAATGCCGAGTCCCTCGTAGAATTCGGCTAAAGAACCATCTATAAACTGTCTACCATTGTCGGTTACGATAGTATGGGGAAGCCCAAATCTACACACAATATTCTTCCAAACAAACTTTTGCACCTGTTGGGCCGTTATCTTCGCCAACGGTTCTGCCTCTATCCACTTAGTGAAGTAATCGGCTGCCACCAATAAGAATTTACATTGTCCCTTCGTTGGGGGAAATGGGCCGAGGATGTCCATTCCCCACATGGCAAACAGCCAGGGAGAGGTAACATGATGTAATTTCTTAGGGGCTAAGTGGATAAGGTCCACGTTAAGCTGACATTCTTTACACTTCCGGATGTATTCAGCACAGTCTCGCTGGAGGGTGGGCCAATAGAAGCCTACTCGTAAGACCCTGACTGCCATCGTTCGTCCTCCCGAGTGAAATCTGCATATGCCTCGGTGGAGCTCTTCCAAGATATATGCCGATTGATCCTCGGCCACACACTTTAAAAGTGGTGCCGAATATCCTCTTTAGAAAAACTCGTCGCCAACCAATAGAAACCGGGACGCTTTCTTCTGAAATACTATTACTTCTTTAGGGTCACCATCAATTTGTCCAGTACTAAGGTAAGCAACATACAGAGTCATCCAAGTTACCTTCGCTTCAGTTTGCAAGCATTCGCTCGCCGAGACGGATGGTTGTCGGATAGTGTGCTGAATAATAGTATGATGGTGGCCTATTCCTTTAGCACTTGCCAGTTTAGAGAGTAGATCTGCCCGGCCGTTATCCTCCCGGGGAATATGTGATACTAAAGCTTGCTAAAAATGTTTTAGTTTTCTAGTGAAAAGGTGATAATACCGTTGGAGAAGTGGTTCCTTGGCCTGGAATTCCCCCGTTATCTGCCCGGCAACCAGCTAGGAATCAGTAAAACATTTCAAGTTATATACGCCTAAGTCCATTGCCAGATCTAAACCTGCCACAAGAGCCTCATATTCGGCCTGGTTGTTTGAGGCCTTAAATTGTAGCACCAAGGATTGCTCGATCAACATGCCGGATGGTCCCTCCAGCACTACACTGGCTCCACTTCCTCTTTTGTTGGATGAGCCATCCACGAATAGCTTCCATTCCAGCATGGTTTCGGGTTCCGGCTGTAAGTCCCTTACGAAATCGGCAAGCCACTGTGCTCGAATGGGTCCTCTTTTTTCGTACACTACGTCAAACTCTGACAATTCAATCGTCCATGCTACCATTCGCCCTGACAACTCTGGTTTTCGGAGTATCTTAGCAATGGGGTAGTCAGTTTTTACAACTACCCTATGACTTTGGAAATATTGGCGCAGCCGCCTTGCTGCCACCACAAGAGCAAGGGCCACCTTCTCCAGAAGCTGGTATCTTGTCTCGGCATCTTGAAGAACTCGGCTAACATAGTAAATAGGGCAAACTTCTCCATTCTACTCTGAGCTAATATCGAACTTATGGCATTATTTGATACCGATAAGTAAAGTATCAACTCTTTCCCGGCTGCCGGTCACTGGAGGATTGGTGGGAATGTAAGTAATTTCTTCAGGCTTTGAAAACTCTCTTCACATGTTTCATCCCACCTGAAAGCCGATGATATTTTTAACAAGCAGATAATAGGCTTGGTCTTCTCGGCCAGGGCTGGTGTAAACCGAGACAATGCTGTTAGCCGATCTATGAGTTGCTGCACTTCTTTAATATTGGAAGGACTTCGTAAGCTAGTTATGGCCTGACATTTGTCGGGGTTAGCTTCGATGCCCCTGTTGGTTATCATGAACCCTAAGAATTTCCCTCCTAGAACTCCGAAAACGCATTTCTTGGGGTTTAACCTCATGTTGTACTTTCGTAGAACCGAAAATATTTCTGTTAGATCATCAATGTGTTCCTGACTAGAGCTTGATTTCACCACCATGTCATCCACATATACTTCCATGTTGCGGCCTATTTGTTGTCGAAACATTTTGTCCATCAACCTCTGATACGTGACCCCTACATTCTTGAGGCCGAAAGGCATGACTTCATAAAAGTAATTTGCTTCCTCCGTTATGAAAGCTGTCTTGCTAGCGTCAGCCGGGTACATCCTTATTTGATTGTAGCCCGAATAAGCGTCTAGGAAACTAAGCACTTGGTGACCAGAAGAGTCGTCCACTAATCGGTCTATATTCGGTAGAGGGTAAGTATCCTTCGGGCAAGCTTTGTTCAGATCTGTGTAATCGGTGCACATCCGCCATTTGTTGTTGAATTTTTTAACAAGAACCACATTGGCAAGCCAAGTAGTATACTTGGCTTCGCGAATGAATCCTGCATCCATAAGCTTGCTTACTTCTTCCTTTACGGCCTGTCTCCTTTCCTCGCCCATCTTTCTTTTCTTTTGAGAAACCGGCTTGGCTTCCCGGTATATTGATAACTTGTGGGTGATCACCTTTGGATCTATTCCCGACATGTTATCGGCTGACCAGGCGAACAAGTCAGCATTTTGCTTCAAGAGTTGTACCACCTTAGCTAGTTCTTCCTCCTGCATTAAGGAACTCACATACGTCTCCTGGTCGTCTCCCTGTATTATAACCGGTATGGTCTCTTCCTCTGGCTCTACTCGGCATCCGTCTTCTATTCGGGTATCAATATTAGTGAGAGCCACCATAGCTCTTTTCGCTAGTGTCTCTTTTGACGGTTCTCGTTGCGGTGTCTCCCTTAGGCTGGCCACATAGCACTCTCTTATTGCTTTCTGGTCGCCATAAAGTGTTATGAGAGAACCGTCGAGTGTCGGGAACTTCATGGCTAAATGTGGGGTGGAAACTATTGCTCCAATCTGGTTAAGTGAAGGCCTGCCGAGAAGCATATTATATGAATAAGAGGCCTCAATAACCAAATACCTCACCATCACAATTTGGTATTGTTGGTCCCCCTCCCCGAACTTAGTATACAGGTCGATATAACCCCTAGCATCCACTCTTTCACCCGAGAAACCTACAATCTGATCGGTGTAAGAGCACAAGGCTGACTCGGAGAGCTCCATTCTTTGAAACGTATGCCAATACAATATGTCAACCGAACTGCCCTGATCTACTAGCGTCTTTCGAATAGCAAAATTAGCTGCCTCGACAGTGATAACCATAGGATCATCTTGATGAGGATCAATCCCATAGAAATCATCGTCAGAGAAGGTAATTGAAGGCATCTGAGGTCTTGTCGGCTTAGACTTTGAATGACCAGTTAGATGCACCTGCTGCAAACTGCACAAGTGACGTTTGCGGGCCAAGCTGAACGCGCCTCCTCCTGCGAATCCCCCTGCTATCGTGTTAATTACTCCCCAAACAGGTTCCAGACGCCTCTTGGGTTCTCTCCTCCTTTTTTCTCTAACATCCCGTCTGTCGGTATTATCTTCGACTCGAGTCGAGTATCTCTTCTCTTCCTTTTTTACTAACTTCCTGAGGTGTCCAGCTTGAATCAACTCTTCTATCTTGTCCCGTAGGGCCACACATTCATCTGTTGTATGCCCATAATTTCGGTGGTAGCGGCAGTGCTTCCTAAGATCAGCATCTACTGGAGAAGGTATCCTCTTGGTGCATATCAAGTCAGCATTCAAGGCCTCATCTAGTGCTCGACCATGATTGACTGTTAACGGCGTGTAATGGGTAAATTTTCCTTCTCTGGGCCTCTGATGACGTGCTTTATTATCCTGGTTTCTTCGGCCCAGGTCCTTGTTTTCTTTGTTTGCCGGGTTGGTGGTCGGTTTGGTTTGATTTGTCAAGCCGATAACTTCCCGGTAGTCATTCATTTCTTTCATCTGCATAAACTTGGTTGCTCTGGCGGGCCTCTTGCATAGTTGCTGGAGGACGCTTAGTGATGTGGTTTAGGAAGGGTCCTGTCTTAAGGGATAGAGCCAGGTGGTGTATGGCAACGTCGCCCCCTTGGTTTGAGAGCTTAAGAAATATTTTCGAATATCTATCCATAAAGCTTCTTAACGACTCATCCTCCTGCTGCTTAACATCCACCAGAACCATGGTGGTAATAGGGAGAGGTGTGCTGACCTCGAACTGTCCCAGGAAAGCCTGACACAGTGCTCCAAAGCAATCTATGATTTTGGGGGGAAGAGAGTAAAACCATCTTAAAGCTGGTCCTTTTAGAGACATGGGAAAGACTCTACACATGATCTCATCAAGCGACGAATACACATTCATGACGGTCACATACGCTTGAAGATGGTCTGCTAGGCAAGAAGATCCATCATAAGTTTCCATATCAAGGCCCTTCCACTCCTTAGGTAAAGGGGCTTCCATTATGCCTTCTACAAAGGGATTCTGGTGCTGAGGTGGCAGTAGCCGAGGGGTTGTCGGATGAACTCCGGTTTGACCAGTGGGACAACTACTGACAGCTTCTGGTTTCGACTCGGCCTTGCTGTCGGCCGGAGGGGGAGGGACCTGAGAGGTCGAGGCTTCCCCGGCAAGGGGTGACCCTTCCTGATTGTCCATCTTTCGTCTCATCTTGTTGTGGGATGCTTGTAACTGTCCCATGTCCTCAGCCGTTCTCTTCTGCCCTTGTTTAAGTTCTTGTAGTTCCTTCATTATTGCTTCCAGCATCTGCGTGACGTTGGGGGGCAGGAGGAGCTTCCACTACCCTACTTCCTTCTTATTGACTTCTCGTAATCGCGATCGTCTGAGATCTTCTCGGTCCCACGGTGGGCGCCAAAATGTACTTACACGGGCCGAGTGCCTCTCAGATGTCTTTAGTTCTTCTAGTATCTTGGCCGATAATGGACCGAATGGAGGGGGTACAGTAAGAGATCAACAGGGTTTAGAGTAAATAGAGAGAGTAATGAGAATGAATCTTACCTGGTTACCTGACCCTCAATTTATAATAGGACCAAGGGGTAACAGAATACCTGAGTGGATAATAACTGACTACCCTCTACGCGAGATCCACGCTTAGTGGGCTTCAGTTAGGATAGGTCGAGATGATATCGGTCCAAGACGACAACCCATCGGCCGAATGGCCGATTAAGGGCAGACCGATACCTATCCAGTACACTTATGGTATCATAG
Source organism: Macrotyloma uniflorum (assembly GCA_016859785.1). Classification (NCBI taxonomy): domain Eukaryota; kingdom Viridiplantae; phylum Streptophyta; class Magnoliopsida; order Fabales; family Fabaceae; genus Macrotyloma; species Macrotyloma uniflorum. The sequence goes on along the minus strand of BDMB01000041.1, from coordinate 735,989 downwards.
TCTATCCTATTAAGGTTGATAGGCCTATCACATCACTCCTCACTCACATATGTCTTGTCTTACAAATGTCTAATTTCACGTTCGAGTTAATGAAATCGTCTTGTCTTACAAATGTTTAGTTTCACATTCGAGTTAATGAAATCTTGACATGAAAGAGGTTTATTAGAGATCCTACATCACCTAAAGATAAGACCAAATTAATATATATAAAATGATGCAAATGTAATCTTGATGCGAAAGAGGTGTATTGGAGATATGACCAAATTAATATATGTAAAATGAAATAAATGTAATCTCATAATCCGATTTAAAAAAATATGTTAAACTTTTATAAAAATAAAATATATTTAAAGTTCACTTTTATTAATAATTATAAAATCAAAGTAATGAATTTTTTTATTTTTCTCGTGGGATTTGTATTGGGTTTTCTGAAGTACGAGGGCTGCTGCTATGGCTTTTGGGTTGTTCATTGTGTATGAACTTAAGGCACCACTTGTGCAATATATAAAAGTTTTAGTTCCTCATAAAATGGAAATAGATTGTTTTCTTTTCGTTTTTTCTATTTCTGTGTTTCTTTTAAATATCCTCAATCTTTATATTTTTAGATTAATAAATTTGATTATTTAATTTTTTAAAATATATAATTTTAATTTTTTATGTTAAAATTTAATATTTAATAATAATATTTTATTTTAACAGAATTGATAAAAAAATTACATAAAATTTTAGTTGTTATTTACATCAAAATATAATATTTAATAATATTATTTATTATATTAAATTTATATACCTTTTACATTTTAAATATTAATAAATAATTTTTTAAAATATAAATAAATTTAATAAAAAATAAAAGAATTAAAAATATATTTAATTTTTTACTTTTTATATAAGCACATTTATGATATGTTTCATGTTATAATATTATTATTATCATTTTATTAATTATGAGAATATTTTATTATTGTTCAGGCATTTATTTAATCGTAAACGTGTTTCTCACTAGGCAAAGTCACATGATTTTTCAGGCTAGAGATTTTTTCATGCAGTTAACGACCTAAGTTTAACTTTCTGAACAACAATGGATTCTTATCGTGGACTGAGAAAAACACGAAGTTACAGTGGTGAAATTAATGGTAAGAGAAGCCACAGAAGTTATAAAAGACTTAGTGAACTTTTTACTTTACTCGTGTTTTCATTTCTAGATTAGCAAAACATGCTTTAGAGATTAAGTCTAACATTACAATTTTACTTTCCTTACCACATTTATTGATTTTAGCTAATATATTTTCTCTATCTTACTGATTTTATCAATTTTGATAAATATAGTTATAAAAATCCAAAAATAAAGATAATGGTATTATGTGAGAATTTTAATACATATGTCTAGATACTATATCTTTTTTTCATTTATTTTTTTTATTTATTATTTTTTATATTTTTTAGTTTAATTTTTAATTTGTGTGGCATTCCTTCCATTTCAACTCCTAATCACAGTTTTGATACTCTTCCATGTGTAATTCTTGGTCACACCTTTGTCACTTTGTCATGTGCTCTTCATAGTCATATTTATGACATTTCTCCATGGTCTGAACAGACATGCTTTTGGCACTTACTTGGGACAAGAAGCATGACCCAATAAAATTGTGCTATTACAGAAAACTTTGGATTTTCAAATAAAACCTCTCAGCAAGTGTACCGAATAGAGGGTATCGAATACAAGATTTGGAAAAATTATGTCCTTGAGCGTTTCATGTATTATCAGATTTGATGGATTGGATAATGACAATATAAAGTAAGAAATAATATGATAAATTTAATTGCAATAATAAAAGCGTATAGGAATTATATTCACTTGTAATCTCAAAACCCCAAAGCAATCTATTGAAATTCCTTCTTTTAATTATCAAAATAAATATTTAGTTTCCGTTAATCTCTTGATCGGAAACCCTAAAAATTACCCAAAGACTTTTTCAATTCCTTTTAAAAGATCAATAGAAATTTTCGCAATAAAGATTAGATTTTGTAAAACCTAATTACCCTAATTTCGTTCCCAAAATTAAGTAAATTGGGGGTTAGGATTGAGATCAGAAAAAATATAATGTTTCCACAAAATATCTTTTCAAATAATGGAAAGAAGGTGCACAACCAAAACCCTTTAATCAAAGTAAAGAATTATATAAATGCAGAAGAATAATGAAGAATTACAGTTAGAACCCAATTCCTATACAAAAGAGTACCTTAGCCACTCATGGTGGGTTGCTTCATAAGAAGATTACAAAGAATAGAACCCTAGACTCAATTGCCTCCCGAAGATTCGGCCGCTTTCCCAAGCTAGACCCTTAAACCCTAGAATTCTTCTTTGTTTTCCTCCCTGGAAGTGATAATTTGAAAGTTTCGTGACTCACTCCTTAAATAGGAGCCGAAGTTGGTTGCAAGAGAAAGATGAAAGATAAAAGATAAAAGATAAAAGATAAAAGATAATAACAGAAATTATCTTCAGAATCTTTCCATCTTTTCAATTATTTCTAACTTTCTTCTTCACTTTTAATGGTCTGCACTGATTTTAACAAACTGGATACTTTTGCCGTCATTTATCTTTAATTTCTTCTGAAAAATGCCTTGAATTGATCTCATTATCATAAACATATAAACTCTTAATAGTTATATCAAAATAATCATTATTTTAAAAATCAAATTGAATCGGTCAATTTAATCGGTCCACCGAGAATTAATTTAAAAATCAATCTATTACTTCCTTAAAAATCAGATTGCCTTTAAATTAGATTTTTTTTAAGATTAGTTTTTTTATATTTTTTTTAAAGATTAATTTTTAATATAATATATTTTTAAATTTTTAAAGGGCATAATATTTTTGTAATTTTTTTCTTCATTTACCTCATGAAAGTCTTCCTTAAAATATAATTATTTTCATCTCATTTTCAAAACATTAAGTATTCACTCTTTACTATATTTTACATCTGTGACAATTATTATAAAATCAATAATAACATTATTATTTTTCTTTTATAAGAAATTTTTAATTACAAATAAATTTATTTATATTTAATATATTATTATAAAATATATAAAATATTATATTATTCTTCAAATTTTAAATCCATCCTATTTATTTGTTGAATGACGGATCTAATTTTAAAAATATTATTTAGATTTCACCAAAACTAAATTAATAAAAAAATTTATAAATATTATTTTATTAAATAAGACATTTTCAAGAATAAAAAATATATTCCTATCATATATATATATATATATATATATATATATATATAAAGGTGCCTTTTTTGTAAATATATAATGTTTATCCTCGTATCAACGTTTGCTAGTTACATCCTACCTTATATCATTGACGTTTTTCATATAACTGTTAATTTTCCAACTCCCAACTTCTATATCATTGACTTTTCTGCGTATATGTGTATTTGCAACATCCCGTTCAAGAATTTATCCTAAACTAGTATCTTAATCTTTAAGATCATTACCATTTCAATTTCATTAATACTATTATCATCTCAATCTCATTTGCATCACTATTTTCTCAATCTCATTAACACCACTGTTATCATAATTTATTGAAATAATTGTCATCACAATTCCTTATGATCTCAATCATAATTCACAACATCATCAGCAATCTCATTTCATAATCTATCACAAATCATAATACATAAATCTTAATAGTTCAATACAAGTCAATTTCACATTATATTTCATAATTTTTACAATTATATAGAATCCATAATTTGATACTTAATAAATTTCACATCATAATCCACATATATAAAATCTTTTAATTTCAATTTGGAACATAAATAATTTCTCAAAAATAATATATTTTCGCCAAGCAAAATTAATTTTGAAAGCATTTCGTTCATCATCACATCATGATTTTTATTCACTAAAAAATTCATATCTTAAGTTGTATACAATATTTTTATGTCAAATAAAAATCATTACTTAGTTAACATTCAGGGTGAAAGCTTTTATGAAGGAAATGTTACCAAATTCATAATAAAAACATATCAAAAGGGGTTTATAATTTCAAATCGAATAAATTTTCTAATAGTTTGACCTTTAGTTAAAAAAAATATATCTAGAGTTATACATATCCTTTTTTTGTGAAACAAAAGTTATTAGTAGGGGTGTTCAAAACCGAACCGATCCAAAGAAAAAACCGAAAACCGATTCCAAAAACCGCAAACCGATTAAAACCAAAAGTTTTTGGATCACTAATTTTTATTTTAGAACCGCGCGGTTCGGTTCGGTTTGCAGTTTGGTATTTTAAAACCGAACCGAACCAAACCAAACCGCAATTATTAAATAATATTATATTTATTTTTAATTTTATTTTTCAAAGAAAACCTACTATTGTCTGTTACAACCTTCATTTTGTTAGAAACATCTTAGGATTCCTTATTTGAAACTCCCTTACTCTGATTTCATTTATCTCATCATTAACTCTTATTCAAATCTATCTTCACCACACAATTTCCTACTAAGATCATTTATAAACTAATACTGTAACCATATGAAATCTAGTCAATGTTATATTTTTATTAGTTTATTATTTAAAAAGATAAAAATAATCAATTATTAATAAAAAAAAATAAAATTAAAAATTAAAAAAAAATCGCAAAAACCGATCCAAACCAAACCGCTAAAATTGATTTGGATTGGTTCAGATTTTTTTTTATTTCAAACCGAACCAAACCGAACCGCAAATAATTTTTATATTTGGTTCGGATATATTTTAACAAAAAATCGAACCAAACCGCACCGCGAACACCCTTAGTTATTAGTTAGATAACATCTAAACCTACAACTTTCATGCATATCGCTTTTTAAAATTTGAAATAAAAATAAGTCAAAATAAGATCGTAATATATAGTAAAACTCAATTCACAGTTTTACATCTAATAATCATGTAATCCTCATTAATTTCACATAAAAACACATAATCATCCAATTAATAAATCATAAATAATTTTACTTAATTAACTTCCCTTACCCCTAATCAAGTTTTTCCCAATTTGAAATAGATGAAAGATTAATCTACTTTTCACGTTTTTTTTCCTGATGTTTTCGAAATTTTAAAAAGATAAAAATTGAATGATCACTACTAGAAAAATCAAGATTTACATCAGTTATTTTAACCGATGCTCTCTTTCTCTCTCTTTCATCATTCTCTCTCTTTCTCTCTGTGGCGCTTTTCCCTGCACACCGAACAACACCATCCACCACCCACCCTCGCTTCCTTCAACCACCGCCTTCACTCTCACCACTCCTCACTTTCCTACCATAACACAAGCCTCAACAATCCCTAATCTTCCTCTCCCATAACCCCAAATCCTAGCCCCTCTTTCATGATTCGCAGTTAGGGTTATGGAACCCAACAACGCTGACGTTTTCCGACCTTCCTTTTCTCCCTCGTCTTCCCCCAACTCCAGAAGAATTTCCGGAATTTTGTCACCGTCTAATATCATTTAGGCTCCGTTATCGGCGCTCTTGGAATATTCCAACATTCTTCCGTCGCGCTCGCCCAGCCACCACAATTAGCCCGCCCCCGACGCTTGTTAACAATGACGACGAGGTTTCGATTAGGATCATCGGCCCTCCTCCTGCTGCGGGATTGATCGTCGGAATCGCGCATTTGCATAAGGCAGTATTTGCCGTTTTCGTTGCTTCTCTTGGTAGTTTTCATAAGGTAGCATTTGCAAGGTGCGTTTTGAGTTGGTTTTACCGGATAAACGTGAATATTTACATCGGTTCTTCTAAGAATTGATGTAAATATGTTCATATTTACATCGGTTCTTTTAAGAACCGATGTAAATATTCAAAAAATTTACATCGGTCCTAAAAGAACCGATATATTTACACCAGTCTTCATACAATCGATATAAATATGCACATATTTACATCGGTATGTAAATATGCGATCAGCTTTTCTTTTATTTACAAAAATGTCACCGTATTTATATTTACATTGGTTTACCTAATAACCGATGTAAATTTAACGATGTTAATTTGTAATTTTCTAGTGATGGATGGAAGAGAATTAAGAAAAATTTAAAGAAAAATTACAAAGAAGGATAAATAATATTTTTAAGAAATAAGAATAACATGATAGAATTAAAATTAAATAAATTATTTATAATTTTTCTCTTTCTTAAATAAGTAGGTTTTTTAGATTTTTCTAATCCTACGTTAATAATAATTCGCATAGAATTATATCTACTTTCAATTTTTTTTACTAAAATATTATAATTGTTAATTTTTTTCAAAGCAATACCTTAAAAAGAGTTACTGTTAGCATCCTTTGTTAAAAAAGAAATTAAAAAGGACAACTTCTTAATAAAAGCTAATAATTTCTATTAAACGATTTGAAACACATCCCTAATATAATATTTGTTTGACTTTAATTTAAACGGAACTAGACAGTAATCTATATTTCACATTTTTAACAAAATCTTTATTTTCTTATACATAAAAAAAATAATAAAATATTTTTTTCAGTGTAAAAGGTCTTATTTATTAAAATAATATTTATGAATTTTGATTTAACGTTTTAAATGTTAAAAAATTCTTAATATCTCAAACAGATATAGTGTTATTAAATAACAGAGATAGTCACATAGGGTGTGAGAAAAAATCTATATGCAAAAGTATAATTTATGAATTAGATTTCACATAAAAATTTTAAATCAAATTTTCATTTATCTTAAAATAAATTGTCCTCAATAACATAATAAATATATTAATATTATTATACCAAAATAATCATACTTAGATTCATTTTTTTTAAAACCAAACTGGATCAATCGATTCAATCAGCCCAACCAAGAATTAATCCAAAATTATTACTTAAAGAAAATTTTGCATATTATAATCTTCCTTTAATTATTAATTGATAAAGGTTTGAAATTATTATAATTGAAAATTAATCTTAAAAATTTAAATAAGTGAAAATTATTTTAGAAAAAATAATTAAGAATTATTTTTCTAATTTTATTAAAATTTATTTATCTTGACTAATAAGTGTAAAATTAATTTAAATATTTTCTATTATTTAATATTATGAGAAAAATATTAAAATAATATATAATATTTTATTTATCATTTATAATTATTTTATATAATAATTATTTTTATTTCTCTATTTTTTATTTTACATATTAAAAATAGAAAGAATAAATAAATAAATATTTTTACAATAAATTTAAAAAATGGGACTAAACATATATAATAAACATATACATATTAATTTATTTATATTGGAGGGAACAAAATTAAATACAATCCTTGAATGAATATATATATAGATCATGAACAGAACGTAAGAAAAAACATAACATTATTTGAACGTCTTTAATGGGATGGATAAAATGTTTATAGATAGAACCTGATACAAACGTGTTGAAATTTCTGCATCCTTAATCCGTAAGACTTTGGAATTGACGCGACTTATCCGAAGACTTGGAAATTTTCTATCTAGTTTGGTATCTATCACAAATCTAACCATTTATCATCTCAATTTTTTTTATTTTATTGTATAATTTCTAACAAATTCATAATAAAAATATTCCTTAATTTCTTCAATATTATATTTTCTTTTACTTAAACAGTTAATGTAAAGATAATTAAATCTTCCTTCATCCATATTTGTACAAATATTTTATTGTATAAAAGGTAAAAATTCTTCAACTCTCCCTTCAACTCATTAATTATATGAATCAAATTAATTCAATTTCGACTTATATCATATGAATATTTTAACTCATGTTAATTTTATTTTTTTAATTAAAGTATGACTTTATTTCATTCAAGAAGATTTACTTTTTTTTTTATATATAATTTATTAATACCTATATACTAATTAATATTTCTTTTTATTTTACAAAATTTTGATGGTATTTCACATTGGTATTCAAGTACACAAAATGAAAGTGGTGATTAAAAATATTCATGGTACAATTTAATTTGACTTTGTATTAAAAATCATTCAAATTGAACATAAAAATTAAATACGGTTCAAGTTAATAAAAATATTTTTGATGTGTTAAGATTTAACTATTGATTTATCATGTATTTGCATTATTTTTATATTATTTATGAAAATTGTATTCATTAAGGTTTGAGTTTAAATTTATTACTGAGACATATTTGAGAGTTATATTAAATTGGATTTGAGATTATTTCAGATCAAGATTACTATCTCATCCTAACATATTTTCATTATGACTTTGAAAAAGTAATTTCATAAAAGTTTTAGATCTAGATGTCAACTAAATAATGATCTTAATTTCATACAAAAATAATTTATATAATTCAAAATATAATTCTTTTAGTAAGTAAAAGTCGTACGATTAGGAGGAGAATTTATGTTACTTTTAAAACAAAATTAGAAACAAATTAATATGATAAGAATAACATTAAATATAGATTTTACTATTAGATATTTGTAGCAATAATTATGACAAAAAAGTTTGGGTTCAAGAACTTATTTGAATCCATAAATATCTCTTTGATCAACAATTTTTTTTTTCTTACTGCTTTTTTGATGATATGAAAATGTTAATTTTTTTTATAATGTCTTTTCATTAGAAGTGTTCGCGGTGCGGTTTGGTTCGGTTTAAAATAAAAAAAAATCCGAACCAAACCAAACCAATTTTAGCGGTTTGGTTTGGATTGGTTTTTGCGGTTTTTTTTTTTAATTTTTTATTTTATTTTTTTTATTAATAATTGACTATTTTTATCTTTTTAAATAATAAACTAATAAAATTATATCATTGACTAGATTTTATATGGTTAGATAAAAGATTGAAAACCAAAAATGATAATATTACTATTTAATTTTTTGCACACTTTTGCTCAATTATATTTTATAATTATTTTTCGTATTTTTAGTACTAATTTTTATCAATATATTTGTCATTACCGATTAAAAAAAACATGGAATAGAAGAAATGTATCTTTTTAACCATCAAATCATATATTGTTTTAATTTAATACTAACAAAATAACAATATAATATTTGACAAAACCACCAACAAAAATACACAAAAAAAAAAATCCAAGTAGATTAATTGTCAAATATCAATAATTACAACCTGTAAAAAATAAAACATGATTAATTAAATTCAAATTGCAACATTTCTTGACACTTTTTATAAAAAAAAAACATAATTTGTCAAGAAATCATCATATCATATAAAAATTAATTTTTGTAGCAACTAATCAGACTCAACATCAGAATTCTCTTCATGTAGTGGTAGGACTAGACCAATTTCTAGAAACATATAAAATATAATAATCAATAGAATTAAAAAAGTAGATAAAAAATAATTAGACAATAAAAAAGTTTAAGTAGAATATGAAAATACCCATTTCAATTCTTTCAATATCTTGCAACTTGCAAGTATTCTTCAATCTCTATTGACCATGGAGAGGGTGAAATGGTGTGATGAGGATGGATTTGAATAAGAATTAACAATGAGATAATGAAATCAGAGTAAGGGAGTTTCAAGTAAAGAACCCTGGAACCCTAAGATGCGTCTAACGAGATGAAAGTTGTAATAGACAACGACGGTAGGTTAGGTTTTGGTTTAGGATTTAGGGAAATAAAATTAAAAATAAATATAATATTATTTAATAATTGCGGTTCGGTTTGGTTCGGTTCGGTTTTGAAATGCCAAACTGCAAACCGAACCAAACTGCGCGGTTCTGAAAAAAAAAATCCAAAATGATCCAAAAATTTGCGGTTTTAATCAGTTTGCAGTTTTTTGGATCGGTTCTCGATTTTTTTTTTGGGTCAGTTCGGTTCTGAACACCCCTACTTTTCATGTTTCTTTATTTTTAAAAACCATATAACATTGTGTTTTTTAGAGAGAGTTTTAAAATAACTACTTATACTTCTAATAACTCTCAAAATTTAATGTTAAAATCTTTTATTTAAAATAATTTAAAAATGAATTATTTATTAAAAGACTATTATATTCTTAAAAATGAGAAGAGAAAGAATAAATTTTAACATCTCTAAAATAATTCTCATAATTTTAATACAATTATTATCTAATAATCATCAAATTACATATTTTTATATTAAAGTTATTCTATAAATTACATGAACCACTATTAAATTAAAATAATTTATAATTATCCCACTTGATTCATGTGATGACTTAAAAATTCAATACTAGACTTTAAGTGCACATCATACATTGAAGTCATCAAGTAATTTTTCTTAAATTAAATCACATGATTGGATCATGGTGGTTGTAAGTCATTCAACATTGTTTTCTTCCAAATATCATGTAAGGACCTAGTAATAGATAGATTAAGTGAGACAGTGAGTTTAAGTGGTGAAAGGGTAACGGTGTTTAGTAAAATTTTAAAAGAATTATAAATAAAAGAACTAAACTATTCAATATTCATTATTTCAAAATCCACCATCACTCTAAAACTCCTTTTCTCTCAAATCTCTCTACCTTCTCTCTAACTTATCTTCCTCCTCCGTCATCCTTTTCAAGATTCGAAGGTACAAAATCGAAACTTGTGAAGAGTAGAGCACATCCAACTAATTGAAATCTTAATTTAGGTAAGTTTTTCTTACTCTACTCCACTTTTCGCCCAAACTATTTTGCCTTGCATGTGGGTCTTGCTCCCCTTGCATGTGGACCTTTTCTCATCAATATGACTCTATGCTACCTTAGGTTCTTAGTAGTGTGTTTGGATTGTGAAACAGGTACTTGGATAGCTAGTTAGAGTACCGAGAACTTTGCCCTTTGAAGTTGAGAAAGAGGCGTTTTAGAATTTAAATAGGTAAGGGAAGCTAGTTGTCCTTTTTGAAATTGGTATGGATTGTGGAATTAGGGTTAGATTTTTGGTAGAAAAGTTTAATTGATATTCTGATCTTGCTCAACTATTAGGGTATTGGAACCTATTGAGTAAAACTGCAAATTGGGAGCTTTTGTTTACTGAAATATTCCTTTTATAGGCGTTGCTATGATTTAATTGAAAACTGCATTGTTTGAGATGATGAATTTGCTAATGTGTGAGATTGCTTTGGTTAGATGATTAGAACTCTGGTTTGATGTTATGTTGTATGCTATGTATGCTGGAGTTTGAATTTTGGATGGTGCTGGAAATGGAATGTGTTTTGGTTGAATGAAATTGTATGAGTGGAATTTGATTGAGTCAGGAGATGTTTCATTTTGTGATTCTAGCTCATTTTGTCATGTTTCCATTGAGAATCTAGGAAAGTGGTCTTCATGGAAGTTGAAGCCCTAGATGTTAGATAATCAAAGACTTTTATTTCACAAGAAAATGATGTGTGTAGCTTAAGTTATGATTTCTTTTTGTAATTAAAAGTCATGTGTAACACACTTCTACCCCAAAATCTTTTTAATTAATAAATAGAAAATTTCAAAAAAATGAAAGTAAAAGAATTCAAATATATTCACTTCATAAGTAAAAATTTACAAAAACCAGGAAATAAGATTTCAAATAAAACTCTTACTATGAGTAATATAATATTGCCTACTAGAGCAACAACAATAGAATGTGAACCAGTATACCTGGTAAGTTCTCAGGAAAGAGAGGTGGGTTACTAAGGACACTCTTAAATACCAAGTCTTTCCTAACCAGAACTTTCCTAGGCATGCACCCTCACACTACCACACTATTTATCCAGTAACCATAATAACTCTTTTTAGAGGTGGAAAATCGAATAAAATATTATCAGGCATTGAAATAGCCTTTATAACTTCTTAACGATGAAACTTTAAATCAATTTCTTCAAGATAAATAATCTCTTTCTATCCCGACATCACACCTAATTAGAGCATCCTAAAAATCAAGGCATAGAAAATTTATGCTTCATTAGTAAACTCCTCTTTGTCCTCGTCACAAATATGTTCACCTATAAGAACATTCAACCCAAACAAAATATCAACCACACAAATAGAAGAGTGAGGAATATATCTCACATATGTTATAGGTACATATAAGAAAATAGGTAGAATTAAACACACATCACACGCACCAATACATACTTAGTCACAAACTCAACTAACTCAAATGCATAATGCTCTTATGCTCTTATCTCTGAATGCATGTGGTACCATCGCAACACATATGAGTAGTCCAAGAGTACATGAACCGGATCAAAAGACCCTCACAATTCGCTCTCACCAGAATGAGTCTAACAGGAGCCAGTTGGGATAGTATAGTTGGTCGTGGTGGCCCCTCATTTCAACTCTCAAATGAGAGGTTCCCTACTCTAAAATCCCCAAGGTCAAGGTAGAAGACCATAAAGACCCTCCTTCATTAATCACATCTACCCCCAAGAAAGTATGAATAAATGAAATATGTACACGCCAATGCATCACACATAAATGCACAACTCATCGCATATCTCGAATATCCAAGCATAACTTGGATTTTCACGCTACTAAACCTTTGTTTAGACTTCACAAATGACCAAGCATAACTTGGATTTCACACGAATAAGCCTATACTTAAACTTCTCAAATGACCAAGCATAACTTGGATTTCACACGGCTAAGCCTCTACTTAGACTTCTCAAACAAATAACTCGCAAACAACTCAAAAACTCGTATCATGGACATAAAAAACTCAACCCAAATTTTCACAATATCTCATTCCTATAATAATTTAAAATCGCCTATACTAAAGATATATCTTTCACTTATATATCATCACTTATAATAATTTATCATCACTTATATATACATACTAGATCATTACTTATATCACTACAACAGAATCGGGTTCTTGTAACGGCACTTTAGATAGCGGTTAAGAGTAACCGCTTTTAAAAATATATATTACATAGCGGTTGGGTAGGAACCGCTATCTAAAGTAAGCTATAATAGCGGTTGGGTAAGAACCGCTATCTAAAGTAAGCTATAATAGCGGTTGGGTAGGAACCGCTATCTAATGTCTTGCCTTTTAACAGCGGTTCCTACCCAACCGCTATTAAAAGTTACTTTAGATAGCGGTTACTGCCTAACCGCTATCAGAAATGTAGTTTAGATAGCGGTCATTTGTTGAACCGCTATCTAAAGTCCTAATTTTTAAAAACCTAAGCCCATTTCTTTAACCTCGCGCTCTCTCTGCACTCTCTGATAATCTGATAATCCTACATTGGTTCGTTGCTCTCGCGTTTTCCTTTCGCACCATCATTCGGAGTCTCACACATAACAGGTTAGTCATTTTCTTGTCTCTTTCTTTCGATTACTTGGCTTTTTTATCATTATAATCATTATAAGAAATGTATATGTTGTTTGTTCGGTGGCTGATTGGTACATAGGTGGATATGTATGAAAACCCCCTTTTTTTCAATGTTTGTTGTAAATTCGGCTCAGAGTATTTGATTTTGGTGGTTTATTTTATGTTTCCGATTATACCAAGGTTTTAGACTAGTGAAAATTTCATTGATTGTGCATGTATTTCGCGTGAGCTGTTGCCTTAGGTTTAATCAAAATGCGAAAGAGTTCCACATCAGGGACTTTGTTTGTCATGCTTTGTGTATTTGTCATGCTTTGTGTATGTGTTTGTGTATGTGGTTATAAAAGAAACCACATATCTCCCCCTGTTCCGGTCATGGAATAGATGAAATAAACCCCAAAATGGATTTTTGTTCAAGAATGAAATCTTATTGGAACTGTCCAGTTCACCCTTTGGAACCATATCACATCCTCGATATGATGCTTTGTTTGAAGGTGAGGAACGCTTTGAAATCTTATATTCATTCATAAAACACTTAAAACTTGATTTATAGGGTGTAGAGTACTAAACCCTAAACCCTCAAACCCTAAACCCTAACCCTCAAACCCTCAAACCCTAAACCCTAAACCCTAATAAATAAATAGAATTTATAGCTATTATTTATAGCCCCTTCATTATTAGGCAATAGTGAAAGAAAAATTTTTAACTTGATTTCATAAACTTACAAATAGCAATAAATAAATAGAATTTATAAATATTATTTATAGCCCCTTCATTCTTAGGCAATAGTCAAAAAAACTTTTTCAATTATGGATAGAAGAATACAAATTCAATACTTACTTTATTGCTATTTTAAGAATCTTATTTTTCAGTTTTTAAATCCCCTTTTTTTACCAAGTTCAATATTCATAAGATTAGTAAATATTTCTTTGCATACCAAGCACAACCAAGTGGGAGAGTTGGGAGTCCTATGGAGAAAAAAAAATCCGAAAAACAAAAAGGAACCAACAAATGTAATGTGACTCAGGGAAATATGGACCGAAGTTGGATGAAAGCCGGTCGTTTGAGCAAAGTATACGAAGATGGAGTGAAGGAGTTTATTCAATTTGCAATTGACCATAGTGATGACCGAAACCTTATTTCTTGTCCTTGTTGGTCTTGTTTGAATATGATGCTAGTAAATGTTGAAGAGTTGGAAGAACATCTAATGTGTAATGGAATTGATGATAAATATATAAACTGGACTAAACATGGTGAGATAGAAAGAGATATTTCGTCACTTAGGATGGATGTAAATACCTTTAACTCGGAGACATTAAATTCTGAGGAAAATGATCATGTTGAAGACATCCCCAATGTTATTAAAGAAGATCTTAGAGACTGTCCAAGGATGTTTGACAGATTAAAAGATGATGCAGAAACACCGTTGTACTCAGGATGCCCTAATTTCACAAGACTGAGTGCCGTTTTGAAGCTTTACAATTTAAAAGCCTCACATGGATGGAGTGATAAGGGTTTTACTGATCTGTTAATCTTATTAAATGACATGCTACCAGAAGACAATGTCCTACCTAGGAGAACATATGATGCAAAGCAAATCCTTGGTTCCATTGGTTTAACTCATGATCGATTACTTTCATATATTTATTTGCTCATTAGATGTTTTCATTGTTATTTAAAATTGTGTTCAATAATTTTAGTGAGCATTGGATTCTAATTGCCATCAATACTCGGGATGAGACATTGTATTATTTTGATCCATTACGCCGTCACTATAAGAACAGAACACATATGGTCAACCTTTTTAACAAGTAAGTAAACTCATATGACTGTTTCTCATGTCAATTGGATATACTGTAAGATATTTATATTAACTTGTTGCTATTTCAGTGCCCTACTTGCATATAGAGCTGAAAGGAAGCTTCGAACTCCCAAGACAAAGATGAATCAAACAAGATAGGTCAGTGTACAGGTATCAAGTGTACACTAATATATGTTCTCATTCATACTTATTTGACTTGGTGGTTATTCTAATCTATCTTTATGTTCTTTTTGTTTATAAAGTGTCCTAAGCAAATGAACTCAGATGATTGTGGATATTATTGGACAAACTACTATTCCAGTTAATGTAAGAACCATTTTTGCATTATAGCTATGTTTATATCAAACAATAATGTATTGTCATTATTTATCTAATTTAGTATTTAACTTTTGTAATTTTCTTTTCTATCTTATGTTTGCAGTATTTTCCAGAATCTCGCATTGCTACCTTTCCGGATGTTAGAATTGAGCAGCTACAAAAGGAATGGTGTGCATATCTGTACCATACATTTTTGAAGGACAAAATCCGGACCATAGACTCTTAGAGATTTTTGAATTCATTTTTATTATTTGATGTGTATGTAACCATTGTATTTTCATGTAAATTTTAGTTTTCACTGAGCAAATTTTGAATGATTTTGTTATTATTTGACAGAATATTGTATGTTGGCTGGGGATTTTGTTGAATAAATTACATTTATTCGTTTAAATTGTGGTCAATCAGGTACAAATGATCAGAAAAAAATTTGGATTTCAATATTTAAATAAATCTTTTTTTTTTACTTGGGACTTTTAGATAGCGGTTCATGGAACAGCTATCTAAACCCAATAAAAGAAAGCGGTTCCACAGTTAACCGCTATTAAAAGTATACTTTAGATAGCGGTTCATGTGGAACCGCTAT
>BDMB01000041.1:695226-719683 GCA_016859785.1 Macrotyloma uniflorum | reverse complement strand
GTTAACCGTTATCTAAAGTCAGACTCTATAATAGCACCTCATTTAATAGCATTTTTAACCGCTGTTATAAGCCATGCGAAACCGCTATCTAAAGGCTATTCTGTTGTAGTGTATTAAAGATATCTTTCTTATTTTTTTCTATTCTTCTATGACCTTTATTCATTGTAAAATCAATGTTTAATCTTATACTTATCCTATTAATATTATTCTTACCTTGTTTCAAAGCTAACAAAATTATCTACAACTTCCATTCTTACTTCAAAATATGATTCAGTCATTTAATACGCTTAAATTAAGAAAAACGAAAACTTTCGTTCTAATCTTGACAACATAACCTTTAATCACTAAAAAAATAATATCTTTCGTTTTAGAAACTATTTATGGATGAAATTACCGCCATTGGTTAGATAACATCTAGGGCTACAACTTTGATGAAGACCTCTTTCCCAAATTCGTAACAAATACCTGTCAAAATAGAGTCATAACCTCAAAGTGAAATATCTCTACGTCAATCTAATATATTCTCACATATAAATTCAACCCTAAACACTTAATGATCATAGTTCTTCCTAAATATGATATAAAATTTATCAATACACTAAAAAACCATGAAACATAATCCATTCAAAATTATATCGAGGGCTTATGGTTGCCTCAAAACAAACAAACTCCTATTGAGGTTTAGGGGTTGCCTCTCTACCCAAAATTCTCATAAGTACCCATATATAAGACATTCCCCACTCCCCTCTTACCTCGAATGATGATACATGTCGCCTTTAGATGTTATGCTACGCGACGCCTTTAAATGCTATGTTCCTAACTCCTCATGTGTTGCCTCCAGTTGCCTCCTCTAAGGGTTTTTCCCAAATGTTAGGGAGAATTTGGAATCAATAATGGAGAGGGTTTAACGCTTATTTATATAAGTAAAGTTGGACTTCTGAAGATTAAATCCAACTCATAATATTTTTAAAGATAATAACCGCATCACATTATCTTTAAAATATTAAATAATTTCACATTATCTATTTCTAATCGCTCATCATTTATCTTTTCTCTAACCACTTGTCATTTATCTTTTCTTTAACCACTCTTCATTTATCTTATTTTATAAAATATTTTATTTTATCTTCAAAACCCAATTATATTTGTGATAAGTTCTATGTTTTCATTGATATTTATGAAATGTTTGTGAAAGTATGAATATGTGTATATATATATATATTTATGAGAATGGTGAAAAAGACTATGAATAATGATTACTGATTTGTGAATTTAAAATGATGAGCATGAAATGGGCAAAAGGCTGTGTAGTTCGTATTGAGGAGAACTTTATAATGAAATGAATGATATTTATATTGGCATGAGGCCTTGGTACTCCTATTGAGGGGAGTTTGATTTTATGATGAGTATGATGTTGGTAATGTAGTGCGTATGGGTTTAGAGATATGTTGTAGGGTATCCAGACCTTAATGACTCTCTAGGTCCCATAGACTAAGATTGTCATGTGGTGAAGGTTGATGGAGGTCTTACCAATTATTTTTATGATAGTTGGTGAGACTAACCTGATGTGAGATAGGTGTGGTGATGGTTTGTGGATGATCTTGGGGTGAAAAAGACTCAGTGGTCGGTCGGTTAGACCCATGGTCCTGGAATACACATCAGGTACTAGTTCTAGATATCCAAAATCCTGGAGTTTGATTTTATGATATGAGAATGATGTTGGTAATGTAGTGCGTATGGGTTTAGAGATATGTTGTAGGGTATCCAGACCTTAATGACTCTCTAGGTCACATAGACTAAGATTGTCATGTGGTGAAGGTCGATGGAGGTCTTACCAATTGTCTTTATGATAGTTGATGAGACTACCCTGATATGAGATAAGTGTGGTGATGTTTTGTGGATGATCTTGGGGTGAAAAAGGCTCAGTGGTCGGGCGGTTAGACCCATGGTCCTAGAATACACATCATGTATTAGTCCTAGATATCCGAAATCCATACAATATTCTAGAAGGCGTCAGTCTTGATTGTGATTGTGATTTAAAAGTGTAAAGCCGTTGGTAGGTCCTTATACTTGTGTGAAATTATGTATGATTCTAGATTAATGGTTTTAAATAAATTTTATGGTTCCATCTTATGTTCACTAGCTTACCCTTTTTTGTGCATTGTGTTTTGAACTGCTATGATCGTGCTTCTCATGAAAGTAGAGTGGAGTCATCTGTGAGGCAGAGTAGGAACTAGTAGTACCCACACCTTAGATGCTCTAGGAGCTAGTAGTAGGACTCTTAGTTATTTTGAATTGTGAATTATTTTGGAGGACGGTAATAGAAATAGTTTCTATCCTTTGTATGTAAGGAAGACTTTATACTTATGTAGTTATATTTTCATATTTCTTGGTATGTTACATATCACAAACCATCAAATTCAATTTAAATTTAATTAATATGTATCTTTAATTTCTTTTCAAAGATACATCGTGTAATTTCACTCAAATAATAATGCATGTAATGTGAATAACAAAAAAAACAAATATATATAATTGTAATTCAATTAACAAGTACCAAAAAACAATACAATAATTATATATATACATATACATATATATATATATATACCAAACTACATTGTTAATAAGGACTTATCCATAATACCCATCCTTTTAACATGGTCAATAAACGCTTTGGGTGATAAACCTTTAGTTAATGGATCCACTACCATTAAGTTTGTATCAATATGTTCAATTGACACTTTTTGTTTCTCTACTTCCTCTTTAATTGATAGATACTTTAAATCCATGTGTTTTGGTCATTTTGAGTATTTATCATTCTTAGCAAAGAAAATAGTTGCATAATTATTATAATAAATCCTCAATGGTCTAGTTATACTATCAATAATGCCAAATCCTAAAATATAATTTTGTGACCATAACGCATGAATTGTAACCTCAAAACATGTCACAAATTAAGCCTCCATAGTAGATACATTTTTCCATGATACTGCCTCCATCCAAAAGGAATATATATCCAAATGTGAATTTCCTTGACTTGAGTCTACACACCCGACATAATTTGAATCTAAATAGCCAATCATTTGAAGGTAATCTGACCTTCTATATGTGAGCATGTAATCCTTTACATCTTTCCAATGCTCTATTCCAAGATTGCTTTGATATCGACCCAATATACCTACCACAAAGCTAATATTTGGTCAAGTACATGTTTAGGCATAAATAAAGCTCCCAACCACTAATTCGTAATGAATATAATCTATTTCACTTTGTTTCAAGTCATTTCTAGGACATTGCACTTCTCCATTTTAAATCTCTATAATACCTTATTTATATATGATTTCAGAGACAATCCCAACAATCCTTGTGATCTATCATGGAATATTTCTATTACGATCACATAGGATGCCTCACCCATATCTTTCATTTCAAATTTATTAGAAAGAAACTTCTTTACATCATGTAACATGACAAGATCATTAGTAGCAAGAATAATATCATCAACATATAGGACTAAAATTACAAACATACTCTCACTGATCTTTATGTAGATACATCGATCAATAATATTCTCTACAAACCCGTATGACGTGATGATATCATTAAACTTAAGATAGCATTGTCTGGAAGTTTGTTTTTAGTCCATATAATGATTTCTTTAATTTACACACCATGTCTTCCTTTTTTGTGGAAATAAAACCTTCAGGTTCATCCATATAAAATTTTTCCTCTAAGTCACCATTTAGAAAGGTGGTTTTTACGTTCATTTAGTGAAACTTTAAATCATAATGAGCCACCAAAGCCAAAACAATTCTCAAAGAGTCCTTCTTAGAAATAGGAGAGAAGATCACTTTATAGTCAATGTCTTCCTTTCGAGTGAAACCTTTGGCAACTAATCTAGTTTTATACCTTTCAACATTGTCTTTTGAGTCATATTTGGTCTTAAAGATCCATTTACAACCAACTCTTTTTTAACCTTTAGGCAACTTAACTAGATCCCAAAATTTATTCCCATCCATTAATTTCAACTTTTCTTTCATAGTATTTAGCCACTTTTCTTAATTGTTACTTTCCATGACTTGTCTAAATGAGATTGTATTTTTATTAATGTTTAATTGACATTCATGTTCAACTGAATATACAATATAATCACTTGAAATAGCTAGTCTTCTTTTCCTCTCAGACCTTCTTGGTGTTATTTTTTGCATCTCTTTTATCACTTGTTCATTAGTGACTTGCACATTATTTGTCGTTTCATTAGTCATATACTCATCTTTTGAGTTTTTTATATCATTTTGTTGTCTCTTATTGTTATTTGACCATAATACAACCAAAGGGAAAATAACCAATAAAGAAATCTATAATGGTTCTTGCATCAAGTTTCCTTTCATGTGGATTGTACACTCTTACTTTTGTTGGACGACCCCAAATGTGGAGATGCCTTAAACTAGGTTTCCTTCTTGTCCACAATTCATAAGGAATCTTAGGAACTACCTTTTTAGGAACCCTATTAAGTAGATATGCAACGGTCTTTAATGCATGCATCCACAAAGATAAAGGTACAATATTGTTATTTAGCATAGACATAACCATATCCATTAAGGTACGATTCTACCTTTCAACAATATCATTTTTTTGAGGTGTGTCAAGCATAGTATATTGTGCACATATGCCTTTACTTTCAAAGAGTTTTGTAAATGGACAAAGGACATTGTCCTTTTTCATTAAGTTTTCAATAAAACTTACCATGTTTATCAAATCTTACAACCTTAAATTTTCTATCTGACCGTCTTTCTACCTCATCAATGAACACCTATAGGATGTCCACTGATTGAGACTTTTCATGCAAAAAATATAATTAAAAATTAACGTGAGAAATCATCAATAAAGGAGATAAAATATTTTTCACTGTCCCAAAGATGGAATATCAAATGGTTCACAAATATCAATGTGTATTAATTCTAAAAACTCATTACTTCTTATAGCAAAATTCTTTGATATTGGTTTGCGTTCTTTTAATGTAATCTAAACATGTATCTCAATCATCAAAATCCAATTTAGGTAAAATTTTATTTTTCATTAACCTCATTATCCTTTCTTTGGATATGTGACCTAATCTTTGATGTCACAAGTAAGTAGAATTATTATTATTCACATTACGCTTACTACCAACAAAGCATTCAACATTAAACAAGGATTTCATAAACTTTACATCAAGATTGAAACAATACAAACCATCTATTAAAGTACCAGATCCATATTTTTAAATTAAAAAAATAATTGTTTCTAATTTTTAAATTAAATCCTGATACATCCAACTTTACAACAAAAACTAAATTCTTGGCACATATAGGTATATAGAGACATTGTTCTAAATCTACATGACATCTAGTATCCAAGATCAATCTATATGTCCTAATGCCATCTATCCTTGCCTTCATTCTATTACGCATGTAAAGAAACTTTTCATTTCCTCTTATGATTGGATTGAAAGGAATACTTGTAAAAGTATGTGACAAATGAGTAGTAGCTCTATAATCAAGCCACCAAGTATTATTAGGTACTTCAACAATATTTGATTCAAAAGTTATAGATATATAAAATATAATTTTCTTTTCAAACCATTTCTTCCTTTTAGGGCAGTCCTTTTTTAAGTGACCATACTTCTTAATAAAATAGAAATTCTTATCCTTATAGATTCCACCTTTATCAACCTTCAATTGGGCCTTGCCTTCATCTTTTTACCTAGCTTGTTCTCACTACTACTCACTCCATCATGAGTATTGAGATGAACAAAGTTGTCCTTCATTTTCTTTTATCTCCTTTCCTCCTAAACTAATGTTTCTTTAATTTCTAAATTTTAGCTTAGTAAGGTGAAATCCAAGTTACGTTTGGTCGTTTGAAAAGTTTAAGTAGTGGTTTAATAGTGTGAAAGTTCAATTTATGGTTAGTTATTTGAGAATTCTAAGCAAAGGTGTAATAGTAGGAAAAACCAAGTTATGTTTAGTCATTTGGAATATATAATGAGTAATGCATTTGTGCGTTATGTATTTGTGTGTTATGATTTGTGTATTATGCATATGTGTATACATGCTTCGTTCATTCATGCTTTCTTGGAGGTAGGTGTGATCTATGAAGGAGGGTCTTTATGAATTTTTACCATGACCTTGGGGATTTTAGAGTAAGGGACTTCTCGTCTAAGAGTAGGATTAAGGTAATCATGGTCAGGTATATTATTCTAACTAGTTCCTGTTAGACTCGTTCTAGTTGAGAGTGGATTGAGAGGGTATTTATCATCTAGTTCATGTACTCCTAAACTACTTGTATGTGTGTGTGGTACCAAATGTATTTAGAGATAAGAGCATTAATGCATTTGAGTCAATGGAGTGAGTTTGTAATTGAGTATGTGTTGGTGTGTGTGTGATGTTTGTATATATTTAGTTCTACCGATTTTTCTTATACGTGTTTATAATATATGTGAGATATATTCCTCACTCTTCTATTTGTTCAGGTTGAATACTCTTATAAGTGAACATGTATTTGATAAGGATAAAGAGGATTTGGATGATGAAGCTTAGGCTTTCTATGCCTTTATTTTGAAAGATGCTCTAATTAGGTATGACGTCGAGACAAAGAGATTATTTATTTTTATTTTGAAGAAGTTATTTTGTAGTTTATTAAGGTTATATTATTAAGAACTTATAATGGTTATTTTAATACTTAAGAATATTTTATTTTCCAAGCTTTATTTTCCTTATTTTTGAAAGTTTTATTTAGAGAAGTGATATATGTGATTCCTTTTATCTTTTATTTTTCAAATTTTTATTATTTATTAATTAAAAATAGTTTGAAATAGAAAGGTATCATATTTAGTTATATTAGAGTATGTCAATCCATTCGGTCAATGTGTTATGTGTGTTTATAATGCTTTTGTGTGTACTTTAATTGTTTGTAGATTGTTTTGTAGTATGATAAATGTCTTTTGGTCTTTGTGTTATGTGTGATTGTTGGACATTGTAAGTTATGTATCTTTAGTTTTTTTTTTCATAGTTACTATAAATCGTTGTTAAGCTGCAAAGTCAATTAACTTGATCCAAAGTACATATTTCATTAGTGCAACTCCTTTATTTGTTTTGTATGATTCTACAATATCACATTTCTTCATATCCCATAATTGTTTATATATATACTTTAATTGTCTAATTCTTCTTCAAAATTTGAACTTGTTGGTATTTCTACTAACTAGTGGCTAGTTTCTAATTCCATTGTTTCTTTATAATGTTCTTTGATTTACTTTTTTTTTTTTTACTGTAGTTGACTTAATTTTTTTTTGTTTCTTAGTCAAGTCAATATTATCTTAGTGCGAACTAGTT
Source organism: Macrotyloma uniflorum (assembly GCA_016859785.1). NCBI lineage: Eukaryota > Viridiplantae > Streptophyta > Magnoliopsida > Fabales > Fabaceae > Macrotyloma > Macrotyloma uniflorum. The sequence goes on along the minus strand of BDMB01000041.1, from coordinate 712,307 downwards.
ATCTTTTAACTATATATTGTTGAACTGTACAAATAAAATTGTCATCTATAATGAGAGTAAGCATGAAGATTTTTTTTACCGTCAACCAAGTTATGATCTCTTTGAAAGAAAATGTTCGAGTGTATATGATGCATGCTAGCTTCCATAAAATCTAAGAATTAAAGTAGGTGTAACAAAGACACTTGTAGTATATGAGTTTTTAGAAGTTTTTCTTAAAGATATGATTAATTTCACTTTACTAAATCACTACTTAAACTTTTCAAAACACACAATTAACTCATAAATACAATAAAAACTTATATTATTATAACTAACAATTACTTGAAAACAAAGCACAAATTCTCATAACACAACATCTCATTCATATAGTAGTAATTCATCATTACAAGTATCCAAATATGCCTCCTCATACAAACAAACTCATTTAAACATAGAAAATTATTATTATATCTATTAGGTTTTAGAACTATCTCACTTACTTTCTCTTCTTATGACTTTTGTTGGGTAGAAAAACTATATATAAAATTATACTAATTCTATGAAATTTATTTTTATTTTATTTTGAATTTAATATAATTATTTTTATGTTGGTCTTAAGATCTAATACAATTATTTATTATATTTAAAATAAGAAAAAAATATAAACTTTTATTATATGATAGTTAACTTTTACTTACTAAAAAAATTATATTTTAAATTGTATAAACTATTTTTTTTAAGGAAATCAACATTATTAATTAACATCCAACTTTTATTAATATCACTTTTTCTAATTTGATAAAATAAATGTGTCAATGTGATCGCAATTTTTAAAGAAAAATATTTTACATCTTTATTCTTAATTTAATATAAATCCTAAAAATAATACAAATAAGATTTTTCTATAATTTTATAAAATCTAATAAAAAAGGACTTAGTTGACATAAAAAAATATTATTTGTTAAAGCACACTAAGAACACATTTGGTTTAATGTTATTGGATGGATTTTAAAGTGAAAATAGAAAAATTAATATTTGAGAATAAGTTTGGTAAAGCAAAGAAAGAGAGTACAGATGAATAAAAATAAAATAAAAAAATAATGATGAGATTCGTTTATTTTATTAATTCTTTCTTGAACTCTTTTTCTTAACAAACAAATTTAATTTAATTTATTTTTTTAGTTCGACTCTCCCGTTCATGAGTAATAGTGTTTTGGTAATAGACATTTTTCTAACGATAATCTAATTTATAAATTATAATTTATAATTATATTTATTTAAAATTTAAAATTTAAAATATAATTTAAAATTTATTATATCATTTTTGAGTTATTTATTTATATCTGAACTTATAATTAGATAGTAAATTATTATCGTTAAATATTTGTTTTCAAACAATTCCTTAAAATAATAATTGAAAATGTAAAATGTATAGTTAATATAAAAAAAATTACATTAAATTACTTTTAAAAACTACTTTTACTCCCATTGTATTCTAAGAATTAATACAGAAAAAATTTCTAACATCTCTTCACATATATTTACAGAACAAGACAAGTTTATTAAAATAAAGAATTATTAAGATATAACTTAACGTATTTTAAATTAAACTCGATAAATATTAAATTAATTTCTCTAATAGATATATAAATAGAAAAAATTATAATATCTTTAAGAAATTAAGTCAAATGATATAAAATTTCTTACAGTATAGAATTAATATATTAATTCATCTTATTTATTAAATTAAAAAAAATAAATGATAATAATTTATTTTTAAAATAAGTAGATTTTTTCTTTCTTTTATATATATATATATATATATATATATATTTAATCTTTATAACTTTTTTAATTTTTTTTTCTAATATTTAAAAAAAATATCTGTTTTTGATTCGCTTAAGATTCCTCCAATAACATATCGACAAAAATAATGTCTTCATGTACATCAATATAAAATTGTTTCAACAAGGTATCAAACGTCAACACCATTCGTATAGCGATAGTACGTTGATGAAGAGATTAAAATTATTTAAAAAATAAATAATATATAATTTAATATAAATAATATAAATAAAATTTTATATAAAAAATATTTAAATCTAAAATATAATGTAAAAGATTAATTTAAAATAAATAAAAATTTTAAAATTAATTTTTTTTACATTTTAAATAATACTACGTTACATCAAGATAGGACACGTAATTAGATAAAAAAAATATAGAATCAAATAATTAATTACATCGTATTAAAATAATTATTTTATTATATCATATCTTGGTTACCAAATATGATTTCTCCAATATTGAAACAATATAATTGATATAATGAATGATTAAAAATATCGAAAGATAATTATAATTACTAATTAATGACTATAAATATTATAATATCCTTTTTATATTTATTTTCACTTTTCAGTGAGTAATAAAATTATTTACACTTTTATCTTTTTACATAGTTTTTAAATATTTTAACATTCCTTTATCCACAAATTATGTAAGGATTGAACTTTTTGAGTAATTATGTGAATTTTGGACTAAATTACTTGAAAATTAAGAAAATTCTCTAATCACTCTATTTTTGTTTCATTTTTGAAAACATCATACTCTCTAATCAAATCTTTCTCACTCTTTCTCCTCAACTCTATCAGATCACTTTAAAAATTTTGTAACATCCCATTTAAAAAAAATATAATATATATATATAATTTAACTATTTAGTTAAATAAAATATAATTAAATTTAAAAGATAAAATAAAATAAATGATGAGTAATTAGAAAAAAAAAATAATAAGTGATTAGAGGAAAGATAAATAAACAATGGTTAAAAATAAATATTATTAAATTATCAATATTTTAAAAGATATTATAAATATTTTAAAAGATATTATAAATATTTTAAAAATATTGTGATAATGTGAGGTTTTTAATATTTTAAAAAGATAATATAATTCTGTTATATTTTAAGATATTATTAATTGAATCTGATCTTCAAAAATCCGACTTTATCCATATAAATAGGCGTTAAATCCTCTCTATTTTTCATTCCAAGTTTTCCTTAACGTTGGAGAAAACCTTAGAGGAGGCAATTGGAGGCGACACGTGAGAAGTTGGGAGCGTAGCATCTAAAAGCGTCGCGAAACATAACATCTAAAGGCATCGTAACATTTCAAGACATTATGTATCGTCATTCGAGGTAAAAGGGCGAGTGAAAAATGTCTCATGTGTGAGATACTTATGAGAACTTTGGGTAGAGAGACAACCACTAACTCTCAATAGGATCTCGTTTGCGTCGAGGCAGTCATAAGTCTTCATAATTATAATGAGTTGTGATTTAGTTGCGAGTTATTTGTGTGTGTTTTGAGAAGTCTAAGCTTTGGCTTAGGAGGGTGAAATCCAAGTTATACTTGGTCATTTATGAAGTCTAAGCAAAGGCTTAGCAGTGTGAAAATTCAAGTTATGTTTGGTCATTCGAGATGTGTCATAAGTTATGCATTTGTGTGTTATGCACTTATGTGTACATATTTCATTCATTCATACTTCCTTGGGGGTAGATGCGATCTATGAAGGAGGATCTCTATGGTCTTCTACCTTGATCTTGGGGATTTTAGAGTAGGGAACCTCTCATTTGAGAGTTGAAATGAGGGGTAACCACGACCAAGTTATACTATCCCGACTGACTCCTGTTACACTCGTTCTAGTGAGAGTGGATTGATAGGGTCCTTAGATCCGGTTCATGTACTCCTAGACTACTCATATGCGTTGCGATGGTACCACATGCATTCAGAGATTAGAGCATAAGAGCATTAATGCATTTGAGTTAATTGAGTTTGTGACTGAGTATGTATTGGTACGTGTGATGCGTGTGTGCGTGTTTAGTTCTACCTATTTTCTTATAAGTATTTATAACATATGTGAGATATATTCCTCACTTTTCTATATGTATTTTTGGTATTTTTGTTTGGGTTGAACACTTTTATAGGTGAACATATCTTTGAGGAGAACAAAGAAGAGTTGGTTAATGAAGTATAGATTTTCTATGCCTTGATTTTGTAAGTACTCTTGTGATGTCAGGGCATAAAGATATTATTTTGAAAAAATTACTTTGAAGTTTATTATGATTTTATCTTTAAGAACTCATAAAGGCTATTCAAGGCCTAATAATATTTTATTTGATTTTCTACATCTGAAAAGAGTTATTATTTTTACTGGATATACATTGATAGTGTGAAAGTGTATGTCTAGGAAAGTTCTGGCTAGGAAAGACGGTATTTAAGAGTGTCCCTTAGTGATCCACCCCTCTTTCCTGGGAACTTACTGGGTGTATTGGTTCACGATCTACCGCCGTTGTTCTAATAGACAATATTACTTATAGTAAGAGTTTTATTTTGAAATTTTATTTCCTTGTTTTTGTAATTTTTTATTTATGAAGTGAATATATTTGAATTCTTTTACTTTCATCTTTCATAAATTCTATATTTATTAATCAAAAACATCTTGGGGTAGAAGGGTGTTACAAATTTTTTCAAATTTTCTCTTTTGTTTTTCAAGATTTCTCACTATTTTTGCATCCAATTGAAAATATGAAAATACCAAAAGATAGATCTCAAGGAAAAAAATGAATTGCACCAATTGAAATCTTTAATTAGGTAAGATTTAAGATTTTTAAATCTTTAGGGTTCTTAATGAATTTTGAATTAGGGTTTAGGGTTCTTTTTAGGTTATTGGTGATTCTTGATTTTATTTTGTAGAAATTTAGATGGTTCTATGATTAAGATATTGTAGAATCCAATAGAACCATGGAATCATCTTAAAATTTAAAGATTAAAGCTTGGATTAGAGGTAATGGATGTTAATTAAACAATATTGCATACCAAGTGTTTGATAAAATGTTTTTGTATGTGTAAGAGTATGATTGGTGTGGAATGAATAATTTCTTGAGATTATATGATAAATAACTAGATAATATTGCATCAAATATGTTTAATGTACTAAGATTTCACATGAGAGATGAAGATTAGGTGTTAAATTATGAATTTTCGAGGTTTCTTGTGTGATACGCAAAGTCCTTCGTTTGAACGAGCTATTTTCGCTTAAGTGACGATTCTAGGATATGCTCTCTAGAGTGTTTTCGCTTGAGTAACCAAAATAGCAAAAATTATCCAATAACTCTTGGGATTTTTTTTGTTACTTGAGCGATGAAATTTCACTTGAGCGAAAATCTTTCAATAGCTTTCAAGGTTATTTTTTCTTGAGTGACGAGCCATTGCTTAAGCGGGGAGCTTCCTTGCTTGAGTGAGAAGTTCTGAACTTGAAACACTATTCTTGAGATTATTTTTGCTTGAGCAAAAATATCTCGCTTGAGCGAGAATACTTTGTGCCTGGATAATTAATTAAGTTCTAAAATGAATTAAAAGAGTTTATATATATGGATTATGATGGAATATGATAAAATGATTGTTATACGATTGAATTGTTGAGTATGTGCTATGAGATGAGGTATTGCATGTTACGAAAATGAGATTGTGATAAATTATTAAGATTACATACTTGTGCAATATAGTGGATATAATGTAAAATTTATTAAGTATTTTAATGTGAATTATGTATAATTTTGAAATTATGGAATATAATGTGAAACTGAATTGTACAGAATTGTTGAGATTATATATTATCACTTATGGTGAATTGTAAAATATATTATGACTTATGATAAATTTTGAAATATATTATGACTTGTGCGAAATGAGGTTGATGAGGATGATGTGAATTATAATTTGTGAATTGTTGATTGAGATCATAGAAATTGTGGAAATTCATAGTAGTGAAGTCAATGTGATGTGATGGTAGTGGTGCGAATGTGATTGTGATGGTAGTGGTGCCAAAGATATTGTGATGGGAATGGTGCCAAGGAAATTGTTATAGCAATGATGCCAAGAAAATTGTGATGAAAATGGTGTCAAGGAAATTGTGATGGCAATGGAGCTAATAAAAACTCTAGAGATATTACATAGTGTATTCACGTAGATAAGGGTACCATGAAATGAGGAGTCGATGGAGATTTTAACTGTAGTTATCACTTGGTGGATTAAGCCATTAGTTTTTTTATCTGTGTATGTGGGTGATCATCCTGACGTGTTAATGCCACCATGGGAATAGACTGGAGAATATGGAGGTGAAAAAGACTCTTAGGGTTAGTTTATGCCTTGGTAACCAGAAAACATGATTAGGTATTAGCCTCAAAGATTAAGAATTACATATAATTTTTAGGAATAGTCTATCTAGAATGTTACGTGAATTTGAATGAGTGAGTGTGACATGTGACTAAGTATGACTATGATTATTTGAATACCTAGATATGATTGAATGAGTGACTTTGATGATGATGAACTTATGAATTGTATATTATTATGTTTTGTTTTGTTTACATTAACTTATCCTTACAATTTATGTGTTTATAGTATTGTTAATATTGCAATAATCGTGTCTTCAAATAATAAACTTAATACGAATATAGTGAATATGTTATATGTTTGTATACTATGTATTTATGATATTCATAAGAATATTAATATTGCTTCTATAAAATAAATTGTTATTCTATTATAGATTTAAAATATATATTTTTCGATTAATTACAAATTAGTTTTATGCACTTTTTTTTTCAAATCAAATATTTATTAATTTTTTTTTTAATATTTTTTATTTTCAAATATTTCTATATTACTTTTTCTATGTCAATTTAGCTTTTTTTTTATAAGTAAAAAAAAGAATATATTAAAGTTAATTGACTCGTGAATTAATAAGTAAACTCAAAACTATAATTTGGTCCGGCTCAAAATGATGGATCAATTGCTGGATCAATTGCTGAACCTTTAAAAATGAAAAAAAAAAATTATTTCATAAAATTAGAATTTATTTAAAATATTTAATGCATATTGAAATTTTTCGTCTAAATTAATTTTAGAAAATAAATTAATAATAATTATATATATATATATATATATATTAATAACACTAAAAACTTGAAAAAAATATAAAAATATTAATACTTAAATATTTAATAAAATTTATATATTTTTTAAATTAGTTAATGATTTCAGGGACACAAAAATAATAATATGAAAATAAAATAAAAATATATAATTAAAAACAGATAAATAGGAAAAATAAAAAAATAAAATCCATTCACTTTTTAATTTGTATTTTTTTTTTTACTTCTTTCTCGTAAAAATGACAACTTAAATTATTTTTCTTTCTTTCCTCTAATCTTGTAAGCATATAGTGAAAATTAACTTAAGTAAAATAAAAATTTTAATTAGAAAAATACGGGAATTGTTTAGTTAAGTTTTAAAAATATATAAATAAAAAATTAAATATTTGATCCTTTATTATTCTAAAGTCACTATCTCTCTAAAACTCTTTTATCTTTAAAATTTTTACCTTATTTCTAAGTTCTCTCATTCATTGCTTACCTTTTTTAAAATCCGAGCATACTTGGAGGAAACTCTTGAAGAGGAGAGCATGTCTAATCGATTGAAATCTTTATTTAAATAAGTTTTAAGTGCTCTATGTCGTCTTTACGGGCTAATCTTGAATGGGTTGTATGTACCACTTAAGTTTCTTGTATGTGGGATTTTTCTCATCAATATGAATTTAAGCTAGCTTAGGTCTACACTAATATGTTTGATTTGATGATTAGGTACTCATAGAGCCAATTAGAGCATTTAGAGCTCAACTTAGTTTGGAAGAAAAAAAGTACTTAGAACAAAAAATTTAGGTAAGGGAAACTAGTTTTGTATTAGTTTTTATGGAACCTTAGGGTAGAAGTCATGAATTTGGAAGGTTACTTGGTCACTAGGATTAAGCTCCTTGTGGAATCTTGCATTGATTTCGATTATGTGTTGATTGAGTAACTAGCTTTGACAATATGTTGAGTGATTTAATTGATTTTGAAACCTTTTAGTTGTTGCTTGTATGTTTGACATGCATAGTTGTTGCTTGTATGTTTGACATGCATGATACTTGAATTTTTTGGTTAAAAAAAATTGAAGCTAATAAATGTTAATCTTCGTGGGAAAATTGGTTATGATTTAGTTTTAGTGCTTTATGTATCATGTTTAAGTTGATAAATTTTTTAGAAGAATTACTTTGAATCATTTGATCCAACCTATTTTGAATGGAGCATGAAATAAAATCATTTAGTACTCTTAGATGTGTCAAAAAGGGGTAAATGGATCTAAGGATTTAATGTTGATTCTTCTACAAAAATTCTCTGATCTACATAATCTATTAGGTGGATTTGGAAATTTATTGAGTAGAAGGGTTCTAGTGGCTATTGGGTTCAAGTTCACTAAGTGTAGAGAACTCCGCTCAATGAATTGCCTCCAATTGCTCTTGGTTTTTAATTCATTAAGTGCTGAATTTCTCTCAGATTTTAAACTGCCCTTGGGTTGAATTCGCTCAGCGGATTCGATATTCATTGAGTGGATCTAGTTCTGTTGAGCGGAATTTAGGTTCCATTGAGTAGATGGACCTTGTAGTTAGAAAGTTTATGTCAGTTTAAACTAAGTAATAGAAATGAAATGTATGTTTGAAGAATTATAAGAGTTGATATATAATGAACTTGAGATGACAATGAGGTTAGTGTAAATCCTGATGAGAGGATATTTTTATGATATGTTTGGAAAACATTGAAATGTGTAATTTAGTATTATGGATTTAGGGATATGGTATGAGGTATCCAAACTTTAATGATAATGTAAGTCATATAGACTAAGATGTTATGTGGTGAAAAGTTGATCGAGGTCTTTCCAGTTGTTTCTAAAAGGACAATTTATTAAGACTACCTTGTTGTGGTATTGGTTGTGAGGAGATTTTGGATGACTTTGAGGTGAAAAATATTTAGAAACTCAGTCATTGGAAAGACTTGTGATCCTTAAATATGTACCAGATGTTAACCCTAAATATCTACGATGTATACAATATTCTGAAAGTCATATGTTTTGTTTATGAATCTGCTTAAATATGTAAAGTCTTAAGTAAGTCCTTACACCTATCATGTGAACATCCATTTTCTTGTTTGCGATTTCTTGAGATTGAAAATTTAATATTTTATTGATAATTTCAACTAACTTACCTTTTTCTATTATGGTTTGTTTTGTTTAATTATTATAATCGTGTTTTTTATATGAGAATTTTCAGTAGAAAAGAAGTAAAATTAGGAATGTTGATGATGTATATAAACATCTTAGTAATAGTATTTTAAATTTTTATATAGTTTGGATAATAATAGTATTTTAAATATTTATATAGTTTGGAGATTATAGTAATCTAATGAATAGAATGAATATCTGATATTTAGGAAAATATATATATATATATATATATATATATATATATATATATATATTTTGGGTATATTATAAATCTAATTAAAATATTATTATTAAAACTAGATTTCATTGAGATAAAAATTTTGAACATATATGATATATTAATATAATATATATTATTTCATAAAAATCTTTATATTTATATATGAAAAATATTCGTTAAAAAAGTATTTATATATGAATTTGGACAAAAAATATTTTTCATATACTTTATTTATTTAACTAATTAATAATTTTTTTTCTATCTTAAACTATTTTGTATCGATTTTTATTATAAATATTTAATTCCTTTTATTTTATATATTAAAGAGTAATCTATTAATATATATATATATATATATATATTTAATATAGGCAAAATACTTACTTACTCTAATAAATTTAGTTTATGTATCAAGCAGGCAAGTATAAATATTATTTTTATTACATTTTTTTCTTTTGGTTTTCTAAAAAATAATACAAATATTTAATGTTATATTATTAAACTTTGTACATTCATTTATCTGTCTAATCTATTTCCTTTCTAGAGGGGACTCACCATCTATCTTGTTATCTGTTCTCGTGTATAAAACACGATCATAGCAGGTTCACAAACATATAAGAGAGAACAGAAAAGTGTAAGTCACTAAAAATAAGATAAATCGTAAGAAATTCATAAAACTATTCAAAAATAAGAATAAAATTTCATACAAGTGTAAGGGTCTACCAAAAGTTTTACACATTTCAAACACATTCACAATCAAGACTGATGTCTTTCGAAAAACTGTATGGATTTTTGATATTTAGGGCTAACACCTTATGTGTACTCCAGGACCACGGGCCTAACCGGCCGACCACTGAGTCTTTTTTACCCCAAGATCATCCATAAAACATCATCACACCCAACTCACATCAGGGTAATCTCACCAACTATCATAAAGATAATTGGTAAGACCTTTATCGACCTTCACCACATGACAATCTTAGTCTACGTGACTTAAAAAGTCATTAAGGTCTAGATACCCTATAATATATTCTTAAATCCATACACACTACATTACCAAAACATACTTATAATCATATAATCAAACTCCTCTCAATTGGAGTACCAAGGCCTCATGCCAAAATAATATCATCAATCCATTTCACAACCCATTTCTATCTCATGTATCCAAAACACACTAAATTCACTATTCTGGGACAGGATCAGTTCACTCAATGAACCCCTCAATCTGCTCAATGAATTTTATGCAGACCTGAATTCTGCAGAAAACCAACCTTAAATTCCTTGACCCAATTTTCCTTTTAGGCACTGCTACGGGTTTAAAATTGGTCCATTTAGAACTGTTTTCATAAATTGAGGGTCAATGATTCAAGGTAGATTTTCCTAAAACTAAAAAATAAGTTCATTTTCACTTGATCACACACTAATTCAAAATATATCAGATTCAAGAATTCAAAACAGGTTCCACACAAAAATCGAATGTTATGTCATTCCCAATTTAAGCACACAGTAAAGCCAAAACAAGATACCATTACGACCTCAAACAATCCATCTACTCTTTACTCTTTGACCAAGCAAATCAACATGTCATTTAATTCAAGAGCACAATTACATGCAAGCAAAAAAATCTAATCTTTCCTTCATTATCCAGATCAACGTAGTCCTATTTCACTCCTTCAAACTATATCCACAATGCATTCAAGTAATTCTCAACACGCATACCAAACTATCATCACATCATTTAGAAACACAACACACTTTATCAGCACAACAACAAATCAACCAGAATCACAACATTTCAATCAATACTATTCTCAATTTGCAAAACCTAATTCACACAACACAACTCAAATTGGGTAAATTCATCGCACATTACCTAATTTTTCGAGTTTCACAAATCAGGGGATATCAATCCCAAAATAACCATCAAATTAGTTCCTTATCAAATTTTCCAAAATTTTGTAGATCTTAAATTAAAACTAGCTTCCCTTATTTAATTTGGAGTTCATATGTGTTTACTCCTTCCCACAGGGCAAAGTTTCAAGTACTCTAATTGACTGCCAAAGTATCTGATTCACAACTCAAACACATTTCTAAGAACCTAAGCGCACATAGAACAACATTGATAGAGAAAAAGGCACATGTAAGGAGATTAGGACCCACATGCAAGCACCCCACAATTCTGCCCTAGGAAGATTGAGCATGGAAAACTTAACCAAAACAAAACTTCAATCGGTTAGAAATAATATACTCCTTGCAAGTTTCGACTAGGTACTCTCAGATCTTAGAAAGGATGAGGGATGAGAGAGAAAAGTTATAGAGAAAACAAAAAGTGTAGAGAGAGTGAAACTTTTAAAGAAATAGTAATTTTAAAATAATGAAGAACGAAATGTTTAGTTTTTTTTTTCTATTTATAGTTTTTTTCAAATTAAACTAAATAACCCTTCACCACTTAAATTCTATGTCTCACTTTATCTTTATATATATATATATATATTATTTAGATTTTATTTAAAATATAATAATACATTTATAAATATTATTATACACACTAATAATAATTTTATAAAAAATAAATATTTAAATTATTAAAATCTATACTATTTTTTCATGTAATTATATAATTTACATTATTCTATATATTAAAAAGTTATCTAATTATTCTATATATTAAAAAATTATCTAAGAATATTATGAAAATATGTATATTTTAATATTTAGTACTTATTAATTAATAATTATATAAATTTTAGAAATATTATAAAAAAAATTAAATTTCTTTTAATGTTACTTTTATATATTTCAATAAGAATTAAAAATTATTTTAATTATTGTATTTGTCTCAAAAATTATTTTTAATTCTTATATTTTTTTGAAATAATTCATTCTTATTGTAACGAACATAAGAAAAATGTCTATTTCACATCTATACTAGAATATGATTCAAATAAATTTTGAAAAGATAAAATGGTAGAGTTTATAGCATGCTTGGAGAACTACATGTACAACTATATTAAATAAATAATAAAATATCTTAAGTGATATTATAAAATATTACCTAGAAATATCATATAAAAAATTACATCACAATACAAAATAAAGTTACCTTTACTAATAATAGTACCACAATCATTATATCACAATTTCACAACTACCACATGTACAACTATATCAAATAAACAATAAAATATCTTAAATGATATTATAAAATATTACCTAGAAAATATCATATAAAAAATTACATCACAATACAAAATAAAGTTACCTTTACTAATAATAGTACCACAATCATTATATCACAATTTCACAACTACCACATGTACAACTATATCAAATAAATAATAAAATATCTTAAATGATATTATAAAATATTACCTAAAAAATATCATATAAAAAATTACATCACAATACAAAATAAAGTTACCTTTATTAATAATAGTACCACAATCATTATATCACAATTTCACAACTACCACGTATACAACTATATCAAATAAACAATAAAATATCTTAAGTGATATTATAAAATATTACCTAAAAAATATCATATAAAAAATTATATCACAATACAAAATTACCTTTACTAATAATAGTACCATAATCATTATATCACAATTTCACAACTTATTACACCTATAATTTTACAAAATTTCAAAAATAAAGTTCACCATTTCATAAATTCAATAAATCATGGTCATAACATTATCAATTATACAACATCCAAATTTTCTAACATATAATCCCCATTTAACTCATATATATATATATATATATATATATATATATACACGTTTCTCAATTCTATAATTTTCTTTTCTATATAAATCATAATATCTCATAACATATTCTTAAAATAAATAAAATATTTATAATTATTCTTCGTAAGATTTCAAATCATACATTATCAAAGTTCATAACATATCAAAAGTTCAATTAAATAATACTCATATTATCATATTATATCAAAATTACATGCATTATTTTCTTTTATTTCATCTTCGAACTTAAATAATTTTCTAGGTACAGTTTAATCTCTCAATTAATATAATTTTACTCAAACAAAAATAATCTCGAGAGTAATGTTTTAAGTTTGAAGTTTCTCACTCAAGCAACGAAGCTCGTCGTTCAAACAAAAAAAAGTCTTTAGAATTATTGGAAGATTTTCGTTCAAGTGAGACACTCGTTGCTTGAATGAAAAACTCACAAGAGCAACTAGAGAGTTCTCGCTTAAGTGAAATTTCGTCACTCAAGTGAAAATACTCTAAAAAGTAAATATAAAGATCGTTGCTCGAGTAAAAATCACTCGCTTGAGTAAGAGTTCTTGTGTGCAACACAAGAAACCTCGAAAATTATGGTTAAACCTTAATTCTTAATTGATTATGGAAATTCTTAGGATTATAAATGTAACTCATTAAAATTCACTAATTATTCATCATTAAATTGCTAGAAAAACATTTCATTTACATCAATTATACATATGAACACACCAATACCCATAATCAACACATAATCATGAAACACTTTGCTAAATTAACTTCCCTTATCTCTAATCTAAGCTTAATTTTGTAATTTCAAGATGATTCCAATGCATTACAAACTCTTACAAGAACCTAATCATGAAAATCCTATAATTAGGACCACAATGCATTAAGAATTTGACAAGATTTTTAAAGAATTCTAAATTCTCAAATTAAACCCTAACTAGGAATTCTAATTTTCTTTTTAAAGTTACTTAATTTCGAAAAATGATCCGTGCAAAATGTTTCTTTCATCATTAACTTCCTCTGAATACGTTCAAATTCTCGAAAAGATGAAATGATGAAGGTTGAAGGAAAATTCTTAGTTGAAGTTAAAAGAATTTGTGAGAGATTACAAGAATAATTAAGAGAGTTTAAAGAGAGTGAATGAGTGAATTTTTTTGAAAAAAATTACAAATAAAAAGGATTAGGAGAAAAATAAACTTTTATATGTTTCCTCTTTTAAAATATTGGACTTAAGGTTTAACAAAAACTCAATTTAGTCCATTACATTTCTAATTTTTAAAAATATGAATTTAATTTTTTTAATCTAAATTTAATATTTAATGATGATTTTTTATTTTAATATAATTATTAAAATAATTAAATATAATTTTAATAATTATTTATATCTAAATATAATATTTGTAACATTTATTTATTATTATAAAGTTGATGGAAGGATCATAATAATGTATTTTAAAAAATTAGAAGACTGAATTGATTCTTTAAAAAAATATAACTATCATATTTTTTTAAGAGAAATATAAAGAAAAAAACATATTGTTCATAATGTCTTCTATTTAACATTTTATCATGTAAATATAATTTAAATACAACAAATTTATTTTAATTAAAGATTTTCTTTTAAATAAAATTTCATACAATCATTCATTATAAAAAATTTTAAGGATATCGAATATAAATGACGCATTACAAGTGTCGTTTGTTAAAAAAAAATATCTAGATATTATTATTTTATTCTTCAAATTTTAAATCCATCTTATTCACAAGTTGAGTGACTGATCAAATTTTAAAAATATTGTTTAGATTTTACAAAAAATAAATTAATAAAAAATTTATAAAGATTATTTTATCAAATAAGATATTTGTAAGAAAAAAAATTATTTTTTATCCTATTATAATAATAATAATAATAATAATAATAATAATAATAATAAAAATAAAAATAATAAGGAAATTTGATTTTTCAACCCCCTACTTGTATCATTGACTGACTTTTCTGCATATATGTATTTGCAACGTCCAGTAAGCTGCACGCAAGAATTTCTCCTGAACTTGAATTTTGTATCAGAGAATCAGTGGTGGTGCAATTCACTATGCTGTTCATATTTCCAACGCTTCTTTCTATGAAGCTCCAATCCTATTGGCTGCTTCTTCTAATGTACTTTTGTGCATTTTCCCAATTTGATGGGGCTAACTCTTCTCACATTGCTTCTGAAGCAAATGCTTTGTTGAACTGGAAAGCCAGTCTTCACAACCGCAGTCAAGCTTCTCTCTCTTCATGGACCGGCAATACTTCTTGCAATTGGCTCGGAATTGCATGTGATGACTCCAATTCTGTGTCCAAAATAAATCTTACAAGTATTGGATTAAGAGGTACACTTGAAAATCTCAACTTCTCCTTGCTTACAAACATTCGCACTCTAATTGTAAGTAACAACTCCTTAAATGGAACTATTCCTCCTCAAATTGGAGTCTTGTCCAGTCTCGATACTCTTGATTTGTCTATTAATAAACTCTCTGGTAGCATTCCCAGTACCATTGGTGATCTGTCCAAACTTTCATATCTCAGTCTTCGTGCATGTTAATAGATTAATAGGCATAAATATATTTTATTATCTTTTATAAATTAGCTGTTAGGAATCTTCGATAATTATTATTGTTACAGCAAATCTCCTGTAATCCCTCTCTTAATTGTATATCTCCTGTAATCCTTCTCTTAATTGTATATTCTCAAGTATATCTCATATTAATGTAAAAGATATGCTCTGCCACCTATTTAAGAAAGGGAGGCTGCTGAAGAATAGTATCAAGTTTTTCTACAAACATTGTGTCATATTATAATATGTTTACTTTTGTCTTGATATTTTGACATGGTATCAAGAGCAAGGTTCGTGATTAGAGTTGTGTAAGGCAATAAAATTTGTCTTGACACTATTTGTCATTCAACCCTTTGGTGGTTCCTTTTGGTGGTTCTGTTGTATTTTGGTCTTGTACCTTGGAATTTTTCTGGGTGATCTGGAGTAAACACAGGGTTTGCAATCAGGTTTTGTTTCTGAGAATTTTTTTTTTTTCATCATGTCTTATGATAAGTCTGATTCTTTTCTTGTTCGATTTAATGACAAATATTATTTTGCTTGGGAATTTCAATTTAAATTATTTGTCAAAGGAAAAGAATTATGGGGTCATATTGATGGCACACTTCCAGCACCTACAGATCCAGCGGATTTGGCAAAATGGGAAACCAAAGATGCCCTAATCATGAGTTGGATACTTAGCTCTGTTGAATCTCAATTTATTCTTAATCTTAGGCCTTATAATACTGCTAAGGATATGTGGGATTATTTGAAAAAGGTTTATCATCAAGTCAATGCAGCTCGAAGATTTCAATTGGAGTATGAGATGTCTAATTTCACACAAGGAAGTCTATCAATTTAGGAATATTTTTCTGGTTTTCAGAATCTTTGGGCTGAATATTCAAATATTATTTATAATGGTATTTTTGGTGCAGCCCTCTCGGCTATCTAAACAATGCATGAGACCAGTAAAAGAAATCAATTTTTGATGAAGCTGCGATCTGAATTTGAAGTCACTCGTTCTAGTCTGATGAACCGAGACCCAGTGCCAACTTTGGATGCTTGCTTGAGTGAACTTCTTCGAGAGGAACAACGCATAGC
Source organism: Macrotyloma uniflorum (assembly GCA_016859785.1). Classification (NCBI taxonomy): domain Eukaryota; kingdom Viridiplantae; phylum Streptophyta; class Magnoliopsida; order Fabales; family Fabaceae; genus Macrotyloma; species Macrotyloma uniflorum. The sequence goes on along the minus strand of BDMB01000041.1, from coordinate 695,509 downwards.
CACACACGCAGCCATGGAGCATAATACCAACTCGAATGCTCCTGTTCATGTGGCTTATGCAGCACAAAGAAAGAATAAGACTAGAGATATGCGTTTTGTCCAATGCTACAATTGCAAAGGATTTGGTCATGTTGTCAAGGATTGCCCACAAAAATTCTGTAATTACTGCAAACGTCAAGGGCATCATATCACAACTTGTCCAATTCGTCCTGAAAAGAAGCACAAAACTGCTTATCACGCCTCTGTTGATGCTTCTAGTCTTCCTACATTGCCTGCTTCAACT
>BDMB01000041.1:604088-684532 GCA_016859785.1 Macrotyloma uniflorum | reverse complement strand
AAGGTTTCTGTTAATGGTACGAACATTACATTATTTAAAGGAGAGACATGGATAATTCACATTCCAAGATAAGATAACAGAGAAATGTGAGGCCAGAAGATAAATAGGAATGGCAATAAGAAAACACTAAATAAAAATATTTCAACGTCGGTTATTAATATAACCGACGTTGTAATATAAATTTTTAACGTCGGCTATTAATATAACTGACGTTGTAATATAAACTTTTAACGTCGGTTGTTAATATAACCGACGTTGTAATATAAACTTGTAATGTCGGTTGTTAATATAACCGACGTTGATATATAAACTTTTAACGTCGGTTATATATCCAACCGACGTTAAAAGTTTATATTCCAACGTCGGTTATATTAATAACCGACATTAAATTTAACGTCGCCTGATACAATGACGCTTTATTTTTCGTCGTTAATTGTCTATTTTAACCGACGTAAAAACCCCTTTTTGTAGTAGTGTTTATTTATAGTTTAAACTTCTGATGTATCACATATTTGCGATAAATAACATTTAGTTTTGTTGTTCTATTCATCTAATCTTTTATGTGTCAACTATGTGCTTAGTTGAGGTAATAGAAGTAAGTCAAAGTAAAAAGTGACCATTAATAATTCACATAGAATTATGTTTATTTTCAATTTTTTTTCAAAGTAATATCTTAAAAAAAAATTACATTCTTTATTAAAAAAAATGTAAAAAATATAATTTCTTTATAAAAATTCATAATTTCTATTAAATTCGTAACCCACCTAATATAACATTTGTTAATTCAAAACTAAACATTGACTCTTTTTTTTTTACATAAATATTAATATTTTAATATAATACCTATGTATAATATATTTATCAAATTGATATTATTTATTGAATTGTACCATGAATTTTAAGATATAATTTAAATATTTTATTTATTGGAATTTGATTCACAACCAACCCAATTTCAAATAATTTTTTTTAATATGAAAAAAATATTTAAAGTTAAAATTAAATATTTTATTAAAATTAAAAATTTAATATTCTAATAAAATAATATATAATTTAATATTATATATATATATATTTAAATAATAAATTTTTAATATTATATATATATATATATATATACTTTACATTAATGTAGTATTTAAAAATTATTATTAAATATTATTAAAATAATTATTATTAATATTAAATAATAAATTTTAATATAAAATTAAATATTAAATATTATTAAATATCAGATATTATTAAAATAATTATTTTTAATATTAAATAATAAATTTTAATATAAAAGTTCATTGATAATTGTATTTTAAATTTAAATATTAATATTTATTAATAAAAAATAACTATTATTAAAATATTTTTTAATTTTTAAAGTTATTTAATTAGTTAAGATTAAATTGATTGATGTATAAATTTTAGGATTTTTTTTATTATTTTAAATCATTATTTTTTAGATTTTTTTTATAATTTAAGAAGTCAAATTGATAATTTATTTATTAAATAATAAAAATATTTTGAAAACATATATTATTAACAAATGAGATATTAAAAAGTTAATAAATATAAATATAATAGTATAAAAATATTCTTAAACATAATTATAAAAAATAAAATTTGAAAAGTACAAAAATATTGATAATGATATGAATAAAGTTTTAATCTCGATAATGATGTCAAGTTTCATTATAAGAATAACGTCTGTATACTACATGTTAGATTTTGGATTTTTGTTGTTGTGGTTGTTGTTTTTGAATTTCAAGAGAAATATGTAAAAAGTTTTCTTCTTTATGAACTCTTGAATTTTGGAATACAATAAATAAATTACCAGATTGGTTAATATAATCAGAATCATTCATAAAGAGAATTCATATAAGTATAGATTGAAGTTGGAATTAAAAAATCAACTTTAAATAATAAGTTTGAAAATATATCTTTTAAAATTGCTGCGAAAAAATTTTCTCTTTTAATTGTATTTAATTTTGATATCATATAAAGAAACATGTTGAGAATGTTATTGGATGGTATAGAACAAGTATTTGTTTCAAAAATAATTCTAATTCTTGATATCTAATCTAGCAAAATCACTTAACTGGAAATATAAGATATGCTTTTGGTTAATTTCCAAACTTGTACTACATCGAATTGAGTGAAAATAATTTTTATGGTTACCTTTCACCTAAGGGGAAGTTCCGTAGCCTTACAAGTCTTAAGATCTGCAACAATAATTTATTAGGTATTATACCATCAGAACTAGGCGAGGCAACCAAATTAGATGTACTTTGGTTATCCTCAAATCATCTTACAGGAAACATTTCACCAGATTTAAGTAACTTGACCTTTCTTTTTGATCTCTCAACCAACAACAATAATCTTTCAGGAAATATTCCCATAGAAATAGAATCAATGCAAAAACTTCAAATTTTGATGCTTGGATCTAATAATTTGTCTGGCTTATCCCAAAACAACTTGGAAATTTGGCGTACTTACTGACATTGGATCTGAGCAAGAATAAATTTCATGGAAATATTCCTTTAGAGCTTGGCAAATTGAAATCTCGTACAGGTCTTGATCTCAGCAAAATTTGTTGAGTAGAAGATTAAAACCAATGGTTGGAGAATTGAAAAGATTATAAACATTGAATCTCTCAAAATAATCTTTGGGGTGATCTTTCAAGCTTTGATGATATGAGATAAGCTTGACATCTATTGATTTATCATACAATCAGTTCGAGGGACCACTTCCGAACATTCTAGCCTTTCAGAATGCTACAATTGAAGCATTAAGAGATAATAAAGGCTTGAGTGGCAATGTCACTAATTTGGAGCCTTGCCCAACATTAAGTGTAAAATCACATAATCATATGACAAAGAAAGTATAATAGTAGTTTTACCCCTTACTTTGGCCACTCTAATACTTCTTGCATTATTTACTTTTCGAGTCTCCTATCATTTATGGCAAAGTTCAAAGACAAAAGAAGAACAGATTACCAATTTACAAACTCGAAACACATTTGCAATATGGAGTTTTGATGGCGAAATGCTATTTGAGAATATTATTGAAGCCACAAAACATTTTGAGAATATTTTTTTTTAAAATAAGACGAATCTTTGTATCATAAACGTCTCTCTTATCCTAGAAGCTCTATCTTTTGGGAGGTGGTATCCATGGTGAAGATAGCAATCTCTTGCTTAACTGAAAGCCCCCAATCTGGCCCTACCATGGAATAGGTTACTACGGAGCTTGCAATGTGGAATTCATCTTCAATGGCCCAAATACACGCATAGATGAAATTCTGAATATATTAAACATGCTTTTGTTTTCCTTGTTATTTTTTTATTTTGTGCTATATTTTACTATTTCTTATATTCACTTTTTTTAAGAAATTTCTTCTAAACTTCAATTAATTAAGGTAATTGACATCACTCAACTCATAATTAAATGAGGTAAAAATTGATGATTTGACATTCAATTTTGATATTTAAAATATTAAAAAAGATTTTGTAAAACTTGATCTATGAAAAAAATAAATTATGATTAATTATGAAATGTGTTGGTTGATTAAGATTATTAATCAGGAATGCTAAAATTGTAAAATTGGTAATAAGAAAAAAAATATATAAATAGACACTGCAAGTAGTAATAAGAAAAAAAAATATAAATAGACACAGCAAGTAATGAGTTTTGATAAGTTTTGAGAATCATTATAAAAATTAGAAAATTATTGATAAGATCACATGATTTAAGAAAAAAATTTACTAGAGAAATTTTTTTCATTCAAATTTAAAACCAAAATTTTTTATTCATTTCCAAATTATTTATACAATATTCTTCTTATATACTTACAAGTAAACTAAAACAAAATATAATCCAACTATAATAAGTATAATTGAAATATCTTAATGGTTGGTGTTGAGACCCAATTTCGTCTGGAAGATAAAAAAATAAATAATATAAATATATATATATATATATACTTTTTTATTATTTATTTATTTATTAATTATGATTATTTAATTATTATTAAAAAATAAAAAAATAAAAAAATAAAAAATAATGTTTTCAATAAAGAAAGAAAGAGTTATAAAATTAGAGATCACTAAAAATAAAATAGGAATAATTTTTTAGAAATAATTATTTTTATTTATTTATTTTATTTTTATTATGTATTTATCTATTTTCTTAAAATGAAATAAATAAATAAAAAGAAAAGAAAAAAAAGGGGATCCAAATAAAAAATGAAGTATAAAAAAAAATCTCAAACTCAATGAACCCAAGCCCTAAGGAAAAGTAACCTAATTTTTTAACTTAAGGGTAACCTAAAAGCAAAGGGGGCAATAATAAAGGGGTGTGGTGGCTGTAAAGAGGGGGAGAAAAAAAAAAGTGAAAGGAAAAGGAGAAGAGGAAGAGGAGAAGAAAAAAGAAAGAAAAAAAAAGGGCACTGAAAAAAGAGGAGAAGTAGGGGATTGGAAGGATAGAAAACCAAATTTGAAGGTATTATTTCTTAATTTTTTTATACTTTTATTATTACTGTTTTACACTTGGTTGGTGCATTTATGATTTTTGTTTTTGTTTTGGAGTGTGTATTTCGATTTGCAAGTTTCGCCACACGATTGCACATTCTTTTCTCCGTTAACTCCATGTTGGGGTGGTAGCAACTAGTCTCTCACACCTGAGAGAACACGATTTGAACAAGGAGTGTGCGTTCATGTGGGCAATCCCCATTACGATATTATATGCTTTTAATCACAACATGCTTCCTGGAGCATCCAATTTGTCCCCTTACTCTATGACACTAGTGAGTGGATTTCTTGCTGTCATATCTGTCAATGTAGTCATAGCATTTTATATATATTTGGCAATGAGAGAACCTACAGATAAACACGAGCCTGATCCTAAATTTCTTGCTGAGGCCAAAGCTAGCATAAATCAGCCTATAGGGGATACTCAACAGTCTTCTGAGACTGTCAGGAAAGAACAGTAGATAGTGTTTTAAGACCCCTTTGTTTCCACTCACAAGTTGTTCAACTTGGAGAGGAGAGGGAAGAATGGGGAGGAAGGGAGAAGGTCCTGAATCGTGTGTCATTCATACTTATGTTATAGTTTACACATTCATGTTTTCATGTGTTACTTTCAGTTAAGAATGTTTTAGACTCCATTTACCATTGTGTTTTCAATGCATTGGAGAAATTGATTTTACGTTGATTTATCTAAAAAAAAAATGCTTCGCTTTCTCTCCTAGCTGCCAAATCCCTTTTCTTTTTTATTAAAGTTTTTTTCTTTGTTTTTTTATTTATCTTATGTTATTTATTTATTTATTTATTTTCTTTTCTTTCTTTCTTTCATTATATGACTGCACACGTCATTGTATATTTAGTATTCAATTATATAAAAATGATAATTTTAATATACTGATTTCGAATAATAATCATAATATGCTAATTTAAATTAAATAGATTTTTCTAAATACTAAATTATGATATCAATATTATATCAGTTTATCTTAAGAAGGGTAAGGATCAAGTATGATCGCGTACATCATCTTATATCCTATATCTCATCTTTTATTATTTATTTTTATATATATAAATTTATAATCATTAAATTATATGATTTATGCTACATTCTTTACATATATGACCACATGCGTCATTATTTTGTTATATTTATCAAAGTTTACTCAAATTTTAATTTTATAAATATTCATTTTGTTAATGATTTCATAAAAAAAATTGGTACTAGCTTTTTAATATGCATTTTCTTACATCTAGTACCCATTATATTTAAGTATTTTTATATCACCTATATATAAATAATCATTTAAATATATGTATGGCTATACGCGTCATCTTATATTTAACCTCTAACTAAATTTTATTCAAATAAAATAAATATATCTCAATCTTTTTAAGTAAATTTATATAACAATCTATAATATCAATGTATAGTTTACACTATCTTAATTTATTATAAGATTGATAAAGAGAATAAAATATTTAATTTTTTTTTTTTAAACTCATTTCTCTTTAAGGTTACTAATCATAAAATAAAAAAATAATGTTTAAAGAAGAACTATGTAACCCTGATTTTCCATTCTAAATGGAAATACGTAGGAAAAAGGTTAATATCTTGTCGGCCCCAAATAAACTTTAATTTAATATTTTTCTTTTTTTAACAATAATAATTTAAGAATTATTTTCACACTATAATATTTTATTTGTTCATAAGGGAAACAAAATATTTATCTTGCATATTTAATTGAAAGGTAACCGTCTTAAGATGGACGTTGTAGGGTGCTGATATCTTCCCTACACGTAATCGACTCCCGAACCCATTTTTTTTGTTTCGTAGATCATTTTAGTTTTTTCATAGTTTTCTTTAATAAACTATGGTAACAAGTCCTTTATTTCTCTAAAAATGGTGAATTTCTTTTTACGTTTGCCGGTCCCGTCGTGACCCCGGTTGCGACAGTTGGTCAAGTAAAATATAATTAAAAGAGATAAAAGATTTAAATCCTTTTATATGTAAAAAAGGACTAAGTGTATAGCATAATTAAGCACTATATGTAACGAATCAAAAATTGTAATATCTCTTGAATATCTATAAAGAGCCACATTAGTCATGGTGAAGAGCCATAACATTTGTATATGAAAGGATGCAACACTTCATGAATTTTGAAAATATGTCATCATATTCCCCCACCATTTTTAAAAGATATCTAAATTCTATAATTATGAAAATCATAAGTTTTCATATAAAAGTATCTCAAAATTTAAATATCTACTTGATAAGTCGCGAATTTTACTTTGAATCAGTAATAATTATACGTGTAATATTGATTCCATTGAATAAATTATAAAAGTAACCCATTTGATAAGGTTTACTTCTCATATCCTTTTCATATGAGAGCTTGACTTAATTTAAGAAGTAACATCACTTTACTCCCATATAGATATAATTTATAAGAAGTGTCCCATAATAAACACTTTGCCACATTCTCAGTCATTGAATTACAAAATGTTCAAGCTTCCACTTTATCTACTTAATCTTCCAACAATATATGCTATATTTGGTCCAACACTTTTATCTACTTAATCTTCCCACAACATATGCTATGTTTGGTTGAATACATAAAGACACAATTACCTTTGAATGTTGTTGGCCATTAGCTCTCCTTTATTTGATACTAACTTGACATTTCGATTAACTAGTACAAATAAATTTAGAATCAAAGTAATCAAATTTCTTTAACTCTTTCATTTTATAATGTAATTGAGATAAACACACCTTTATCATCATCTCTAATTATTCAAGTTCCTATAAAATTGCATCTACTAATTATAAATCTTTCATGTCAAACATTTTAGATAAGAAGTTCTTAATATTTTTCACTCCATTTACATAAAATCAATATATATATAAAATTGTAACACATTTAATATTATAGAATTTTTAATGACATATTTTTCATTATAAAATTTTCTATACACATTACCTCAAATTGTATAAATAGTATAATTTATACCTTCTTTTCAAGTACTTTTAGTTACGAGCCTAATCTTATTTCTAACAACTTATTACTTCTTCATTAAGTTTTCTCTTAAAGACTCATTCAAATTTATGGAATTTTTTTCTTTGGAAGGTCTACCAATTTTCAAACAATTTTATTTTAAAACTAATCTAACTTTTCTTATATAGCCTCTTTATATAATATGAAGGTAGATTAACATTCATGGGATGATGATCTAATCCTTATATATTTATTTAGATCTCTCGAGAGATGGTTAAATTGGATTATTCTTTATCATATGGATATTTTGTCCAATAACCTCTCTAACTTTCATTAGATTGTTCACTACTATTGTTATCAAGTGGCATCAAGAGGGGTTGAATTGATGCAATAAAAATTAAAACTTTAACTCTTATTTAATTCAAATTTTAACCTTCTTGAAATAATTAGTCTAGCAGATATTTTATAAAGCGCAACGGAAAAATTAAAAGATAAGAGAAAAAAAAAGAAGAATACCAGAAATTTATACTAGTTCGGGTTAAATCCTTAACCCTACGTTCAGTTCCCAATCACCTCAACCTGAGATGATCACACGCTCTTATATCTTTAATTTATCAGAATTTTTACAACCACTAATCACAAGTGAAATATGCAAAAATACAGAAATTAAAGATCAAACATTTCAATCTCTTGAAACCCACAAGAGATTTCCAACCCTTCCTTGAGTCCCACAAGGAATGAAATACCTTCTTTGAATCACATAAGGAAGACAAAAACACCTCCTCTAAATAGCCTCAGAGGATTATTATAATCAAAATAGATATTACCTGGAGTGACGCTTTCAAACTGTAGCACCTGCTCTACTCAGAGTCTCCTCAAGATTTTTCACAGAAAGATGAATGCACAGAAAAATATTCTCACTTTCAAAACATGAAATTTCGTGGCTCAAAATACTAAGAGAAAAAGTGTAAAGCTTTTCAGAGAAAATGTGTAAAAGAACGTATGAGTGAGGTATCTTGAAAAACCCTGATATCTTTATTAAATAATCAAATATTCCCAAATAAAATATTTTTTATTTTATTTTAATTCGAAATCAAATTTTTACTCTATTCAGAGACTCCAACGTTCAGAAAATTTCAATCAAAGATACTCCTTTATTTTCGGAAAATTTTTCGCAACGTTTATTTTTCAAAAATCTTCGAACATAATCGATTATGTTATGGACATAATCGATTATTTCAGAGAGAAATACTTTCAGTTTTGAAATAAATAATCGATTTAATCGATTACGTTATGGACATAATCGATTATTTCAGAGAGAAATACTTTCAGTTTTGAAATAAATAATCGATTACCTAATCGATTATTCCAGAGAAAAAAAACTTTCAGTTTCAAAATAATCGATTACTTAATCGATTATTCCAGAGAGCTTTTCATTTTTTAAAATGCATAATCGATTACTTAATCGATTATTCCAGAGAGCTTTTCATTTTTCAAAATACATAATCGATTACTTAATTGATTATTCCAGTGGCAAAATTATTCTTAAAAATTTTCCAGAAACATAATCGATTATGTTCTACATATAATCGATTATTACAGTGAGTTTTATAGTTTTTCGAAAACAGTTTTCTTGAGAAAACATTCTGAGCTGAATGATGATTACCTTTTGATATCATTCACTCCCAACTATAAACTTAACTCTTCTATGTCTTTGAACTTGCTTCCAACTTGAATTTTCTTGATGTCCTGATTCTTGAATTTCTTGATCATTATTAAAATACTTGAATTACTTGTATAGAGTTGTCCAATCTTCAAAGAGTGATAACAACTATTATAAACACATCTTATGTTTCTAAATCTGTCTTCTTTACAACACTTATTTTATCTTTTATTCTCAAAATTTATAAAAGAATCATCTAACTTAAATAATTTATTATTAGGCTTATAGCCATTTGATCTGACATAAATTATCTCTTCAATAATAGACATTCTAGAGTTAAAAATGTTATAAGTCTACATTCTAGAGTTAAAAATGTTATAAGTCTTAAAGTAGCCAAGTAAAATTCTTTTATCATTCTTTCAATCAAATTTTTCAAGATTTTTCTTGTATTTAGAATAAAGTATAGACAAAGAAAGGATAAAAATATGATACGTTGAATTTTTTACCATTTGACAATTTATAAGGAGTATTTTGTAATAAGGATTTTACATAAATCATATTTTGTAAGTATCATGTTTAATTTATTATTTCAGTCTAGAACATTATAACAACAAAAAATCGATCACTGATGAAAATAGTGACCACAATAATGACCAACTTACATTGATATTTTTTTTCTCATTGATGCATAGTGGTCAATTTTGCATCCGGATTAATAATTAAATCAATAACCGAGTCAATAAGTGAGTTAGTAATCGAATCAATGATTAAAATAAGTGATTGTTTTAGTGGCTAATTTAGAATATAGAATTAGTTACTAAATCTCTTTTTTAATTATTCTTTTATTTTTTTTCCTAACAAATAATAAATTGGATAAATATATAAATATATCATATATCATCTTAGAGTTTTTTTTAGATTTATAATTAAGATATTTATCAATTTCTCATTTAAAATTATTATACTAACCACTATACATATTTTATGTGAAAGGTCAAAACACGTAGCTCATCAGTCTCATAAAAATACTAAGTGTATTAGTCAAATCAAGTGATATCACAAGCCGAAAATTTCATATTTAGTCTTTAAAGTAGTTTTTCATTCATCATCTTTTTTTCAAAAATATTTTAGAAAAATATTTTTCCAACAATAAAATTCATCAAACAAGTCATCAATTTTTCTATGTTTATAGTAATTTTATTTATAACACTACAATCAATACACATTCTTCAAGTTACATCTTTGTCTAATGAAAATTACAAACATGACACGAGTTCATTTTTTTCTAACCCATATTGTTCTCCAGACCTTCCAATTGGGCTTGAATCTCCTTAATATCTTGTGAATTGTGTTTGAATCTTTTTAATTTCTTGTGGATTTCTCTTATATGCTTGTTTGTTTAAAAGTGAAGCTCTAGGAATCAAATCCACTTCGTGCTCAATACCTCTTATGGTAGAACTCCATTAAGAAGATCTTGAAACACATCATCACAGTTGTTACACCTATGGACAATGAAGACGATAAAGAAGAAGACAAATAAAATTGGTTAGGCATAATTAAAAAGTAAACTTTGTTAGAATTAATTACCTTTTTCACGTTCTTTGAAATCATGTGGAGGTTACTCTTCCTTTTCCTTTGAACCTTGGACTTATGCTCACAACTACCACCATGCTTCTCTGTAAAAGCTCGTAATTCTCACTCTTTTTCTATTGTTCTCATTTCATCTTTATCTTGATTGATTTGGTTCTCATTTACTTTCGTTAGTGTCAATGGCTTCAACATCACTTTCTTCCCTATATAATTAAAAGAAAACTTGTTGCTTAGGTCATCATGGTAAAGCTTTCTATTATATTGTCATGACCTTCCTAAGAGAAGTTAAGAGAATGTGACTTGGTTTCATTAGTGAAACTACCACCATCCATAAAGAGAGTACACAATTTATTTTGGATTAGGCACCTAATATGAAAAATATTTTCCCTTTAAGTATCATCAAAATATTTAGACACTTTGACTCAAGACACACCTAACCATGAACAAATCTCTCTCACTTGACTCTTGATTTGGGATGAGTCCCCCACTTTTGTCTTGCTTTTTATCCTTCCAAACCATGATACATTCATATTACTAATCATCCTCAAGAGTTGGTTCGTGAGGGTTCTTCCCCCATCTGTGTAGACTTTTTCAAGGATTAGGTTTTGGCTCCGTAACACTGCATCACTAGATTAAATAATAGAACTACAATATCTTTTGTAAGAGAAAGGCGTATGTAGTGAGTCTTCCATCCATGACATGAGGGGGTGTGTTAGAGATCGTACATTGCCAATTTAATGTCTAGTTCTACGTTTGAGTTGAGAAGGCCTTGATGAGAATAAGTTTGTTAGAGATCGCACATCGCTTAAAGATAAGGTCAATTTAAAATATATTAAATAAGTGTAAATCTTATTTCATGAGACGATTTATAAGATTAAGTTAGTCCACTTCTAATACTAGGTTTGTGAAAATGTGCATTCTAAAGTAATTTTCATCCTCTCACACAATTAACCATAACTCTACCAAGTTCTAAGCAATCGATCCTTCAATCAATTTCTGTCAACCCTCTTTAGGAGATGCATTACACACATTTCTTACAATGTAAGATTCATGGAATCTCATTACTCCTTAATAAACATCTTAATAAACATGAAACACATTTTTTATCGTGTAAGGTTCACAAAGTTCCTCAACTTTAATCAAACACATGAAATCGTCATCGAGATCTTTATTGATCGTAACACATAAATTTCTTTCACGGTCTTTGTTAAGATACGTATCACATAATACATCTTTAAATGAAATCAACCATTTGTTATGACGATTACAATAATTTCACGACTTTAATTTCAAGCACCTCCTCAATCTCGTTAGAAGATTTACCAACAACAATCTTATTCATTTAGGTTGTCAACTTCACATATTACATAATGACGAATTCAAATCAATAACAATGTCTGCACATGTTGCCATATCATTCAATGTAGTATTACCTATATCTGAAGTTTCCTTATCTTAGTTCCTTTAAAGATAAGATTGAATTAAATTTTTAATAATTTTATTAATGAAGATACGTCAAGGATTAGTAAATTCACTTTTCACTGAGGATTTAGGATAGAACTATCATATTTTTTCATTTTAACTCCAATTGTGTTTATTTTTAATAGTTTTTTTATTTTCTAAGGAAACATTTTTTAGTCTTACATTTAATTTTAAACATTCCTATATTCTATATTTAATTCAAACACATACTTTATTAAAAATCTTATATCTATTAGAGATAAGATCAAATTAATATATATAAAATAGATGTAAATCTCATTTTATTGAACCGATTTTATGAGAATGAAATAAATTTAAAATACATTTTTATCATAATATCAAAATTTATTTTTATTGGATTACCTGTTATCGGATTGTTATTGAATTACTCATATATAGAATTCACATATCTATTAAAAATAAGACAAAATTAATATATATAAAAATAAATTTTAAGTTTGTTAGAATTAATAATTTAGGAGGTAATGAATTTATGTAAAAACAAATAACTCAACTCCTACCATTCAACAAATTGGGCAACCACACCGGCCACCCTACATTATGCGGTTAAAGTCTCATCCAACCTCAATACAATGTCTCATCATAACATCAAATGATAGCAAAAATTCGTGCCACAATTAATCAATACGAACACAAAATTTCAGCACCAAAATGTTAATTTGTCAACCATAGCCACCAAACTTTAAAACTTCATATCTAATTCATTTGAACGTTTTTTTAAGTGATTTTGGTCTCATTTTTCTTCTCGACACATAAAAGTTTCATACCAAATTGACGACATAAACACGAAAGAAACCACTAGTTTTCTCCCAATTTGTAACACCCTTCTACCCTAAAACATTTTTAATTAATAAATATAAATTGACAAAGGATAAAAGTAAAAGAATTCAAATATATTCATTTTATAAAGAAGAATTATGAAAACAAGGAAATACAATTTCGAAATAAAACTCTTACTCTGAGTCATATTGCCTACTAGAACAACGACGGTAGACCGTGAATCGATACACCCAGTAAGTTCCCAGGAAAGAGAGGTGGGTCACTAACGGACACTCTTAAATACCAAATCTTTCCTAGCCAGAACTTTTCTAGACATACACTCTCACACCACCACTGTATATCCAGTTACAATAATAACTCTTTCAAGATATAGAAAATAAAATATTACTAGGCATTGACATAGCCTTTATAAGTTCTTATTAACAAAACATAATAAACTTTAAATATACTTCTTTAAAATAAATAATCTTCCTATTCCCCGACTTTCCACCTAATTAGAGCACTTACGAAATCAGGCTTAGGAGACTTAACTTTCTCATTCAACTCTTCTTTGTCCTTATCACCGACATGTTCACCTATAAGAACATTTAATCCAAACAAAACGCCAACCACACAAATAGAAGAGTGAGGAATATATCTCACATATGTTAGGTACATATAAGAAAAATAGGTAGACTAATCACACACATCACACACACAAAAGGCATCACACACATCAATACACACTCAGTCACAAACTCAAATGCTTTAATGCTCTTATGCTCTTATCTCTAAATGCATGTGGTACCATCGCAACGCAAACGCAAATGAGTAGTCCAGGAGGACATGGACCGGGTCTAAGGACCCTATCAATCCACTCTCACTAGAACGAGTCTAACAGGAGCCAGTCGGGATAGTATAGCCGGCCGTGGTGGCCCCTCATTTCAACTCTCAAATGAGAGGTTCCCTGCTCTAAAATCCCTAAGGTCAAGGTAGAAGATCATAAAGACCCTCCTTCATAGATCGCATCTACCCCCAACAAAAGTATGAATGAATGAATGAAATATGATCACACAAATGCAACACACAAATGCATAACACATCTCGAATGACCAAGCATAACTTGGATTTTAACGCTGCTAAGCCTCTGCTTAGACTTCACAAATGGAATAACTTGGATTTTCACACTGCTAAGCCATCGCTTAGACTTCTCAAAACACACCACAAACTCGCAAACAACGCAATAACTCATGAGTCTCTCAATACTCTACTGAAATTTTCACAATATCACATTTCACAATCCAATTACAATCACTATACATCACCAAATCACACATCACATAACTAAATAGTTTAATTATAACTTTTTTATCATATTTCAACCAGTATCTCCAGTTATATTTAAATGTTGTTGTAAAAGAAGAAAACTATGAGTAAGAAAAGTGGTACGTGGCGTTGTTATACCAAAATGCATCTTAGACCTTCAAACGAAGGGATGTTAACAACTGGTTTCCAGCCTATATACCTTGTTTATATATACACAAAGACAACCACTTGTAATAAAAACAACAATTGATAATAATTTATAAACACAACAACTTATAATAATTTATAAAAAGAACAATTTATAATAATTTATAAAAACAACAATTAATAATAATTTATAAAAACAACAATTGATAATAATTTATAAAAACAACAATTGATAATAATTTATAAAAACAACAATTGATAATAATTTATAAACACAACAACTTATAATAATTTATAAAAAGAACAATTTATAATAATTTATAAAAACATCAAATTTTATAAATATAGGATAATTCCCTAAAATTCATATTGAGGACTTATGGTTGCCTCAAAATAAACAATCCTATGAGGCTTAGGGGTTGCCTCTCTACCCAAAATCCTCATATGCTCCCATATGCGAGACATTCCCCACTCCCCCTCTTACCTCGAATAAAGACGTCGTGTATGCTACGCTCCGCAATGTACCATGTGACGCCTCGAGACGCTATGCTCCTAATTCCTCACGTATCGCCCCTAGTCGTCTTCTTTGAGACTTTTTCCAAAGGTTAGGAAAATTTGGAATGAAAAATAGAGAGGGTTTGACGCCTATTTATATAGGTAGAGTCGAGTTTTTGAAGAGCAGATTCAATTAATAATATCTTTTCAAATATTAACAAAATTATCTTTTTTTAAAATATCAATAATCTCACAATATCTTTAATATATTAATAATCTTCCAATATCTTTTATAATAATTTCATATATTTTAAAATACTATTAATCTGATCATAATATCTGATAAAATATTAATAATTTCACAATATCTATTTATAACCACTAATTCAATATTTTATTTTAGAAAATATTTTATTTTATCTTGTAAACCCAATTATAATTATTTAACTAAATAATTAAGTTACAAAAATATATATATATATATATATTTATTATAATTTTTTTTCCTCAAAAATTGAATGGTACACAGTTAACAAAACATGTTGAAAATTTTGTCCGTGAGATTTCTTTAAACCAATAACTCTTTTGTTAAAAATTTCATAACTTGCAAACTACAACACATTAAAGCTTAATACCATATTCACATAACACAAAAATATTGACTAGTTAGCTCTCAGTTCACAAAGCAAATTGAACTTCCTATTTCCTATTTGCATGGACAGAGAGAAGAGGAAAAAGAAAAGACAAAAATAAAAGGGTGATCTCAAATCAGAAAATTAGAAAAAATTATTGAAAGGTACCTAATTTGAAATTAATTAGTCTGTTTATAAACTTTGATTATTGGTACATGAAAAAGTCTTGATTATGGCATAAGTTGTAATTATGAATGTCTAATATTAATCCCCAAATGTAAAAAATCTAATGCAAAATGAACTAGCCAAAAATAATAATTATAAAAGAAGTTCCGTTTAAAAAAGTAAATAAATGTTAAATTAACTCAAATTACGAAACTAAAGTATTTTAGTAAAATAAGCCAAATTTATTGTAAAGTAAGAAAAAGTAAAAATTCATAAAATAAACATATGATATGTGTTTTAAATATGTAATAAAATTATAAATATAAAATATTTTTCATCACCCATCTTTAAGAAAACACTCTAAGAGCTTATATAAGGATAGAAAAGCTAACACAACCTATATTAGAGTGTTTGGTTGTAGGTTTTTGTGTTGAATAATGGAAAATAATTTCTTGGTAAGTTTGATGTAAAAGCTTATGATACTATTTTTTTAAGCTAATAAACATACAGAGTTTATAACAAAAGCTTGTTGAATGAAGAATTAGTCTAATGAAATTTAAAAAAAAAAAATACTTTTTATAAGATGGGGTTGAATAAAGTATTTAAAAGAAATTAAGATTTTTCTTTTGCGCAAAATTTTATGCTTGCACAAAGAGTGTTAATGAGACAAGTTGTATGGCATGGATCGTTCAATGATATTTTTAAAAAAGTTTTTAATATAAGATAACTTGTGTTCGTTTTGACGTGGATAAATAAATATAAAAATAAATGTATTTTACAAAAGAAATTAAGAGAGATACTCAATTTTTTACTAATTTATTCAACTTGACATGTATATAGATTTATTTTGTAATATTTAAAAGATTCTAAGTAATCAAACTTATTCTTAAATTATTATGAAATAAAATAAAACTTTAAAAATAAAGGTATGAATAGAATTCTGGAAAACTTTTTCCCAAAATATTGGATATACACAAGTTTTTTTTTTATAAATGAATTAGAAGGATAATGAAAAAATTTAATTGAAATTGTATATAAATTTTACTTTAACGGAATTATATCATTTTTTATCTTAATTACACTATAAAAAAAATCATATTTCTCATAAAATAAAATTTATGCATAATATTTAAAATTAGTAAAAAATATAATTTTTTCTACAAATTTATTACAAATTTTATTGGTAAAAAGTTAATAAGAAATTATTTTTACAAAAAATTTATAAGAAACATTTTATAAATAAATCTATGAGAAATTTCTCACAAATAAATTTATGGAAATTTTTTTATAAATTTATTTATAAAAAAATTATTTTATAAAAAATTTTCCATCAACAAATATTTCTTATAAAAATGAATAATTAATTTTTTTTCATAAAAAAAAATCCGTAAAAAATATTTCATACAATATTTTCTCTAAAAGAATCCGTTAACAAGCCGAGTTACGAGTTAAAAAATAATTAGTATACGAAATCATTTCTAACCTAAAAACAAAATTTCAAAAAAAAAAAATTAAACTCAATTCTTTTAATGAGAATATGAAAATTACAATATAATTAGTAAAGGAAGATAATTTCATAAGAAAAATTTCTTAAAAAATATTTTCATTAAAAAGAATTATATCAAAAACTCAAAAGAACTTAATACAAGAATTGTTTAAAAAAAATAGCGTTGTCAGATTAATTAATTTATCGTTTTTGTGCTTATATAATTTGAATCCCATCCTCTATATATATATATATATATATATATATATATTAGAATGTTGTGGTCCTTTTTGCTTTAATTGAAAATATTAGATATTTTTTATAATTTTTTGGTGTGTAATATGTTACTTCTTTCCTGGAGAATAAAAAAAATTATACTTGTTAGCCGTTGAGGTGTGTGAATAAAAAAATGTAATCTTATAAAAATTTGAATATTCTTTAAATGATACCAAAAGTTAGACAATATAGAACATTACATAGTATGATAATTGTACAAAATAATTGATAACATAAGAGCAAGAAGAGAAGAGATATGAGAAAAGAAAAAGAAGAAATAGAATTTGTAATTATAACTTGTGAGGAAACCCTAGAAGATACAAGAATATAAATAGGAAAATACACATCAATAGTATAAAGACTAAATTACCCTTAACTAATAAATACTAATAAATATATAATATTCTATATAATATTCTAACGTCCCCCCTCAAACTCACGATGCATTAGCATGAAACATCGAGAGTTTGTCAATCAAAAAATGAAAACGTTTAACAGAATGAGATTTTGTAAACAAGTCAGCAATTTGCATAGTTGAAGAAATGAAAGGTAATGTAATGGTTCCATGTTGAAGATGATGACGGGTGAAATGATAATCAATTTCAATATGCTTCGTGCGTTCATGAAAGACCGAGTTATGAGAAATTTGAATAGCACTCTTGTTGTCACAATACATAGGAGTTGGTTCAGAAAGAGAAACACCCAGTCAAAAAGAAGCCAACGTAACCAAACAACTTCAGCAGTAGTTAGAGTCATGGCACGATATTCAGCTTCAGTAGAAGAACAAGAAACAATATCTTGTTTCTTACTCTTCCAAGAAATCAAAGAGTCTCCCAGAAAAATACAAAAACCTGTAGTAGACTTACGATCAGTAGGGTCACCAGCCCAATCAGCATCAGAATAAGCACGCAATTCCAAGGAAGATGATGAGGGAAATAGAAGATTCTGAAACTGAGTACCACAAAGATATCGAAGAATTCGGAGAACAGCTGCCCAATGTACTGTAGTAGGAGAAACAACAAACTGACTTACAACATGCACAGCATAAGCAATATCAGGACGAGTAATTGTTAGATATACTAAATTTCCAACAATAGTACGATACATGGTCGGATCAGGTAGAGGAACACCATCAGAAGGAGTATATTTCACATTAAGCTCAATAGGAATGTCGGATATGCGAGTATCAGAAAGAAAAGCCTGGTCTAACAATAAATAAATAGGGAAAAAAAAATAACCAAAACGAGCCACCAACGGGGACCACCAACGGGAACCACCAACGGGAACCACCAACGGAACCACCAACGAGAACCACCAACAGGAACCACCAACGGGAACCACCAAATTGCACAGCGGAACAAAACTTTTTGGGTTGAATGATAAATAGTGTCAAAACAAATTTTATTGTCTTACACTACTCTAATCACGAACCTTGTTCAGGATACCATGATAATATAAGAGCAAGAAGAGAAGAGACATGAGAAAGGAAAAAGAAGAAATAAAATTTGTGATTATAACTTGTGAGGAAATCGTAGAAAATACAAGAATATAAATAGGAAAATACATCAATAATATAAAAACTAAATTACCCTTAACTAATAAATATATAATATTTTATATAATATTCTAACAATAATTACGTACACTTTATTCGAATAAAGTTTTTGCATGACTAAGCATGTAACATGCATAAGTCATTGAAATGTCTTGAGCATGATGTCTTTTTGTTTTAAAATTATAATTCATAAAACGTACTTCATCAAAAATTTAAATTCATTTATGTATATCAAAATTTAGTTTATGACTTTTCTTAAATTTATTAGAATTATTAGACTATATTAATCATAACTGATAATTCTCATTTATAGGTATTCTTAATATCATTTCTTTTTCATGAAACTTTCACAATTAACAAAGTTTTTTTTTATAAAAATATAGTGGTAGAAACTCAGTTTTTCTATTCTATCACAATATTTCTTCGAGATTATTCTCTATACGATTATATGGAACTCTTACTTAAATTTGTTATGTGCTTCTTGTATGATTTTCTCATCACTAATCTTCTTGAATTCTAGGTCTTTATACGAATAACGACATGTTGTGTCTTTTTCTAAGTCAATTGTTTCTCTTATATCATAAGATAAAAAAAAAAAAAGAACAATTGTGTATAACGTATTACATTTTGCACTAAATTATGCATTATATCGCGTTAGACGATTAAAGTTATTTAACCTAAAACTAAGGTTAAGTAATCGATTAACAGGTTGAACCCCAAACCCTACCTAAGTTACATCAGTTTATATAGTACTCAACTATTGTCAGTCAAGGTCAAACATTCTTGGATGACAATTATGGTATATGTTAGATTAGTTACTTGGAAAAAGAGATAAGTGTAGATCATGACCAGAAAGTAAGAAACAAATAACATTCTTTGAACATCTTTAACGGGAATAGTTAAATGGATAAACTGTTTATCATTGGAACCTAGGACAAAAGGATAACCTAAAGAATACTGACTAATCTGACCAAGGTTCCTCAAAACAATCCTACGACCTTTCATCGTAACCATGGTATATACCATATATATATATAAATAAATAAATAAATAAATAAAAGTGATTATAATGTCTAACTCACTCTCAAAATTGGTTCAGGACACACTACTAGAAGAAAGGGATTCAACGTCATAAAACAACGTCAGTTATAAATATAACCGACGTTGTTTACATGCGGTGGCAAAATTGTAAATATAACTACATTTTCGACGTCGGTTACAAATACAACTGTCATCGAAAATATAACAACGTCGGTTATTTATTTAAACGACGTTGATAGTTATTAAATAACGTCATTTGTGGTTAATCGTCGTGTAATTGTTGAGTATCAATGTCGTTTGGTATTATAACCGACGTTGTATATTGACATTAACGTCGTTTTTTTAGTAACCGATGTTGATGGTTATTATTTCATAACTCCCAGCGATCTTTGCTATTTTGTTGAGATCCCAACATTTCCTTGTACAACAGTTTCCTTCTCTTTCTCGGAACCACTTTCACACGAGCCAGAACTAGAGGAGCCTCCTCCCCCATTCACTGAACCCAAACTACCCTAAGCCTTAGTTGACCCAGACCCATTTTGGCCATTCAACAAATCTGATTTCTCCATTTCCCCCTCTTCATCAGAATCATCACTATAATCACTATCACTTTCATTCAATTTCCTCTTCCCCATCCATATCTTCAACTTCTTGGCATCATGGTGGGGTTGTGAAGGGCTCTTGCGCTTGGCAGTGAGAGCCTCTTTAATGGATAAGGCAACCTCCGCAATGCAATGTTCAAATTCCTCCTTATATTTCGCCACATATTTGTGAGCTTCACCATCACCTTCAGCCTTTCCCTTACCCTTCCCCTTCTTCATCTGCTTCTTAAGAAACTCCTCCGCCACCTTCTCAAGCTTTCTCTCCTCTTCTCCGGCCTTCCACTCCTCTAACCTCTTCTCTGCGTTGACGTGCCTCAGCCTCCGGCCACTCATGTCCCGACACGCGTCGAAATTGTTGGTTTTCTTCTGCCCGGCCTTCGTCGCAGCGCCGCAAAGAAGCGACCCGAAGCCTCCCTTGCCGCCTTTGAGCTGCAGCAACAGCCGCACCGAGGGGAACATGTTGTCGTCCTCCGGGGAGCATTGGATCGTCGATTTGTCGTCGTTGAGGTGGCGGAAGCCGGTGACGAGGCGCTGGTCCTGCGCGGGAATTCCGGTGAGTTGGAAGAGGCGATCCTTGATGGAACTCGCATAGAGAATCGGAGAGGGAAATAACAGGGTTAGGGTTTTCCCATTAACGTCGGTTGTCCCCTTAACCGACGTTAAATTTAACGACATCTCATTCAACGACGTCGTGTTAACCGACATTAAATGTCTAATATAACCGACGTAAAAAGGTCTTTTTCTAGTAATGACATGAGGTTTATATCACATTTATATATTATAATTTAGTCTCCCTTTTAATTAATGTAAAATTTTCCAACACCTTTCTTTACGTTAAGAAGACTTTCTTGCGTGACTCGTTAATAGGTGATCCAATTTAGGTCCAACAACCATGCTAACAATCTATTAACAAACAAAAACTCCTCAAACCATAAAGAATAGATAATAATTTATTAACAGGTGACCAAATCAAAATTCAATATATTAACAAGTGATCCAATTTAGGTCCAACAATCTTATTAATCTGAAAATAATTAAAGAGTTTAACTCTCTTTCAAAATTAATTCATTTTTAAAATTTACTTTTTCACTTATATAATACAATTAAACATCATTTTTAATCAATATTATAAAAATATGGTTTTGAATCTCCCTTTTAAAATATAAACTAACATCTTTTACCTTAATTTATTACAACTATTTATTTTGAAATAAGTCTTCTCATCAGTTTTTTTTAAGTACTTCAAAAAAATTTGTTGGTTTATCATAGAAATATATATGTAATTATATATTTCGATGTTAAATTTAGTAATATAATTTAAGTAAAATAATTAAAATAAATATAAATAATATATATAGAAGAAAGATATTATTTATTTATAAAATTATTTATTAAATTTTACCTAATGAGTTTTATCTAAATAGATAAGATCTACTAAGTTTTACAAGTGAATGTGCAGATTGATATAGAAAATAATCATATGTGAATTGTTTTATTTTAACTTCATCTCGAATACCCTGAATATAAGAGTAAATTTAGTATTATATAAGAATAATGGAATAAAACCGATATTTTAGTCTACACGTTTTTGGTGAATTAATTTATATATTTAAAAAGAGAGAAAGGAAATTAAATATGTTTGAGTTGTGTTGATCTGGAAGCATATAAAATGGTGGTGTGGAAATTTGAAATTGAACAGTAGAAGACGCCAAACGTATTGGAAATTTCTGGGTGCTTATATACTTGCGTATTGCCTAATGTATAAGACGCCAGTCAAGACTTGGAATTGACTCCACTTCTCGCTAGACTTTGAATCATTTTTTCTATCTAAGAAAAAATAAGAATTATTTAATAGTTAAAAACATGTTGAATGGAAAAATTATATAGTTTGAATCCAAACAAGTATTATAAAAAATTAGCAAAATTCTTTATGTTTCTTTACTTGAATCAAAAAATAAAATATAAACAAATTAGCTAATTATAAGAAAATATTTTATAATAGTAAAAATTTAATTTTTTAATAGAATTTTTTCACATATTTTAAAAGTTTTATACTTTTTAAAAAAATAAAGAAATCACTTCTTCACATTATTTTTTTTTTCTTCATTTTATTAAGTATTGGTATGAATGATATCATAAGAATTTGAATATTGTGCTACTTAGTTAAGCAAGACAAATGGTTATTCCTCTTTTTTCAATCAATATTAATTTTTTTTTTTGGCTTTTAGACGAAAATAACTTTTTTCTTTATATTCTTTTTAAACAAATTATGTGAATATAATATTTTTTATCCTATTTCCCCCCAAACAAATTTAGGGTTTATGTTAATTAACTTTTACATTAAAGCTTTGATATGATTTAATATAATAGTGAAAATACATTTGGGCTATACCAACCCCCTCTTTTTTATTACTAGAAAAGCTGAATCCAAAAGAAACAATAAGAATAACTTGGATTGGAAGAAGAGTGACGAGAGATATTTATGTTGAATATCTTGCAATTAGTTCAAACAAGAAATTGTCTCTGAAGAACAAAAATATAATTTTATAAAGAAATTCTATGAACATAATTGTATGTTCTGAGTTCAATATTTTTTAATTGAATCCTATGATTTGAAGCCGCCTTTATCATGAAGAGAATAAATTAGGTCAAATTTAGGAATTGAAAGAACTCAGTTTTGCAATCTAGATTTCACATTGTTCAATTATTCTTTCAACATCCACCTTCAATTGCAACAAAATTTAGGAATTTTATTTAGAATACATAAATTTAGATTAACGAAACATTAAATTTAAGGTTCATTCAATAATCAGAGAGAAACAAGAAAAAACAAACATACAAGTTCTTTATTATAAAGGATTTTTAATTATTATTACTTTCAATTTATAGTGACAATTAAGTCGTTTACTGTCCATCTAAAAAATATGCCCACTACCCATTTTGATACCACAAATATTAATTTAACCCTTATATTATTAAGATAATGAAACTTAATGAAGAAGATCAAATAGGAAAAAAAAAATTATCCATGACAAATAAGATAAAAAAGATTTATGAGCGAACAAATATAAAATTAGTAAATTTATTAGAGAATAAGGTTGAAGGGTGTGAAATTTAGTGATATGATACGCTTTCATGTCAAAACACTTTCTTTTAATAAATAAATATAAATAAAAATATGAAAAATAAAAAATAAAAAAATTTACATATATAATTTTTTAAATAAAATAAAATATAAAATAAATAAATTTTGAAATCAAATATTTTTACACACTAAAATAATTTTTATAAGTTTTTAATAATAAAATTTTAAAATAATTTTTCAAAATAAAATTAAAATAAAAAAACAAAATTTATTTTAATGTTACACCTAATTAAAGTATCACATAAAATAAAAATAAAGGAAGTCTAAATTTCATTATCTAATACATTTTTATTTTTAAATATATATCTAAAAAAATATCAACAATACAAATAGAAAAATAAAGAATATATCTCAGATATATTATAGACATATATAAAAAAAATATATAGAAATAAAAATGTAGATTGCACATGCAATACATATTTAATCATAAACTCACTTATATTAATTCAAATGAATCAATAATCTTATATCTAAATACATGTAGAATATTATCATATGAAACATGCTCATATGAAGTTAGACTAGGAGTACATGGATCAGATTATGAAGACCTTCAAAATGTATTCTCAATTAAAACAAATTTAACAAAAGTCAGTTAGGATATTATAATTGACTATGATTTTACCTCATCCCATTCTTAGACAAGAGATTCTTTGTTCTAAAATCACCAAGGCCCCATAGAGATCCTCCTTCATACATCATCCACACCTAAGAGAGTATGAATGAATGAAGTATGTACACAAATACATTGCTCATTATATATTCCAAATGACCAAGCATAACTTGAATTTGTATATTGTTAAGTTATTACTTAAACTTCTCAAACGATCAAGCATATCTTGAATTTTTACCTTACTAAGTCACTACTTAGACTTTTCAAAACATACAATTAACTTGCAAATACAACAAAAACTCATATTATTATAACTCACAAGCACTTGAAAATAAGACACAAATTCTCACAACACATCTCATTCATATAGTAATTCATCATCACACATATTAAATATCGCCTCATAGATACACACATTTAAACATAGAAAAATTATTACTATATCTATTAAATTAAGTTTTGAGTACTGTCTCACTTAATTTCTCTTCTTATGACCTTTGTTGGGTAGAAAAGTTATATGTAGAGTTATACTAATCTTATGAGTTTATTCTTATTTTTTTTAAAATCTAAAACAATTATCTTTTATGTTGATCTTAAGCTATAATACAATTATTTATTATTATGCTTAAAATAAGAAAACAAATATATATATTTTTATTCTAATTTTGATAACTTAAACTTTAATCACTAAAAAAATCATATCTTAAGTTATATAAATTATTTTAAGTTATATAAACTATTTTGAAGTTTAGTTAACTAACATCCAACTTTTATAAAAATCACTATTCCTAATTTGATTAAAAAACATGCCTTAAGGTGGTTATAATCTCAAAGTGAAATCTAATATAATTTGCACTAATAGTAAATTCAAACCCAAAAATTCTAATGAATACAATACACATAAATAAAATTTGAAAATCCCAAAAATATAATACAAATACATAATAAATTAATAATCAAAACTACAACTAATAAAAAATTATTATGTTAACAAAATTATATTGAAACATTGATATTACCTTAAAAAAAATACTATAATCTATCTTAATTATTATATTAACAAAATTCGATTGAAGATTTAAAGGTTATCTTAAAACAAATAAATAAATAAATAAATATATATATATATATATATTTTATCTTAATTGATATAATAACAAAATTTTTATGACTACTTATCTCAAAATAAATATACTATAGTTTATCTTTATTTTTATATTAATAAAATTTTAGTGAGAACTTAGAATTATTTTAATACTTATATTATAACCCATATTAATAATTATATATTATATAAAAAAAACTCTATTGAAATTTACACATTATCTTTCTACTCATAATATTTATAAGTTATTATATGAAATATTTTTTACTTTTCATGATAAATAATATTTTAAAACGCTACAAGAAATTTACTATTTTGTTAGGAAATTTAATAAGAAAAATTATCTCTAACTAATCCTTCACCAATTTATTAGAAAATAACAAGAAAAATTATCTCTAGTTAAGCCTTCACCAATTTACTAGAAAATAACAAGAAAAATTATCTCTAGCTAATCCTTCACCAATTTACTAAGAAATAACAAGAAAAATTATCTCTAACTAATCTTTCACCAATTTACTAAAAAATAACAAGAAAAATTATCTCTAACTAATTTTTCACCAATTTATTAAAAAATAACAAAAAAATAATATTTGTAACAAATTTAAATCTAAACAACTATAATTTCATAATAAAATATATTTTAAAACAAAATAATTAAATTAATAAACTAAAAAATATTAAATATTAATATATATATATATAATATTTTATTATTTTTATATTATATTGTAAATTTTATTTAAATATATATAATTAATTGTTTGAAACTTTAAATATAAAAATTAAATTTTATCCTAATAATATATATATATATATATATAATTTTTATTTTTTATTATATTTATTTTTTAAATTTATATTATTTTTTTATTATATAATTAAATTAATTATAAATTTTCTATTTTTTGATAAAATAAAAATATAAATTAACTGGAGCATGGCTTTGTTTGCTCTTAATAATGGTTGGAGTACTAAGCCCAGCGTCTCCAATGCATAAGCCCAATATTCACATAACCTAAAAGCTTCTTTTTACACTTTTCTCACTAAATCAAATTTTCGTTCTAGTGTCTGTTGTTCATGTTCTTCTTCCCGCTTCAACGTTTTGGTATTGTTCATCTTCTTCTTCCCGCTTCAACATTCTGGTGTTGTGTCTGTTGTTGTTGTTCATCTTCTTCTTCTTGAAACGGAAATTTCTTCCACAATACTGATAAATTTTCTTATTATCAAAACTTGATTTGTGCTTTTTTAGATATCATATAGTAGTTTTGTTATTGATTTTATTATTGGTGAGTTGAACTAGTTGAAATAAAGAGAATCAGTTCGTCGGTTAAAAATGGGGGTATGAAAATGATGAGGAGTGGGGTTCTATGAGCTTATTTCGGATTTCAGGAGCTTGTTTCATGAGAAACTTTCTCTCACCTTTTTTTAAATGCTTGACAACAAAAACACTACAAATTTCAGATAAAGTACAAAATCCACCTTGTGCAGATGAATTAAAAGATGTGGTTTAAGAAGCATATGGATGCATGTCGATATTTGATAATGTGGATTAATTAGGAATATTAAGATTTTATGATTCAAAATTCAATATGGAGATATGGATAAATAAGGAATGTTATATCTGCCCATATTTGTGGGACTAAGTTAAAAGGAATAAATTTGAATCAGATCAAATTTATTTTTTAGAAATATCAGTTATTTGATTTCCTTATTTGAAGGAGATTGCTTTCAGTTCATGAGTGATTTATTTTCCTTATTTTTAGCAGATTTGATCTGCATAAATACAAGTTGTATCCTCTGTTATTGGTATCAGTTCAATAAGAAAATATTTTTCTATAGATAACACAGTAGAAGAAATAAAATAGTTAAACAGAATAAGGAACAATAATAGGTATGAACAGAATAAGTATTTACTTCTGAGATTACATGGCCAAGGGGTAAAATAGAGAAAATAAAGTTTTAGAATATGATCTTTTAAATTTTACTTTTGTTAGTTATAGACCTATCTCTTTATAAAAGTTCCTTTCATTCAACTTAGAAAAACTAAGATATATTAGTTAATTTTAACTTGTGGAAAAAATTGATGCATTTTACCTTCTTTTCTATTAATTTTCCTGTAAGTAAGAAAAGTTTATCTATTTCAAGACCATAATACAACATTCACAATCTTAAGGTGACTTAGCCTATCAAAATTTGGGGTTTGTTTGCCAAAGACTTGAAAAACTTCCTCCCTAGCACGTGCTTTCCAATCAGGGTACCTACTTAACAGCACCATTGTCCAAACAAGTAAAACTGAAGTGGTCTCTTGCCCTACAAAGTAGAATAACTTACATTCCGCAATTACATCGTTGAGATTCATTCCAACCTTCTTATTGTTTCCACCTTCTTGGATTTCCTTGTGATTTGACTCCAAAAGCATTCCTAATAAATCATCGGTAGTAGCTTCACCCATCTTTAGCGCTCTCTCTCTCTTCATAATTATATCTGTAAGTGTAGGTTTTATTTCTCTATCAATTTCCTTCATTCTCCTATGGGTAACAATAGGTAGAAATCTGCAAGTAATCAGAATAAGTCCTGCTCTTTCCAAAATCAACTAGCCTTCTAGTGTTGATTGTCAACATTAAACATAGTTTGGTTTTCAACCGTTAAAATTTTTATATTGCAAATTGTGACTGAAACATTGCATGTAACCTTCCAATCACAACAACTGATAAATGAACAAGCATTGAATATATCAAGTAGATTCTAAATGAGAAATGTTACTTGCTAATAGCTTTATTTAGAATGAAGTTTTTACTGATTAAATTGCAATTTAGAGCTACCACATAAATTAGTTGTCATATAAGACAAATATATTTAATTCATAATGTTGTATATTGTTTATTACTTTAGTGTATTGATATTATGATGAATATAATGTTTGTATGTTAAAATATAGTAGAATTGATATAAGATATTTGTTGATAAACATTTACTATTAGTTGTAGATTAAATATTAGGTTTGTTATAAGTATGTGATAACATTTGTGTCTTAATATAGACTTCATGCTTACTTTTAAGTAATCAAGTGATAAATTATTTTAATTTTATATTTCTTGAATTGTATAATGTATATATCCTGAATTGCATACTATTTCACAGGAAGAAGAGTATAAACGTCCCATTTCTTATGGTGAATTATACAACGAAGTTCATAAGAAAAAAGATGGAGAGTATGTATCTAACAAAGCAAAAAAATTCATTGTAAGTGTGTATAAGTTTAAATGTTTCGCATTAAATTTTATTTATGTATAATATTATTAAAATATTAATTTGATGTAGGAATCATATGAAAATGCTATGACTGAAAAGTACGGAGGAGACACATCAAAGCATCCTATAGTTGACTCTGATATTTGAATAAAGATGAATGGTGAAAATAAGAAAGGTAGAATATATGGCATTGGTCAGAATTTGAATCTTAGCATTCCACATGCTTCATCTTCAACCGTTGAAGGTCCTTCTCAAAATCCAAATCCTACACCTTTGAACGAAGAAATCACTACATTGGTAGTACAAATATCTAATCTAAAAGAGCAGATGCAAACACAGTTGCAAGCCCAAACTAAAATGCAAGCTCTAATGCAAGCCCAAATAAAAGCACAAACAGAAATGCAAACACTTATGTAGCTACAAATGCAGGAGCAGATGCAATCTTTTAAGAAAGATTTATCATCTGCTTTAAAGAATCAAGAATGAAGATGTACTTCAATGAATTAAGTACTTTATTTCTATTTTAATCTTCTTGATGACTTTTTAGTTGATGTAGTATTTTTAAGTTCATATATTATTTTTTAGTTGATGTAATGCTTTTAAGTTCATATACTACTTTTTAGTTGATATAGTTCTTTTAAGTTGATATACTACTTTTTTGTTGAACATTATTTCAGTTATGTTATAAATGTTTGAACGATTACTGTTATTATATTTGAACAAATATTTTACTTATTGAAAGTTGATAAGATTTAGTATTTTTGAAGTATTTTATTATTTCTTTTGCATAAAAATATGCAGGTTTTATAATTGTTTTAATAACAAATATGTGATATTAGAATTGTAACAAAACAGTGAAGGATTTTCGACAAATTTGTTAGAAAATACATTCAACAATTTGTTATAGATTAGAGAGGGAATAGTTACCATGTAATGAAGATGGTGAATTACCAAATAAATATTTACGAGGGATTAGCTACAAAGCAATGATAGTAAAGTTGAGAAGCATTAGCTACATATTAGCTAGGGATAATTTGCGATGAAATAGCTATAAAATAGCTAGAACAATGTTGCGAGGAATTAACTATCAATTAGCGATAAAAAAATTGCGACAGAATAGCTATAAAATAGCGAAGAAAAATTATAAGAATTTAATTTTAAGATAGCGAGAAATTGGATAATCAATTAGTTAGGAAAATATAAATTTTTTTAACCAAAATTAGCGAGATATTAACAACAGATTGACAACTAAATTTGCTACAAAATAGTGACCAAATATATTTCTCACTAATTACCTACCTGTATTTAGTTACGAAAAATTTCTTAACGAATCCATAACTAATCTGTCGCAACAAATTTTAATAAAGAATTAATAAAAAATTAACTAAGAAATTTTTCATAAATAATGTATAAATTTCTTGAAATTCAAATCTTATTTTTCAAACTCTTCGTATATTATTTATTCTAAGATTTCTTCCAAATTTTAAAAATTAAATAACATATAATAATAAAAAAAAACTTCTGAACACCAAATTCAACTTGCTACTATCTTAATTTTTTTAATTTATATTTTTATCTATATCTTTGTCTATCAATCTATATTTTTGTAATAGTTTAAAATTATTTTTCTCTACAAACTTAATATTATTTTATTTTATAAAATATTATTATTTTATTATTTAAATGAAATTAAATAATTTAATTAAAGCAAATAATTAATTAATTATATTTTTATTTAAAAAATAGATTGATAATAAATGTTCACAAAAGAAAACTACTATAATTAAGATGAGAAAGTGTTTGAGACGGGAGATTTTTTTTTTTCTTTTTATAAATTATAATTTCTATGGTTAATTGGTATATCATTGGAAATAATTATGTAAATTTTCTAGAAATATTATTTTTACTGTGTTAAATTATGTAATAAGAGTAATATGGTACTTTAAATATATTTTTATTTTCATGAAAAAGTTAAATTCTTTTGTTCAAATTTTCCCGATAATTTTTTTTTTAAAAAAAAAGGAAATTAAATGTAAGAATATACTTTTCCAACTTCATATTTTTAAAAATTTTAGGAAGATGTTTTAGAGTCCATTGAACTTCATTGTTTATTTATTAATGAAGTGCATTTCCTTGGAGAATGGTTCACTGGTAATCGATTATTGTCGTCTTGTATGAAGCAAAGAAATTTTGTAACGGATAATAATAACTACACGCAATTATAGTCGGTGTACTTGGGTGGGACCATTTTTTAACCTAAAACTTACTTTCATACTCTCCTTCCTTCCATCACCTCAAATTGAACTCTCACTCCATACAAAACATCTTCCAATGATTTTAAAAACCCAGTCAAAGAAGACTTGGTCTACATAACCATCACACAAGTCCTATAATATAAATATTATTTGTAAAATCACACTATGAATACATTTGGTTTAATGTTATTGGATGGCTTTTGAAGTGAAAATAGAAAAATAAATCTTTCAGAATCTGTTTGGTGGAGCAGAGAAAGAGAGTACAAATAAATAAAAATAAAGTAAAAATAATAATTATGAGATTCATTTATTTTATTAATTATTTCTTGAACTCTTTTTCTTAACAAACTAATTTAATTTATTTTTTAGTTTGAGTCTCCCTTTCAGTAATCGTGTTTTTGTTAAGCATGTGAAAACAGGGTTTTTCTAACGACAATCTAATTTATAAACTATAATTCATAATTATATTTGTTTATGATTTATAATTTAGAATACAATTTTAAATTTATTATATTATTTTTTTAGTTATTTAATTTTATCTGAACTTATAATTGGATGGTAAATTATCATTGTTTAAACTAATAATTGAAATGTAAAATGTATAGTTAATGTAAAAAATTATTTATTTTTTATATTAAATTACTTTTGAAAACTACTTTAATCCCACTGTATTATAAGAATTAATAGAGAAAGATTTCCTAACAACTCTTCATATATATTTATTGAATAAGACAAGTTTATTAGAATAAAGAATTTTTAAGATATAACCTAACATATTTTAATTTAATTTTTTCTAATAAATATATGAATAAAGAATTTTTTATAATATCTTTAAGAAATTAAGTTAAATAATATAAAATTTCTTATATATATATAAAATAAATTTTATACCGTGTATCTCAATTTTTTAATATATATTAAAAAATCATTTATTTTAAAATAATAATTAAAATTTATTTTTATTTTTATTATTTATTTATTTTTAATCTAATAATTTAATATATTAATTCATCTTATTTATTAAATTAAAGTAATGATAATAATTTATTCTTAATATAAGTAAATTTTTTATGTAAATTTATTCTTAATATAAGTAAATTTTGGTAGTTTTATTTTCTAATATTTAGAAAGAAAACTATCTTTCTTTCGATTAAGATTTGAATCAAAATATAACAAGCTTAAAAATACATATTTTATATTTAAAATGGATGATAAATCCATTTAAGGATTTTTAATAAACTCGTAAAAGATAACATTAGAGGCCTTCGTAATTCGGTTTAATTCGGTTTTTTATCAAATTTTTATTTGAACTAAACATAAAAATCAAATACGATTCAATTTGATTCAGTTTTAATTAATATAAAATTCAAACTAAACCAAATCAATATTTACGATTTAATTTGAATTGATTATGCGATTTTTATTATTATTAAATTTTTAAATATTTTTTTAAAAAATTATAAAATATATTTTTTAAAAAATTATAAAATATATTTTTTTAAAAATTATTACATTTTTTTTTAAATTATTATATATTTTATAAAAAAATTTGTTAAATATAGAAAAATTTTATAATTTGTATTTTTATATTTTTATTTTATTTATAATTTTAATTATTCTTATATTTATAAATAAATTATATAATTTTATACTTAAAAATTATAATACAATTTTATCATAATAATTTATTTATTTATATATATATATTATAAATATACATGAAAATACAAATATTGGATGTGTGTCATGGTATTTTTTTTTATTATTTTTTTAATAAATTATGTCTTTTTTATTCACACAAATAAAATATTTTTTAAAATTTAATCAGAAAAAAAAATTAAATAATTAGTTAAAAAAAATAGTAAAAAAATTATATGTATATTATTATAAATAATATAATAAAAAATAACAGAGAAAGAATATTTTATATTTTGTTATAAATAATATAATAAAATAAATTTATAATATATATATATATATTAATTTTTATTTAATTTTAAAAATATAATTTTATATTTAAATATAATAAGCGGTTTTGTTTGGTTCCGTTTTATATTTGAAATTCAAAATTTGAATCAAATCATGCAGTTTAAGAAAATGTATATCCAAAAAATCTAAAACAAGTTCAATTTTAAACGATTTTTTGTTTTTTTGGATCGGTTCAATTTTGAACACCCCTAAGTAACATAAAATGCAAATTGTATAAACATAGGATGTATTTATTTTACACTTTATGAATCTATTTCATCAGAATTACAATACTATTCAAGTCATAATGTAACAAAATTTTTCAGATTTAACATCAGTATAACATAGTAAATCATAATATAAAAGTACTACTTAACTTTACTTGCATTACTATTTATTTCCGTGTTAAGACATAATTATCGTAATATTTATAAAATCACAAACACAAAAACTAAAAGTAAGTTAATGTAAACAAAATAATCATAATATATTATTTTCTAATCCATACTCACCATCATATTCATTTATTCAATCATGTCTATATATTTAAATAATCATAATAATACTCAGTCACATGTATTTATTACACTCACTCATTGACATGCACTTAATATAAAAATTTATATGGAATTCTTAAGGGTTAACACTTACCCATGCTTACTAGTTACTCGGCCATAGTCACACTCCTTTTTCAAGTCTTTCTCACTTTGGTACCACTAACCTATCCTCGTTCAAGTAACCGCATGTCAGGGTAATTCTTTTACATATATCAAAACACAATGACTAAGTCGTTCTAGTAATAGTATAATCAAAATCTCTATTAATTTCTCATCACATAGTATCATTGTTTACGTGATTAGAATATCATTGAAGTTTAGATACCCCACAACAAAACATCTAAAATTTCATATGTATACTAAAGTTATACCAAATAATATATTGTGATAACTATTTGACTCACACAAACAACACATTCAATTGTACACAACCATCACCTAGTCCGGTCTCAAAGATCATGTTTAACTCATAATTTTTCTTATTACCTT
The DNA here is from genome assembly GCA_016859785.1 of Macrotyloma uniflorum. Classification (NCBI taxonomy): domain Eukaryota; kingdom Viridiplantae; phylum Streptophyta; class Magnoliopsida; order Fabales; family Fabaceae; genus Macrotyloma; species Macrotyloma uniflorum. The sequence goes on along the minus strand of BDMB01000041.1, from coordinate 650,398 downwards.
CATTTTTTAATGAAAAATATAAGTATGCTTCTACATTATATTTTCATCCTGAATATAGTATGAGTTTATAAGGAATAACCTATAATTGTATTGTAATTTTAATTCTATATGGTTAGGCATAATGGTTAATTATATAAGAAAAAAGTTTCGCAGAATAGACTCTCGTATAAATCCCATAACATTAATCCCATGTTATTGTTACATATATTCTATAAAATAAGTAAAACGAACCTCCATAAATTCTTATCACCTAATACTTTTTTTTATATGTGTATAAATATTAATAGATTTAAAATATCTCAATCAATCTATATAAAATTCAATGGATAGAACATTTATCTCCCTATAATAAAAATATCTCTCTAACAAAGCAAAAAATATATATTTCACATTTATACCATAATACCAATCAAATTAAATTTTACAAAAAATTATTATTATTTTATTAAAAAATTAATAATAATAATAATAATAATAATAATAATAATAATAATAATAATAATAATAATAATAATAATAATAATAATAATAATAATAATAATAATAATAATAATAATAATAATAATAATAATAATAATAATAATAATAATAATAATAATAATAATAATAATAATAATAATAATAATAATAATAATAATAATAATAATAATAATAATAATAATAATAATAATAATAATAATAATAATAATAATAATAATAATAATAATAATAATAATAATAATAATAATAATAATAATAATAATAATAATAATAATAATAATAATAATAATAATAATAATAATAATAATAATAATAATAATAATAATAATAATAATAATAATAATAATAATAATAATAATAATAATAATAATAATAATAATAATAATAATAATAATAATAATAATAATAATAATAATAATAATAATAATAATAATAATAATAATAATAATAATAATAATAATGTATATTTTTAAAATTAATTAGGATGAAAGTGTTATTTAATATAATCTACAGAAATTTATTTTTTATTTATTAAATATAATGATAAAAATAAAATAAATTAAAACAATGAAAATACCTAAATGGAAAAATTAGTAAGATAATGAGTTGGTTAATTTTTATCTTAATAGTATCTGCTAAATAAAAACACACTAAATTATTATGATAGATTAAAATAAGTAGTAATTCTGGAAGACGCCCCAAGGCAAGCGGTCGAGAGAAGGTACATGCAAAAATCAAAGTCAAGATAGACGACTCGGTAATTGTGGAAAAGGATAGTGCAGTTGGTATCATCGTTGGTGCAAATTATATTAACATTATTGTGAATGAATTCGTACCATTTCTCTGCAAAACTTCAAAACAGGCATGCCAATTTTTCAGAAGTGGGTCATGGAGTTGATTTTGGAGAATCTGAAAACGACGCTTCTATCAATTTGTCCATCGTCCAGTAGTGGAAAACCAAAGGGTAGGCTATTTTCAAGGAATATTGAACAGTACTTCCTTCTGGATAGAACAAGTCGTCATCAGATGCACCCAACAGTGTTTAATGATGTAACTGGTTGGTAGATTAAATAAACTAAACTTGCTTCCCACGGTATAAATAATTAGGTTTAATATATTTTTACTTATTTTTAGAAAATATTCATAATTTCTTAAATATATTATATTTCCATTCAATAAATAATACTTAGTAAATAATTTTAGTAACTTGAAAGAAAAATATATCGAGTTAGACTTTAAATCCATTACTAATAAAATTCTTGAATAATTATCGGATTATTTATAAATTTTTTAATCTTTTATCGAACTATTTATAATGAACTATCCATAAATTTTTCTTTTTCAAACCGCTATTAAATTATTTATAAATTTTTAGTTATATAATCAATTAATATATATAATAAAGTAGTACAAATATTATTTTATTAAGTTAATTTTATAAAAATAAGTTAAATTTATAAATTATATAATATTTGGATATATAATTATAGTTGTTCTTAGGTTTTTTTATTTTTTATTTTTGTAAAATTATTTTTCCATTATAAATATGAATTAGATAATCTCATATTTTTTTATTAATATATTGCAACAATAAATTTTATAATTTTTTAAATTACTAACTAATTTTTAATTTATAAAAAAAATATTAAAATTATACATTTATTTTTAAATTCTCAAATCAAAATGCATTTTCCTTCTATTATCAAACTAGTTTTATATATCTATGAATCATTCTTATTAGGATTATAGTTACTGAAAAAGAAAGTTATATAAGGTAAACATTTATTTTGTACATTACTTTGAGATACTAGTTAGGGTGTATTTTCAACATTTCTTCATCTAGCTTTCTATATATAAAAAATAAATATATTATTTTCTGAAGGTAATGTAATCTAGAAAAGTTAAGAATTGAAAATGAACAACAATATATTTCTATAGGTTGAAAATATCTTCTAAACATTATTAAAATTATTCATATAGTATATAAACCTTTTATTCAAAATTATAGAAAATAAATTTTTTATAATTTTTGTAAGATAAAAAAAATTATAGAAAATTTTTCCTGAAATATCAATATTTCTAGTGAGAATATTTGTCATTTTTAATTATATAATAATAAGTATATTCTAGAAATTTACTAAAAGCTAATAAGTTGCTTCTAAATATAAAAAGTAAAACATCAAAAAACAAAATAAAGTAAAATAGAAACCCTTAAAACTATTCCATCATATTTGTTAACTCTTTTCTTAATAATTTCATCATGAACCATACCCATTAAGTGTCATACAAGACATTACTTTCTAACAACACTTTCATTAAAAATAGTTATTCTAGTTTATGCTTACAAAATAATTTTATAAAGCTAGATCCAATCACACTCTAACTTCACATGCATCTTAAAAAAGTGGAAAGAAATTAAATCTTTTTGCCTCTTTAATTTTGAAGCCTATAAAATAATTGTGTGAAAGTTTGAAAATATACTCATGCAATTACACTAGAAATTTCTGCTTGCTAACTATAACACCAGGTTGTAAAGTAAACGCGTGCAGGGCACCGAACTATATTGTATGGAGTATTAATATCTTCTATCCCACTTTGCATTGCATTCATATTGTGAATTTAAGACTTATCTTCAACCTAATTGACTTCAAATGTTAAATCATTTCAAATATTTTTATATAATTAAAATGAAACATTTTCATAAGGTGCTGATAATCATGTAAGAATATTTTAGAGAAAAAAAAAATCTTCTATCTTACTAGACAACTTTCAAGTTGTAACTAATCTGAAACAAACATAGATAATATATAAAAAAAAAGTAAAATAGAAATGGATTACTCTTTTGTTGGTGGGTAAAAATGTTTCACTTTCACACATAAAATAATTCAAAATGATTACGAAAGGTGTGAATAGATATAAAAAAATAGTAATAACTTGGTAGACTCTTTATGTTTCACGGTGAAATAAAAAACAAGTTTTATAAACTGCACAATCAACGACAACGATGTATCTAATATAAAGACAACGACGTATGTAATATGAAGAGAAAATTATGGTAATAGTTTAACGTGAGTAATAATGTTCTTTGACAATATTTCTCGATTTATTCCACAAAAGAATAACTACGATATTTCTTGACTTGGGTTCATGTATCACTGACGTTATATGCTTATAAGTATTTGCAAACTTCCATTAATTGCATGCAAGTATTTCTCCTATCAGAAAATTGGTGTGATAGAAAATTTCCCCATGATGTTCTTATTTCCAAAGCTTCTGTCTTTGAAGCTCCAACCTTTCTGGCTGCTTCTTCTGATGTTCTTTTGTGCATTTCCCCATCATGATGCTGCTAATTCTTCTGATACTTCTGAAGCAAATGCTTTGTTGAAGTGGAAAGCGAGTCTTGACAACCAAAGCCAAGCTTCTCTCTCTTCATGGAATGGGAGTGATCCTTGCAACTGGCGGGGAATTGAATGTGATGAGTTCAATTCGGTTTCTAACATAAATCTTACACGTGTTGGATTAAGAGGTACTATTCAAAGTTTTAACTTCTCATTACTTCCAAACATTCGCGTTCTCAATATGAGTTACAACTCTCTGTCTGGAAGTATTCCTCCTCAAATTGATAGCTTGTCCAATCTCAGCACTCTTGATTTGTCCACCAATAAACTCTCTGGTAGCATTCCCGATACCATTGTTAATCTGTCCAAACTCAAATATCTGAATCTTAGTGTCAATGGTCTCTCTGGTCCTATTCCTGATGAAGTGGGCAAACTCCAGTCTCTTCTCACATTTGATATATTTACCAACAACCTCTCTGGTTCAATCCCACCTTCCTTAGGTACGTTGCCCCTTTTGCAATCCATTCACCTTTTTGAAAATAAACTCTCTGGATCCATTCCTGCCTCTCTTGGAAATTTGACCAAGCTCACTATGTTATCTTTATCATCAAATCAACTCACCGGATCCATTCCTCCCCATATTGGAAATTTATCAAACGCCCAGGTGATATGTTTTATTGGAAATGAACTTAGTGGCGAGATTCCAATAGAAATGGAGAAGCTTACTGGTTTGGAATGTTTGCAACTAGCTGATAATAATTTTATAGGCCAAATACCCCAGAACATTTGCCTCGGTGGAAACATGAAATACTTCACCGCTGGTAATAACAATTTCACAGGCCCAATTCCAGAGAGTTTGAAAAAATGCTACAGCCTTAAAAGACTCAGGCTTCAGCAAAACCATCTAACTGGGGATATTACAAATTTTTTTGATGTACTTCCAAACTTGAACTACATCGATCTGAGTGAAAATGATTTTCATGGTAGTCTTTCACCTAGTTGGGGAAAGTTCCGTAGCCTCACAAGTCTCATGATTTCCAAGAATAAGTTGACAGGTGTTATTCCACCAGAACTAGGTGGGGCAGCCAAATTACAGGTGCTTGATCTATCCTCAAACCATCTTACAGGAAACATTCCACAAGATTTATGCAACTTGACCCTCTTGTTTGATCTTACAATCAGCAACAATAATCTTTCAGGAAATGTTCCCATGAACATAGAATCACTGAAGGAACTTAAATTTTTGAAGCTTGGGTCAAATGATTTTACGGGCTCAATCCCAAAACAACTTGGAAATTTGCGCAAATTATTGAATATGAATCTGAGCCAGAATAAATTTGAGGGAAATATTCCTTTAGAGCTTGGCAGTTTGCAATATCTTTCAAGTCTTGATCTCAGTGGAAATTTGTTGAGTGGAACATTACCACCAACGCTTGATGGAATAAAAGGCTTAGAAACATTGAATCTATCGCGCAATAGTCTTTCAGGTGATCTCTCTAGCTTAGATGATATGATGAGCTTGACATCTTTAGATATATCATACAACCACTTTGAGGGTCCAGTTCCTAACACTCCAGTCTTTCAAAATGTTACGATTGAAGCATTGACAAATAATAAAGGCTTGTGTGGCAATATTACTGGCTTGGAGTCTTGCCCATCATTAAGTGAAAAATCTGGTGATCATAATCATACAAGGACGATCCTTATAACAGTTTTACCCCTTACTTTGGCCATTCTAATGGTTGCAGTATTTGTTTTGGGAGTCTGCTATCATTTAGGCCGAACTTCAAAGAAACAACAAGACCAGACGACAAGTTTACGATCTCCCAGCATATTTCCAATATGGAGTTTTGGAGGCAAAATTATGTTTGAGGATATTGTTGAAGCCACCGAATACTTTGATGACAAATATCTCATTGGAGTTGGAGGGCAAGGATCTGTTTACAGAGCAGTGTTACCTACAGGCCAAGTTGTTGCTGTCAAGAAACTCAACTCAGTTTCAAATGAAGATATGTTCAACCAAAAAGCTTTCACAAGTGAGATCCAAGCTTTGACAGAAATTCGACATCGTAATATTGTAAAGTTTCATGGGTTTTGTTCGCATTCACAATACTCATTTTTGGTGTGTGAATTCCTGGAGAGAGGCGATGTCAAGAAGATTTTGAAGGATGATGATCAAGCAGCTGCTTTTGATTGGAATAAAAGGGTGGAAGTTGTTAAAGATGTGGCAAATGCTTTATGCTATATGCACCATGATTGTTCACCTCCAATTGTTCATCGTGACATATCAAGCAAAAATGTTCTTTTGGATTCAGAATATGTAGCTCATGTCTCAGACTTTGGAACAGCTAAGCTTCTTGATCATGATTCATCCAACTGGACATCATTTGCAGGAACCTTCGGATATGCTGCTCCAGGTTAGTTCCTTTCTTCATTGAGTTTATCATGATAATTTAGCTTGTCTTTCTTAGTCATCTACAAATACATAAAATCATCTTCATTTAGTCTTTATAACTAAAATCATAGTTATTCTGCATATGATAGCTCTTTTAATTTGTTGCAGAACTTGCATATACAATGGAAGTAAACGAGAAATGTGACGTGTATAGTTTTGGGGTCTTAGCATTGGAAATATTATTTGGAAGGCACCCAGGTGATGTTGCATCTTTATCAGTTGGTATAACCTCAACACTTGATCATATGACATTGATGGATAAGTTGGATGAACGTCTTCCTGATCCAACAAGTTCTACTGTGAAAGAGGTGGTATCAATTTTGAAGGTAGCAATTGCTTGCTTGACTGAAAGTTCACGATCTCGCCCAACCATGGAGTATGTTGTGAAGGAGCTTGCAATGTCGAGGTCATCTTCAATGTCACTCACAGAACTGAAAGACTGAACATACTAAGTATACGTGCTTGAGTTCTACTTGTTATCTTATTTTTGTATTGTATTTTGTTGTTTCTACGTGTCTCTCAATAATAGTGTATCTAGTGTTATCAAACATAAATCTTGTAATATTGAAATTGGTGAATACTTTGTCTTTGTAATATAATAATCCAAAATAAAAAATAAAACTTGTACGCTTTATTTATTTTTCCCTGCTATTGTTTTATTAGCAAAACAAACACAAGGATGCCACGCGTTAATATAAAAAATGGACCTGAAATTTTTAAGGTGAGAAATTACGTAATTTTTCTTATTTTCTATTAAGTAGTAGCAGACTTTTAAGTTGATATTTACTTGATAAATAAAATAAATAAGAGGGTGACATTTCATCCTCAAATTGATACCAACATTTTCTTAATCCGCAGCCACTAATTATACTCATTTATTAATTCATTTAAGTTAAGCCCTTATCAAATCTACTGTAATATAACGAGATACGACATCATTGGGAATATTTTAAAATATTCCATTAGTCAATATTAAAAATAAAAAATATATGTGAAATACTTTCAAAGTATTTATCAAATTTAAATTATATAAAGACTAATTTATTCAGGACGAGAAATTGAAAATCTTAAGAAATTAAAACTTTATAAAAAAATTAATTAAATCAAATCATTTTTCTTCATTTTAAAAATATTTTTTTAGAATAAATTCATATTTTCGTTTCTTAATTTGTTAATTTAGACATGTTTTATTTGTGCTAATAAGCATGGAATTAGCGGGTTAATAATAATTTTACTCAATCTAGTAATTATACAAACTCTATATATGGTTAATATATAAGAATAAAATTATTTATTTATAAAATATTTTTTTTCATAAAAAAATTAACTATTTATTAAATATTTTTTATAAAAAAAATTATAAATTTATTTATGAGAAATTATATTGATTTATTTATGAAAATATTTTTTGTTTATAAAAATTTTTCATAATTCTTTTTTAAAAATTAACTTTTTACTAGATAAAAATTTTGTAAAAAGTTTATGTGGAATATTTTCTACTAATTTTAAATATTAGTCATAAATTTTTCCATGAAAATATATAAAATAAAAACTCATATTATATATATTTTATAATATTTATAAAATTATAATAATATGTTATATAATCAATTTATCATGTATTATACTTTAAAATTATAATGTTTATAATTTTAATTGTAATTTTAAAAATTAATTAAAAATATTTTAATCATATTATATAGTTATAATTATAGATTAAATTTTAAATTCATTTTATAGCAACTAAAAATGATAAAGAAAAATTTAAAGAGAATAAATAATTTTTATAAAATAAAAAACAAAATTCATTCAATAGTAAAATATATCTATTCTTAGAATAGAAAATAGGAAGTAATAGTTCTGGAGCATGCTACAAACAAACTGGTTCCCCTATGAAAAGATCAAAACCAATGTAAATGTCCCCATGCTGAAGAGGATAATGGATTAGGATCAAATTTTCAAGATCATGCTTCCTGGAAGCACTAGCTGCTGCACTTCACATTATTATGACTCCATATTTGGGTTGAAAAGGTCAAAAACAGTGGAGGCAAATTGGTTTTAGGTGGGTCATGTACTTATCAAACAACTTATTTTTTTTCAGTAATGTTAAAGTAGATTTTTTTATATAATTATCTTAAAAAATAAAGGTGTATTAGATTTTTTTATTTGAAGCTGAATGTGAATATGAAAGGGATATTTCTATCAATTGTTCCAATGGAGGACTAGAAATCAAACAAAGAAAAAAAGGGTAGAAGTCATCATTTTCAAGGAATATTGGAAGTGGGAAAGTGGAGGCAAAAATAGAAAAAAAGGAAAAGAGATATGGTAGAGACTATTTTGAAGGGATGTTAGAAGATTCCATACAACTTCATACTATATTTTAAATATCCACTCTATTTTATTAAGAGGAGTGGCAATAAAGTAGCACACTTTTGATTTCTTTACCTTTTGGTATTCATACTGAATTGAAGAGGTTTCTTCTCCTAAAACTTTTCCTAAAAAGTTTTGGAAAGATTCTCATAGAAAGTAAATTGTTAGTACTATTATTTCACTAGTTTTTGAAAAATAAATTATTTGTACAGAATATAATTAGATTAAATAAACTTTCTTCATTTTATTTTTTATTTTTTTTTACGGGTAACAAAATTTGCAATATTTAAATTTTCTTTACTTCAAAGATTTTATAGGATTAATGAACTTTTTTTTCCTTCAAAGAATTTTTTGTTCAGAATAATTTCTAATAAATTTAAATAATACCTGCCTATGAAAATTTGATCTTATTATTGTAACATCCCAATTTTTTTAGAAAGAAATATGTAATATAATATTTGTAACGTAATTATTTAATTAAATAAAATATAATTAAGTTTAGAAGATAAAATAAAATATCTTATAAAATAAAATATTTAGTTATAAATAAATATTGTGAAATTATTAATATTTTAAAAGATATTAGTATTTTAAAAAATATTGTGAGATTATTAGTATTTTGAAAGATATGAAATTATTATAAAAGATATATCAGGAGAGTATTAATATATTAAAGATATTGTGAGATTATTGATATTTTAGAAAGATAATTTTGTTAATATTTTGAAAGATATTATTAATTGAACCTGTTATTCAGAAGTCCGACTCTACCTATATAAATAGACGTTAAACCCTTTCTATTCTTCATTCCAAAATATTTCCCTAACGTTTGGGAAAAACCTTAGAGGAGGCGACACGTGAGGAGTTGGGCGCATAACATCTAAAAGCTTCGCGTAGCGTAATTCGAGGTAAGAGGGGGAGTGGGGAATGTCTCGCATATGGGATTCATATGAGGATTTTGGGTAGAGAAGCAACCCCTAAGCCTCATAGGATTGTTTATTTTGAGGCAACCATAAGTCCTCAATATGAATTTGAGGGAATTATCCTATATTTATAGAAGTTGATGTTTTTATAAATTATTATAAAATGTTCTTTTTATAAATTATTATAAATTGTTGTTTTTATAAATTATTATAAATTGTTCTTTTTATAAATTATTATAAGTTGTTGTTTTTATTACAAGTTGTTGTCTTTGTGTATATATAAACAAGGTATATAGGCTGGAAACCAGTTGTTAACATCCCTTCGTTTGAAGGTCTAAGATGCATTCTGGTATAACAACGCCACGTACCACTTTTCTTACTCATAGTTTTCTTCTTTTACAACAACATTTAAATATAACTAGAGATACTGGTTGAAATGTGATAAAAAGTTATAATTAAACTATTTAGTTATGTGATGTGTGATTTGGTGATGTATTGTGATTGTAATTGGATTGTGAATTGTGATATTGTGAAAATTTCAGTAGAGTATTGAGAGACTCATGAGTTATTGCGTTTTTTGCGAGTTTGTAGTGTGTTTTGAGAAGTCTAAGCGATGGCTTAGCAGTGTGAAAATCCAAGTTATTCTTGGTCATTTGTGAAGTCTAAGCAGAGGCTTAGCAGCGTTAAAATCCAAGTTATGCTTGGTCATTCGAGATGTGTTATGCATTTGTGTGTTGCATTTGTGTGATCATATTTCATTCATTCATTCATACTTTTGTTGGGGGTAGATGCGATCTATGAAGGAGGGTCTTTATAGTCTTCTACCTTGACCTTGGGGATTTTAGAGCAGGGAACCCCTCATTTGAGAGTTGAAATGAGGGGCCACCACGGCCAGCTATACTATCCCGACTGGCTCCTGTTAAACTCGTTCTAGTGAGAGTGGATTGATAGGGTCCTTAGATCCGGTCCATGTCCTCCTGGACTACTCATTTGCGTTTGCGTTGCGATGGTACCACATGCATTTAGAGATAAGAGCATAAGAGCATTAAAGCATTTGAGTTTGTGACTGAGTGTGTATTGATGTGTGTGTGTGATGTGTGTGATTAGTCTACCTATTTTTCTTATATGTACCTAACATATGTGAGATATATTCCTCACTCTTCTATTTGTGTGGTTGGTGTTTTGTTTGGGTTAAATGTTCTTATAGGTGAACATGTCGGTGATAAGGACAAAGAAGAGTTGAATGTGAAAGCTAAGTCTTCTAAGCCTTGATTTCGTAAGTGCTCTGATTAGGTGGGAAGTCGGGGAATAGGAAGATTATTTATTTGAAAGAAGCCTATTTAAAGTTTATTATATTTTGTTAGTAAGAACCTATAAAGGTTATTTCAACGCCTAGTAAAATTTTATTTGATTTTCTATATCCTTAAAAAGTTATTATTGTTACTGGATATACAGTGGTGGTGTGAGGGTGTATGTCTAGGAACGTTCTGGCTAGGAAAGACTTGGTATTTAAGAGTGTCCGTAGTGACCCACCTCTCTTTCCTGGGAACTTACTGGGTGTACTAATTCACAGTCTACCGCCGTTGTTCTAGTAGGCAATATGACTCAGAGTAAGAGTTTTATTTTGAAATTGTATTTCCTTTTTCATAATTCTTCTTTATAAAATGAATATATTTGAATTCTTTTACTTTTATCCTTTGTCAATTTATATTTATTAATTGATAACGTTTTGGGGTAGAAGGGTGTTACACTTATCACCTTACTCAATAATAAACTTCATCTCCATAAACAAGAATTTTCCAATTTTCCTGTTTAAAATTATTTTGAATTGAAATGTAAAAGTATTAATGGCGAAGTTACATTTTCGGCATTATCATCAAACGAGAATGGATTAAAAAGTTTATTTTCTTATCTCAAATAACAGGTTAACTATGCCTGTGTTTGGACACAGATCCAGTGATGGAAAGTTAGGTTGGAGTGTTTGTAAGGAATGTATAAAAAAAGACACAAAAAGTACACATTAAAAAAAAAAATTACTTTGATTATTTTCCGCGGTTACAAAGAAACTATCACACATAATCACTTATAATCACTTATACGTGTTTATTCTAAACTTTCTTTGTATTAAAATATTAATATATTTTATATATTATTATAATAATTAATATAATAAAAGAAAATAATTTATTTATTATAAAAAATATATATGTTGTATTTATATTGTATTTATTTTTAATAGATATATTATATCAAGAGTTTTAAAAAAACAGTATTATTAAAAAAAATATCTTAATAATATGAAAAATTATTATAAAAAAATATTAAAGTTAAAGATTTATTTTATAATGGTTATATTTTTTAAAGCGTATAAAAGAAGATGATGACAAAGATAAAAATACAAATTACAATACAACAGTTACAACAATTACAATCATACACAAATTGTTAGAAAATTTAGAGAGAGTCATTATTATATTCTTCCATAGTGAAATTAGTCTCAATCAAATACATCTTATTGTATACCTTCTTTATGAGAATTTTTCTATAATCTTTTCTCAAACACAATGTTCTTTGTAGCTAAGAGTGGTAGTTAAGAATATTCATAGTTCTTAGTTTCAGGGGGAAATTAGAATGAGGTAGTCAGGAGTGGCTTAGTATACTCGTCATAGCCAAGAGTGACATAGTGTACTCGTTGTAGTTAGGAGTGATATTGTGTACTTGTTTTGAATAGTGAAACCCTTTAAGAGATTCTTAAAAGAGGATTAGACGTAGTCCAACAATTTAGGATAAACTAATATAACTCGAGTTCTTATAACCTAATTTTTTCATTTAAATTGTTGCTTATACTTTAAGATACTTATATAGTATCCACCCACAGAAAAAAAAAAAAAAGGTGGGGTGACACTATTTAACTCCCCTTCTATAGTCAACCTGCTTCTTCGGATAATTATTTTATAAATACTATTTTGTTAACCTTTAATTTATTTAAAACTTATTTTTATTTATTATTATCAAACATATTGTGTGAGGGTTGTTCATAAATTTTAATGTTATGGGAAGATATGAGCGACCACTTAATCCAAAATCATTAATGGCTAAGCCGAAATGATCACTGCCTAAACCCATTTATCACTATACTGACGTGCAAATCGTTCGTCTGACTTGGGTATAGGGGCGAAAGACTAATCGAACCCTCTAGTAGCTAGAGCCCGCGGGCTAGTTCTATCGGGTAAAGTCAATGATTAGAGGTATCAGGGGCGCAACACCCTCGACCTATTATCAAAACTTTAAATAGGTAGGATGACGCGGCTGCTCTGTTGAGCCGTGCCACAAAATCGAGAGCTCCAAGTGGGCCAGTGTTATGGGAAGATATGGTCGACCACTTAATCCGAGATCATTAGTGGCTAAGCCGAAATGATCACTGCCTAAACCCGTTTATCACCAGTAAGTGAAGGTTAAGAAAAATCCTAAAATGAACCACCAAGTAAGACCCATAAATGCTACTATAAATAGAGTGTCAGTGTCAGTTATATTCACTGTTCATACTGTTCATTATTATTTTTATTGGAATTCTTACCGAATCCTATACTGACTTGAGTGTTGGAGTGTAATCAACAAGTACATTTTTAGCCGTTGCCGAGAAGATAACGGATAGAGAAGGACCAAGATGACTAAAGACAGACCGAGGTGACTAAAGGTAAGTCGAGGTGACTAAAGGCAGACCGAGAAGTATTAGGCAGAAGAGGTTATTAGAAATAAATTGAGAAGTGTTCAACCCCAATAGAATATTTAAAAACTCATAATAATTAAAGAGAAGAAAGATTGAGGGTATGTACCACCTAATTCTTCTTACGTCAAAAAAATTATCATTTATAAAAATAATTAAATATTTAAAACAATAATAATGTAATTGAAAGTTTAAACTTAAAAAAAAATTAGATCGATAAGAAATAAAAAAAATGAAATTAATTGAACAAGATAAAAATAAAGAAGAAGAAATAGAGGCAGAAGAAGAGAGAACGAGAGTAAAGAAAGAAAACTTTTTTTTTAAAGTTAATTAAATAATAATATTTTTAATTTAAACTTTTTACTAAGCCTGAAACTCATTTTTTTTCTTTTTTATTAATTAATTAATAATTATTTTTCCTTTTATTTAATTTGGCCTTAAGTTTTTTTTCTTAATTAATTCCTTAAACCTACTTTAATTTTTTTATATAAATTTTTTATTTAAAAGATTAACCAAATAATTATTTTATAAATTATTAATAATCATAAATAGAAATAAATATTTATTATAAATATTATTTATATATATATTGAAGAATATTTAGATTATAATAAAAATTAATTATATATTCATATATTTAGTTTTATTTTTGGATTAATAAAATAATAATAGTAAGATGGTTAATAATATTATAATAATAAAATATCATTATATTTAATAATAATAATAATAATAATAATATTTTTATGAATTAATTTCAATATAAATCTATGTTAATTGTGACTTTTTATGAATAATTTAAAAATTTTTAAAATTTTAGGAATCACTCCTTTTAAATTAATAAGATAAAAATATTAATTATGTTAACTATCGTCTTTTATCATTATAGTAATAAAAATTATTTTTTATTAAAATAAAATAATTATTTTTTCATATTTTTATTAGTTATTTTAGAAAAAAAATAAAATATAAATAATTTACTTACTTAATTAGATATAATCGTTTTTATTGTCTCATTGAGATCCTATCTGCAACAAACATCAATTGAATAACTTATTAAGTCCAACAATTTTTAGGAGTAAAAAGAAATTCTTGATTAATTTAAAAATATATTTTTCCCTTAACTCATCAAGGTATTCTTTTAAGGTAAAAATATAATGAAGTCACAATCTATCAAATCAAGTGATGAATTGATTTTTTTTTAAGTATATCATGTTGTTAGAGAGTATGACGTGTATTATTGTTTTGAGAGGTATATATAATGAAAATTTGTACATGCTTAGATAAACTTCTTCATAATGATTTAAGACTAAAAATATATTTTACTTTTAATTATTATTTATCAATTAAATATATATTTTTGAATTATTTAATTATTAAATAATATAATTTAAACAAAAACTGTTTTAAAATTAAAAATTTTAACAAAAATAAATATTTTAAAAACTTTTTAACTCAATTTATTCAATTAATCTAATTTAATCAAGAACGAATTGAATTAGATTGGTTCTAAAAAAATATAAAAATTTAATATATATATATATATATATATATATATAGTATAATTGATGATACTACAAATAATTTTCTGAAATGACAACATCATTGTTTTCTTCCTTTGAAAGAAATGATAGAAAGTGACAAGAAATATAAGTTTTTGTTTATACAATTTAATTTTACAAGGTAAAAAATACTGCAGATAATGATTTTAAACACGTTATACACCAGCTGGATCCCCTGCACATAGTCAACATAAATGCCTCAGCTACTAACTACTTCTTCCAGTCTTCGAGTAGGTATCGTATTTTGTGGAGAATCAATTCACTCCACTCACATTTTTATTTATATATATATTTAATGTATTTCATCATATCATATTCTAAAATGTTTTCTAGATTTTAAATTATTTTATCTTTTTAGTCTAGGTTTCAAATTTTTTAAATTCTTTAGTTAATTGAAACTGAATGATGAAAATACCTGTTAAAATTATTAAAAATAAATAAATACGATAAAATGTAATTTTGAAATGATTTTTCTTAATTAAAATAATTAAAATATGATAAAATAATTTATTATTTGAAATGGTGTTAATTTATTATTATTCAATAAAGTTTGTAAATATGTGAATTTATCTATTTGAACCGACAAATTCTTAAATAGAATACCTTAATCAGAATGAGTAGAAACTGAATATAATATATTTACATTAAACATAATCAACTAAATATAAATATAATACGTTTAGTAAATTATGAATATAAAAAAATATTATAAAAGAAAAAGGAAAAAGCGGGTATCTGTATATATTTTTTATTTATTGAATGAGATCTTAATCTTTCCAAAACATATATTAGTAGCATATGGTATTAGGATAAAGCAGTGGTTTAAAAAGAAATGATAAAGATGATTGCAGTTGATTATGTTAAATATTTATTTCACATGAGAAGATTCCTTCCCCTATTTTGTGATCATGCTTCACACGCGTATTCTTATTTTTCTATCTACTTATTATCGTATTTCAGTCAAAAGTCAAAAACAACGGAGTCAATCGCACTCACGTGGGCCACTCTCAGACTTGTGAGAGTTTTTGGACCTATCAATCACTCCACCACTGCGCCTCAACAAAACAAATCCTCACCCATTTTTCAAACAATTTAGACATCCACGCCATATTTATAAACCGTTCATAGCTGATGATTTTCTAAATAATTTTCAGCTTTTTTAACTTTAGATGTTCATGTTGAATAGAAGAGGTTTCTGATCAGGTGAACTAATTAGTCTGTTACTCTATTAGGGTTTCCAATTAGAATAAATTATTCACCTTTTTTCTGTCCTGATTCAAAACAACCAACATTAATTCTGGTCTTCTTTAGCGAAAAATAAGTTATGATGAGGTTAATTTTCAATTTAATTCCATGGTTTGTGTTTCAGATGGCCTTGTTGAAAGATAGTGAGTGGAAGATGGTGATGTAGCTGAAGACCGAATCTTAAGGTGTGTGTGTATGCATATGTGCTAAATCTAATGATATGACAGTCAAAAATTAGATTGAACACTTTCAGTGCAGTTGCTTTCGCTTCTTCGATATTTCTCCCTCCATTTTTTGACCTTTAATATTTTCATATGAATTATAAATTATAATAATATTTTTAATTTCATATTCATTACACTTTTTCTTTTCTCACTTTAGGAAAAAATATTTAATATTTTATGGTCTTGTAAATTCGCAATTAAAATAGAACAATTTTAAAAAATCAAACCAATTGTTTCGCTTTCAAAGTAGTTGCCGAGTTCGCACTAATTGTTTATGACTTTAAAATCCCTAAACCATTAACTGTTTTTTTTTTTTGGATTTGGTTCTTGCTTCTTACTACTCTTGTTAAATTGAATAATAGAGCATTATTTGCTGATTTTTATTTCAGTAAAAAAGAATTCGAAAAATTAACCACAAATTAAAAGGTTAAAAAAATCTTAAATTTAAATTAAATGGAAAGGATTTAATTATAAACAATTTAAAATATTAAGAACTAATTTAACCATACTATCTATTCATTTTATTATATTTCATGTATCCAAAATTAAAAAAAAAAATTCTAAAAAATATATTTTAAAAAATGAAGAGCTCACACGAATTAAATATAACTCAAAATAGACTAAAGTCTATGATAATTTCTTAATGGAAAAGTTCATGGACCACTCAAATTTTGGAGTCTTTGAAAATTTTGAAGTCGGTATATTATGTTGAATTGAAATTTGATAAGAAAATTGCATGAATATCTGTGTAAACTGAAAAATGGCCCCTCTACAGAAAAATTAAAAGTTTTTTATTTTTTTAATTGCGATTTTATAATTAATTTTTTTTAACTACGATAAATATTGACTTAATTATTTTAAGAAAAAATAATTAGAAAAATCGATCCAACACACTCTAAATACATTTATCTATGCATTAGATTTCACTGTTGGAAGTTCTTGTTGGTAGCACAGTCTGGTAAACGTAAGCAACTGCAGGGGAACACAATCTATTTTGCTTTCGTTTTTTGAATTTATTTTTCACTGCTATTTCGTATTATCCTAATTAGTTATCGATATTAAATCATTTAAATGATTTAAAATAATAAAACTGGACGTGGTTAGAAAAAAAAAAATAAGAAAGGAAAACTAAATATGGTTATAAAAATTGTAATTATTAAATTACTTTAAAAAAATTTCAAGTGCTGAAAATGGAAAGGATAACTTGGTGAAATTATGTTCGTAATTATGGTCTTGACTTCTTCAACGAAGGAAAAAATACACTATCTCTTGACTTCGATTCTTGTATCATTGACGTTATGCTATAAGTATCTGCAACATCCGATTAATTGAATGTAAGTATTTCTCCCGCATTTCATTGTATCAGAAAACTGGTGGTTGAAAATTTTCCCATGGTGTTCATATTTCCAACTCTTCTGTCCAAGAAGCTCCAACCATTGTGGCTGCTTCTTGTAATTTACTTTTGTGCATTTGCAGTGGTCTCTTCTTCTAATCATAATGCTGCTGCTGCTTCTTCTGAGACCGCTTCCTTTGCATCAGAAGCAAATGCTTTGTTGAACTGGAAAGCCAGTCTTGACAACCCCAGTCAAGCTTCTCTCTCTTCATGGACTGGCAATAATCCTTGCAATTGGTCTGGAATTGCATGTGATGACTCCAATTCTGTTTCCAACATAAAGCTTACACATGTTGGATTGAGAGGTACGCTTCGTAGTCTTAACTTCTCGTTACTTCCAAACATCCTCACTCTAAATATGAGTTTCAACTCTCTGTCTGGAAGTATTCCTCCTCAAATTGGTAGCTTGTCCAATCTCAGCACTCTTGATTTGTCCACCAATAAACTCTCTGGTAGCATTCCCGATACCATTGTTAATCTGTCCAAACTCAAATATCTGAATCTTAGTGTCAATGGTCTCTCTGGTCCTATTCCTGATGAAGTGGGCAATCTCAAGTCTCTTCTCACATTTGATATATTTACCAACAACCTCTCTGGGTCAATCCCACCTTCCTTAGGTTCGTTGCCCCTTTTGGAATCCATTCACCTTTTTGAAAATAAACTCTCTGGATCCATTCCTGCCTCTCTTGGAAATTTGACCAAGCTCACTATGTTATCTTTATCATCAAATCAACTCACCGGATCCATTCCTCCCCATATTGGAAATTTATCAAACGCCAAGGTAATATGTTTTATTGGAAATGAACTTAGTGGCGAGATTCCAATAGAAATTGAGAAGCTTACTGGTTTGGAATGTTTGCAACTAGCTGATAATAATTTTATAGGCCAAATACCCCAGAACATTTGCCTCGGTGGAAACATGAAATACTTCACCGCTGGTAATAACAATTTCACAGGCCCAATTCCAGAGAGTTTGAAAAAATGCTACAGCCTTAAAAGACTCAGGCTTCAGCAAAACCATCTAACTGGGGATATTACAAATTTTTTTGATGTACTTCCAAACTTGAACTACATCGATCTGAGTGAAAATAATTTTCATGGTAGTCTTTCACCTAGTTGGGGAAAGTTTCGTAGCCTCACAAGCCTCATGATCTCCCACAATAATGTATCAGGTGTTATCCCACCTGAACTAGGTGGGGCATCCAACTTACATGTACTTCATCTATCCTCAAACCATTTTACAGGAAAAATTCCCCAAGAGTTATGTAACTTGGCCTTCTTGTTTGATCTCTCAATCTACAACAATAACCTTTCAGGAAATGTTCCCACACAAATATCATCTTTGCAGGAACTTAAATTTTTGGAGCTTGGTTCAAATGATTTGACTGGCTTAATCCCAAAACAACTAGGAAATTTGCACAATTTATTGTTCATGGATCTGAGCCAGAATAGATTTGAGGGAAATATTCCTTTAGAGCTTGGAAATTTGCAATATCTTACAAGTCTTGATCTCAGTAGAAATTTTTTGAGTGGAACAATACCACCAACGCTTAAAGGAATGAAAGGCTTAGAAACATTGAATATCTCACACAATAGTCTTTCAGGTGGTCTCTCTAACTTAGATGATATGATAAGCTTGACAACTTTTGATATATCATACAACCAGTTTGAGGGTCCAGTTCCCAGCACCCTAACCTTCCAAAATGTTACAATTGAAGCATTTAGAAATAATAAAGGCTTGTGTGGTAATGTCACTGGTTTGGAGCCTTGTTCAACGTTAAGT
The DNA here is from genome assembly GCA_016859785.1 of Macrotyloma uniflorum. NCBI lineage: Eukaryota > Viridiplantae > Streptophyta > Magnoliopsida > Fabales > Fabaceae > Macrotyloma > Macrotyloma uniflorum. Next base: position 630,898 of record BDMB01000041.1, on the reverse strand, counting down.
GGGAAATCTCATAATATGAGAAGGAAACTGCTAATAGCAGTCTTACCCCTTACCGTGGCCATTCTAATGCTTGCATTATTTGTTTTTGGAGTCTCCTATCATTTATGTCGAACTTCAAAGAAAGAACAAGACGAGACTTCAATTTTACGATCTCCAAGCATATTTCCAATATGGGATTTTGGTGGCAAAGTTATGTTCGAGAACATTATTGAAGGCACAGAATATTTTGATGACAAGCATCTCATTGGAGTTGGAGGGCAAGGATGTGTTTACAAAGCAGTGTTGCCTACAGGACAAGTTGTTGCCGTGAAGAAACTCCATTCAGTTCCAAATGGAGAAACACTTAACATGAAAGCTTTCACAAGTGAGATCCAAGCTTTGACAGAAATTCGACATCGAAACATTGTAAAGTTACATGGGTTTTGTTCACATTCACAATACTCATTTTTGGTGTGTGAATTCCTGGAGAAGGGCGATGTCAAAAAGATTTTGAAGGATGATGAACAAGCAGTTGCATTTGATTGGGACAAAAGGGTGAATGTTGTTAAAGGTGTTGCAGATGCTTTATGCTATATGCACCACGATTGCTCACCTCCAATTGTTCATCGTGATATATCAAGCAAGAATGTTCTTTTGGATTCAGAATATGTAGCTCATGTCTCAGACTTCGGAACAGCTAAGTTTCTTAATCATAATTCATCCAATTGGACATCATTCGCAGGAACCTTTGGATATGCTGCTCCAGGTTAATTTCCTTTCTTTACATTAACTGAGTATAACATGATATTTTAGTTTATCTCATTTACTCATTTACAAATATATTGGCTTCACAATTGTCTCATTTTGTGTTTTTCACTAGAATCCTAGCTATTTTGCATATGATAGCAATTTTAATTTGTTACAGAACTTGCATACACTATGGAGGCAAATGAGAAATGTGATGTGTATAGTTTTGGGGTCTTAGCATTGGAAATATTGTTCGGAAGGCATCCTGGTGATATTACATCTTCTTTGATGTTATCTTCGTCCATTGGTGTGACCTCAACACTTGATCATATGGTATTGATGGATAAGTTGGACGAACGTCTCCCTCATCCAACAAGCCCCGTGGTTAAGGAGGTGGTATCAATTGTGAAGATAGCAATTTCCTGTTTGACTGAAAGCCCACGATCTCGCCCTACCATGGAGTATGTTGTCAAGGAGCTTGCAATGTCAAACTCGGTTTTACAACATACACTCATAGAGCAGAAAGACCGAACATACTCAACATACTGAACATGCTTTATTTCTACTATCATTTTTTCTTGTATTTTCTTTTTGTCTTATAATTTTCCTCTTATAATATATATTTTCTTTTTCTGCTAGCAAAGATAGAACCAGTAATCTTTACTTTTTATCCTCTTGTACTAAAACAGAGGCAGTGTTTGTAAAGTGTTATTTCTGCTTTAGAAAATATAGTTTAGATTTTTCTCTTTGTGGTGTGAGAAGAGCTCCTCGATTACCTCTTGATTATACCTTAGATTTCTCACATATTTAACTTATACAAATACACAATGCTTCTTAAAAACCCTTCATTTGAAAAACTTATACAAAAAATATTATTTAATTATCATTTATAACTTATACTAATTAAGAATGCTACTTGAAATAAAGAACTCAAATCTTTTTTAAGATTAAACTATTACTAGATTTCATGAGTACATGATAACTCTTAGTTATAAATAGAAGTTTGATCAAAAGTAAAAGTTAACTATCACAAAGAGAATATACAATCTTAACTATATAAGAGGAGGACAATTTCACTAATAAAAGTGTTTACAAAAATTACTCTCTTACAAAAATATCCTCTAGACAATTTATGTTTTTTTCAAAATTTTATATGCATAAATTTTAATCACGTAGTTAGTTTCTGTAAATTGTATATAAACATCATCCTTTTTTAAGTTTCTTTAAATTGTATGTAAAATCATCCTTTTCATAGACAACTATAAAAAGTAGTAATTGTGAGGTTGTGTACCTTTATCTTTTCATGAGCTTTATCTAACACATGCATTGCTTTTTGGCAAACATAAAGCATGCAACATTGACATAAACAAAATTTTACTCCACTTGTCTAAATCTCTTAGGAAAGTTCTTTCATAGTTTAGCTTCTATATATGAATTTGTTAATTACCTTGTAATAGTATAGAATATTAAGATCAATCTCGTAGATAGAGATGATTTGATGAGAACATCTTGTATAAGCTCATTGTAGCTTTAGAGGATCTAATATTTTTACTTATAAAAAATAATTTATTGTATACTTAATATCATATTTATATATCTCATTTCTTTGTATAATTGCTTGAATTTTGATAGCTTAAATTGAAATTATTATTAGATGATGATAATAACTTAATCATATTTATTATTATTAAAATTTATGAATATAAGTTATCTAGTCTACTATATACTTAAGACTAAATTATGTAAATTGTTTGTATATATTAAAATGTCTTAATTGAAGAAAAAAATATAAAGAAAAGAGATATAAATTGAAATGATAGTAGAAAATTTTCAAATTGATATTTGTACATAAAATTTTGATATGTATATTTTTAAGTAATATTATCATCAAATTTTAGAATTTCATATCTCATAAATATTTTAAATTTTGAGATAAAAACAAAGTCATCATAAATTTATAAATTAAAAATATAATTAACCATAATATTTTTATTTAAATAAAATATTTTGTCACAATTTCTTTTAAATTCTCTGGTAAATTAATTACTCATTAAAAAATCTACATCTAAAATATATTATATATATAAAGATTTATTTATTTTAAAAATAAATAAGAAATAATTATTTTTTATTTTTATAATTTAATGATCTAATAATTTATTATAGTAAAAGAATAATAATAAAGATAAAAAATAAATTAGTTAAAGAAATATTAAGCATTCCTTTAACTTGATTGGTATGGTATTGGAAGTTGTATTGAATGGGATGGTGAAGAGGAGATGATGGGTTAACAGGTGGGGATAAGACGATTTAGAATGTCACAATGCCCTACTCAGAGGGATACGAGTTGAGGCCACTGATAAAGGGCGTAACAAAATGGACATTTTGGCCATATTGGAGGGGCAATGGTCTCAGAAACTTGTGATTCTAGAGACCATTCAGAGGATGTTCAAGAAAGCATCCCATTTGGACTGTAGCTGAGTGGCGTGTCACATGCCTATGCAATAAATATGTCACACAAATTTGGCTTTTGAGTGACCAGAACAACTTCGTCTATAAATGGAAGAAGACTTACTCTTCAATTCATATTCTCTTTCACCATGAGATTGGTCTTGGAGATGACCCTCACTCTATGCAACCACCTTTGATAGAAAATAAAATAAAATATCTAACTCATTTCTAAAATTAATTTACAAAAAATATCTTACTTATATATTATTTATAATTCGATCTTATTTTTAGTTAATATTAAATTTTTTCAACATCTTTTTTAAGTTGAGAAAATTTTATTAATTTAAACATAATTCATTAACATATAATTCAATTTTAACCTAACAACTTTATTAATAATTAAGATTATTTTTAAATTATATAAAAAATATTATTATTTATTAACGAATTATTCAATTTAAATCTAATAACTTATTAACTAAAATTTAATATATTAATAAATAATTAAAATTTAGACTTATTAATTTTATTAACAAAATCTTTAATTTAACAAAATTTTTCTAATATTATTTTTATGTTTAAAAAACTTTTTTAATATATTATATTTATATTCAAGATTAATGGACGAAAGAATGTCCCATAAAATTAAATTAAAAAAATAATTTTTCTTATATTATATTTACATAAAGCAATTTGTATTTATTTATTAATGAATATGATATTAAAAATCAGATATAAGTGGAATATTTTCGTAATTAATATCTTTATCAGTAGCCAGCTGTCCCCTTGGGGTACCTTGCTGGGTGAAGGAGAAGATATTCAGAGTGGTGGGACCTTAACAGTTTGGAAAATGGTTATGAAGCAGAAAAGGACATTCAGAGTGAGTTAGATACGTTAGGATGACAGGGGATGGGGGCCCATAATTAATTCTACCATAGACCTTCAAAACCGTATAAAACTCTTACTTATTTTCTAACTCTTCATTTTTTTCATTTGTAGACGAATATTTTTAATTACAACTTTTTACTTATTATTAATCTTATAGTATAACTAAAAATATTTTAATCAAGTTTAAAATTAAGTAAAATAATGTTTACTTTTGTAAATCTAATATAAAAATTAAATTATAGTATTTTAAAAAGCACTTATCTCAAAATTAATTAAAAACTATTATAAAATATTTATTTATCAAATATTATTATTAGGGTATATAAGTTGAGATAGATTAAATTAGATATAATATATATATATATATTATCTAATTTAATTATTTCAATAAATCAATTTTCAGTCTTCTGAATAAAAAAAAAAATTTAATTTCACAAATTTCAGAAAATACGTTTTAAAACTTGGAACTTGAAAAAATAAGAGAAATAAAAAATAATTTGCAAAGAAACTTTTAGATTGATGGATGAAGGTAAAATGTTTGGATTTTAAAGAAAAGTATAAAATTATTAACTTCAAAGGAACGTAAAATAACTTTGGTAATTAAATTTTTTATTTAATTTGTTTTATAGGTGTATCTCATAGTTAACAAATAAATGTGGTATTTAGATAGGTTGAAGATAAATAAAAGATGATAATAAAAAAAAGTTTATTAATATTTCAAGATAGTAATTATGTCATTTATAGAAATAATAAAGAAAAAAAAATTAGAAATCTTGAAAGTCCTTCATTCTTTTATGTAGAATTTTTTTTCATAAATATTAATTAATTATGTGATAAAAGTTTTTATAAGTTGATCGGTATTAAACAAATAAATAAAATTGAGTTAAATGATAAGCGAAAATTGATAAAAAATAACATAATTGTTATCACAGAAGGAGATTGCTATCATTCTGTTCAAAGTATTTTCATAATGATGAAGATTATCAAACTGTGCAAAAGTATTCAAGATATCAAGACCAGAAGGAAATAAAAGATCAAAGAAGACCTTAGAATAGATTTAGAAGTGAGAATAAAAAAGAAAACATCACTCTGCTCAGAAGGTTCTCAAAGTAAAATTCAATTAATTATAAAATCTTTTTTCAAACACTATAATCGATTATGTGTTTTGAGTAATCGATTATGGAACAAGGTTTTTGGAAAACAAGTTTTTATTACTGGAATAATCGATTAGATAATCGATTATGCCTTGTGAGAATGAAAAAGTTTGTGTTTCTGTAATAATCGATTAGATAATCGATTACATTTGTAAAATTAGAAAATATGCTTCTGTAATAATCGATTACATAATCGATTATGAGCTTTTCAGGAAAATGATGCTTTGCTGTGATAATCGATTATGAGCTGTTCAGAAACATGATACTTGCTGTGTTAATCGATTACATAATCGATTATGAGCTTTTTGGAAAATATGCATCTCTGGAATAATCGATTATATAATCGATTATATGTGGCTTTGAAAAGTTTTTTAGCACGGGGATAATCGATTAATAAAGTTAGATAATCGATTATGTTCAAGGATTTTCGAAAATTATGAACGTTGCACAGAATCCTCCGAAAATATAGAGATATATTTTATATGATTCTGAACGTTGGAGGGTGATTCTATGCATCTTATTTCAAATTAAAACAGTAGAAAAATATTATATATTTGATTCTTATTGAATGAGTTTCAATATATACGTTTTCATTGAATCTTTTTTGCTCTCCTGAACTGAGTCACAAGACTATCATTTTTATCAAAGAGAGAATATTATTTTCAGAAGAAAATCATCTTTGAAGGATCTTTGAGAAACCCTAAGCAGAGCAGTGCCACAACTTTGATATCCTCACATTCAGGTGATATTTATCTTTTGTTTTCTGACTTTCCTCTGAGGCTGTTCAGAGGAGACAAGTCTTCTTCCTTGTGTGATTCAAGGAAGGTTTTCACTTCCTTATGGGACTCAAGGAAGTGTGGGTATTCTCTTGTGGATTCAAGAGTTAGTGAGTATTTTAATTTTCTCTTTTTACATGTTTCACTGGTAATTGGTGGTTGTAATTTGTGAAGAATTAAAATATAAAGAGTGGGAAATCATCTCTGGTTTGAGGTGATTTGGGAACTGGAGTAGGGTTAAGGTATAACCCGAACCAGTATAAATTCTGGGTGTCTCTTCTTTCCCTTATCTCATTTAATTTTCCGTTGCGTATTTAATTATCTGCTAAGACAATTAATAATCAAGAGGATTAATTTTTGAAGAAATTAAATTAAAAGGTTTCATTTTTTAACATCAATTCACCCCCTCTTGATGCCACTTGACAACAATAATAATTTAAATAATATATTTTCTAGTCTTATATTCGATATATAAGATAAAGATATAAAAGTTATAGAAATATAATATAATTATAAAGTAATTAATATTATACGAAAAAAGTATTATTCTATAGGAATTGGAATAAATTTACTAATATATATTCATCTAATCATTGTATTGTTGAGTTCCTAAATATATTCTTACTCAAAATATTTTACTTACAAAACTTTTAAACCTAAAATACTTATAATGATGAAAAAAATATTTGTATTTGATTTATTTAGATTAAAGACTCAAGATAATGGTTTTTTTTACTAATGTAACCATTATCGAAAATTATAATGTTATATATTTCTTAGAATAAAAAAATATAATTTAATTATTTATTTAGATTAATTAAAATATTTAATTAGATTTAAAAAATATAATAAATTTTTTTATTAAATAAAATAAAATTAGGTAGTTAAAAAAATAATATTAAATGATTAAAAAAAATAATAGTTAAAAAATGAAAATTAAAAAGATAATATTAATAATAAGTTGGACTTGATTTTTAGAAATCTAGTTACTCATTTGTTCTCGATAAATCTTTTAAGGATGGGATGATTATTACCATACAATTGAGTATGATTGAACTCAACATAAACTTGGTTTCCAAGGTTGTATGTAAACTCTTTCAAAATCTAAAATAAATCTAAGATTTTTATAAAAAACTATGTTAAAGGATATACACTGTAATTTAACAATTTCTTTCATGTAGAGATGATAGAAAGTGATTATGAGCCTAACTTACTTCCAAAACTGGTTCAAGATGTACCTCACTTATATACCATAGTTCGACCTCATTTTTAGTCAATGTAGGATTTCTCAATAGAGATCTATCAATCTCTCCATAGAGTACCTAATGTAAATTGGAATAAAGTGAATAAATATAGTTAATTTATCCAACCATAAGGTTCAACCGCATAATTGTTTGTAAATTTATTGATTGATATGATATGTGAATTTATTATTATCAAAGCCTTCATAAAATATTTTACTAAAATTATAAAAACTTAAATTACATACATAAATTAGGAAACTTACATAAAATATTTTACTAAAATTATTAAAACTTAAATTACATACATAAATTAGGAAAATCTTGTAAAATCTAACATGTGTAGTCTTCATTGTGAAATAAACTTCTATCTTTTGGAGGACATGTTCTTTTAATCAATTTTATTGGCTGATATGAGATAAGATTTATTTAAGGATCAAGAGGACTTATGTTAGTAAAAAAAAGATAACTTGAGGTTTAGGTTGCTGAAAATGCCTTATGACTTTGGAAAAATGGCAAGTCAATGCAAGTGTATAAAGTGTCTCATTCGTGGTAAGGAAATTGAAGGGCTATGGACAATGATTTGGTGTAGGAATTCTCAAGAAAAGTTAATGAGAAATAGGAATTCTTATGTAATGATGACCTATTACCCCTATCTTCACCACACCCACTCAATGCCACATTCTCACTAGAACAAATTTGATAATCATTCAACTCCATGTTGTACATATAAGGTTTAAATAGGTTGATAAAAATATTTATTTATAACAAGTGTTTGGTTAGTGAAAATTTATGTTGAAGGGATTAGGTGTAGTTCTTTTATTAAAATTGAATCAAAATAAAAGTTTGAATGTGACATTTTCATCCCTACTCTTCACATTTTTAACTAGGTTATATTTTCTCTTAATTAGTTAAATGTTTGAGAAAAACTTTCTAAGTTCACTTATACACATTCAACCCTTTCTTATTTGTATTCATATAGGACTACAAAATACATCAGACTTTTTCAACATCGACTTATTCCCTCTTTTCAACTTGGAATATGAAAATTAAATTATTTGAGCAGTAAAAAAAAACTTACAAATTAATCGAGAGGCTCGTGAGAGGCACATGGGTTCTCTTCGCCCATACCTAAACAACATTGTTTTTTTTTTTAAAATATGTAGTTTTATCAATAGTAACTCATTATTTCGATGAGTAATTTCTTCGGATAGAAGAAGATTATGTAAACAATTATCCAGAATCTCACTTATCAGATTCTATTGTGTCTTCCACAATGAAATCTGACGAATTCGTCATAATATATCTACCAATGCATAATATCATGAAAAATGGATACAAATTTTTGGTTGCTACTTAGTATTGACAATAGGTATGAAAAAGTATCTAAAAATATGAAATTGAGATATTTGTACCCCGTCGAGGTAAGGAACCATGGTATATATGTTTGGAATAGATTCTAGTTTGAGAGAATTGAAAAAAACACTAAAGGTTCTATACATATGACTTTTCTAAGACATTTTTGTAGATAAAAACTCTGTTTTTTTCTTTTTTCGGATGGTAAATATTTCTCAAAACATGGAGTGTGAATCCAACCCATATTTAATTGAAATTGAGATACTGATACAAGTTCTTCCCTTCTGAATTAGGTATATTCATATCTGAAAGAGGTTGACAATAAGTATAAAAATAATATGTTCGATTAATTAAATGAATAATAAAGGGATAAGAAAAAAAGTAATTTTATTTGGATGAATAATATTTTTCTTAAAGTTCGATCTTGAAAATTTATTAACTTCAAATAGGAATAATAAATAAGACCTTTAATGTATAATTTTTTTTATCATATAAGTATTTATTTTATAATGATATGTTATATTATGTATAAAATATTTTCTTTATTTATAACTACACACAAATAAAAATATTATATGTAAAAGGAGTTTAGTTATTTTGTGAAAATAAAAATTTGGATGAGTTTAAAAAAAATTAAGAAGACAAAGTTGAAACACCTTTATCAAATTTTTTTTTCTACATTAAAATTGCTTAAGAAAATATAATTTAATCATGTACTAGAGATTTAGTTAGGTAAAACCGGTAATCGACGTTAAATGTGTAATAAAAATGAGAATATCTCGGTTATAATTGAGATGTACTTAATTATCATCGAGATGAGTTTGACCCTGTTAGTTAAAGAGTATTGTAGAAATCTAACGTGTAGAACCCGTTAGGCAAGGCCACTCACTAGGTTAAGTAGACCCATTAAACTCGACTTGTTAGGTAAGACTTAATGAATAATACTATAAATAAGTAATATTTACTAGGTATATTATCTCTTTGATTATTTTAATTATTTTATTAAATTGTAGTTATATGTACATTCCCAATAATCAATAAGATTTTAAAACACCACAGAAGGAGACATAAAAATCTTATAGAGAAATTATCTTAAAATATCTAATTTCAATAACTACAAAACATATATCTAATCTCCCAAATTTAGGTTAATTTTTTTATTTTTTCAAATTAAAAATTAATTTTTCTAATTCTCAATTTTTAGAAAATGTTCTTTTGTAATTTATTATTAATAGAGATAGTTCATTCTTAACCATGTAAAAATAATTGAGGTAAGTAATGATGTAAAAATTTATTTTATTATTTTTTTTTAAAATTCTTAAATTCTAAATAAATTTATTTTAGTCTATTAAAAGTAATTTTTTTAATGTTTCTAATATAAAATTGATAACAAATCCTTAAATTTAAAATAATTTATTTTAGTCGTTCAAATGTGAAAATAAATTTTCAATCCCCAAATTATAAATTGGTTTTTTAAGTTTTTTTAATTTGGAAATTTTTTATTTTTATTTTCAAAGTTAACATTAATAAAATTTGTTGATGTAAGTAGCACATACTTAATTTGAGAAAGAGAGTTAGCAGTACTTGAAATATCTTTTTTATTTCTCTCTTTCTCATTTCCCCCTACAATCACAACTAGGTATTCCCTTCTTATTTTCACCTTCATGCTTCTTTCTCAAATTATTATAAATGGAGTTTTGACTTAAAATTTTTTTATTTTAAGATTAAAGTATAGTGTTTGGGATTAAAATGTATGAATACAATAATTCTTTTAATTTCACTTGATTCTCAAGGTTGAAAATAATAAATAAATTTATCTTAAATTATTATTCGATAATTTTAATTTTAAAAGCTTAAAATTTTGATAAATTCTATCTCTATAATTATTAAAAAAATATTATTAGTCATTTAAATTGACCTATACAATATAAAAAGATTAATATAAATTTTTTCCTTTAATTTTTTTTTCAATTTTTATTCCTTTTTTTTTTCTGCAAAGTTGTCAAATAAAATAAAAGTTTTATATAATAATTCAAAATGATGAATTAATATCGATTATATTCATCAATCTTCTAACATGCGGATCAATCCGCACTACCCACATATATTTTCTATTTATTTTTATAATTATTTCTTCTAAAATGAATATATTAATGAATTTTTCATTATTCATTTTCGTTTCTTAATTTATATATATATATATTAACAATAAATTTATAAATTAAAATAAGTTATTTTCAAATTAGAAGTGTAAGGACCCAGTATATGTTTATTCTAGCAAGATAGTAGCTTAAGTGATGAAGGATAAAAGTGACTAGTAAAGTTTTTAAAAAAACTACAAATAGAAAATTTAATCTTTTAACCTTCATTATCTTAAGTTCACCATCTCTCTAGAAAACCTTCTTTCTAAACTTTTTCTCTACCTCCTCTCTGACAAATTTTCCAACCTTCCATCATTTTCAAGATCTGAATACACCACTGTGAAGCTTGAGGAGAATAGAACCACTTGGACTGATCAGAATTCTAATTTGGGTAAGTTTCCTAATTTTTCCACCTTTGGCCTGAGAAGAAGATTTGGAGCTTATAGGTTAAATTTGTGATTTTATGCGCTTATAGGACTAATTGGAGCTTCTAGGCTTTAATTCATAGAGGAATTTGCAAATTGGACTGAGGAATTTGAGGTAAGGGAAGCTAGAACTTTGACTTTTCTTTTTTTTTAGGAAATCTGTGTTTCTGCTTTAAATCTGTGAAATTTGGATTGTTGTATGGTGTTCTGTGTGCTTGATTGTGTTTCGGAAGCCATTGCATGTTGAATCGGAGCTCGGCTTGAGAAAATCCGCTGAGCGCAGGGGCCCTGCGTTGAGTGGATTTTGTTACAGGGATGACTGTAAAATTTCGCTTAGCGCACAGTGCGCTCAGCGCACGAAATTGCGCTGAGTGGAATTTTACAACGGTCCTCGAGCGAAAAATTCGCTGAGCGGAGGAACGGGGCGCAGCGCGCGGTGTGCTCAGCGCAGTAATGCGCTGAGCAGATCTGGGCTGCGCTGAGCGAATTCTTCCCTGTTTGTTTGGCTTTAATTGAGTTGAAAAGGTGAAATTTGATATATGCATGTATGTATGATGTTCCTAGACAAGTGTATATGATGCATGAACTGTAATTTTGACGAATGGAAGTGATAATGGGCTTATCATTGTGTATGTTAGAGGAAAGTAACTATGATGATGAGTATGAATGGTATGTGGCATGTGGTAGATTAGTGTGTATGGATCTAGGGATATCATATAAGGTATCCAGACCTCAATGTGAGTCCTGGTCATGTAGACTAAGGCCGCATGTGGTGAGAGGTCGATGGAGGTCCCATCAGTTACTCAGAGGAGGCAGCTTGATGGGACTACCCTGATGTTGTGAGTAGTGAGAGGATGACGCTGAGGTGAAAGAGACTCAGTTAGTCGGTCGTTATAAGACCCGTGGTCCATGGTTTGATACATCAGGTGCTAGCCTTAGATGTCCGAGATCCATACAATCTTCCGGAAGGTGTCAATCTTGTTTGTGATGTGTGAATGTGAACATGTGTGTAAAGCTTTTGGTAGACCCTTACACTTGATTGTGATAGAAATAAATTATCTGTGTAATTTATTTTAATTATGCATGCTTTTTATATATATCTAGCTTACCCTGCTTGATCTATTGTCTTTCCTTGACTGCTATGATTGTGTGTGTTGCACGGGAGCATATGCCAGGTAAGGAGAGGGCTCCTCTACTGGAAGACAGTAGATTTAGGAGATTGTAATAGGACTTTAGTAGTATATGTTATGTATTTTGAGACTTTTATTTAGTCCTTTTGAGACATCTTTTGTAAATGTAATAATATTTAGCACTTAAATATTTAGATCTTGTGGACTGAGTAGTATAATATAATAAAATTGGTATATTACAAGAAGAATAAAAATAATTTATAAATTTAAGGAGATTAAAAATCACTTTAGATTTGAGACTAAAAAGTATTTTTAATTTCTGGGATAGAAAACTCATTTTATTTTTCAATTTTAAGGAATAAAATAAAATTAATTTTAAATTTAAGGGACTAAAATAATCAATTTTTAACTTGAGAGACTAAAATATTATTCTTAAATTTGGGAGATTAACATAAAATTTAACCTACATTCAAGGGATTAAAAAAATTAGCCAAAATATTTAAAAAATAAATTTTTACATCATTATTTTAATTACACTTAACATTATTAGAGAGATATAGAGAAAAAAATTAATTTGGAAGACTGAAAGAGAAACTAATGTAAATTTGAGAGACTAAAATATATTTAAATTAAAAAATATTTCTCTTATTTAACTATGAGCTATGGATTATCGTCTTTCTTCTCTCAATTTCACCCTAATATAAATATTATTAAAGCATAGTAAAATTAAATGAACTCTAAAAATATTGGATAGTTGTTGAATTTATGGCAAGCGTACCAAAATCAGTTATAGCATAGTATTTTAAAATATTTAAAGGTCGATCCCACGAGGAACAGTTTAATAGAAATTCCAGATTTAATGCCTCTTAATTGCAATTACACAAGATTGATTATTGTTCCTGATGAATCGGTAACACAGATAGATGGAATGAATAATTAAATAAGAGTTATAAAATGCGTTTTATGAAAATCAGAGAGGTGGTCCTAGGATTGGGTCAAACTCTATCTCACTCCTTTGAATAATGGTTAAGGCAATGAGGAACAACAGTTGAACTACCTATGTTGATGCCACACATGCAAGTCAGTCACACTGATTTCTCAAGTATGAAATTCATAAGAAAACATATTAAACACAGATTCCTCACACATTTAATAGATTCTCCAGCATTACAGATGAGTGTCAAGCATTTGATATATCCACTACTATTCCTAGCATTCAATATATCAAATATTTTCAACCTAAAATAATTTCAAGATGTATTTTCCAACAAATCTGAAACGTAAAAATCAAGGGCACAGGTTGAAAATATCAACAGCACAGCGGACGGTTCAACATTTCATTTCAAAATATAACCAAGATACATCGGAGTTTAGAGAGTACACCCAATCCCAAGAGAATGAAACTAGCCACTCATGGTAGCCATTACAACTCACAGACGAAGGAAAAAACTAAGAAAATACAGATCTGCGAGTATTTGAGCGCTTTCTAGTCGTCCAACACCCAATTCTTCGGATTTCAGCCCTTTATAATGGGTTTCAGTAAAGCGACTTTCGCTTGAGCGAGATGTCTCGCTCGAGCGAAAAATGTATTTTCGCTCAAGCGAGAATAGCTCGCTTGAGCGAAAATCTCCTGAGAGCAGTTCTTCGTTAAATCCCTTCTCGCTCAAGCGAGCATTTCTTCGCTCAAGCGAAGCATGCTCCCATCTTCGTTTTTCTTCAAAAATTGCTTCATCTCTTGTAGAAATGGGATGATTGCTCCTGTACCAAGGTGCTCCAAAATTGATCCTACATTAGGAGATAATTGGATTAGAAACAGATTAATTCAAATGGTAAATCAACAATTAAAAGCTCAATTATACCAAAATTTTCCACTTAACAACTCCCCCCAACCTAGAATCTTGCTTGTCCCCAAGCAAAGTGTTAGCTCTTCAAACAGAAATCATTGCCTATTGTCACATTCTCATCCAGAACACTTAATGCAAAAATAATTTTTCTTGAAAATTTTATTGTAAGAAGATATGGAGTTCACAACTTCAAGTGAAATTAGGATAAATGTCCACAAATATCAAAGAAACTAACAGGGGGAATTTGTTCATCAACTATCTTTAGAGAAGTCTCAACTCTCAATTCACTCACAGGGAGGTGTTTAACTCATTCAAACTCTTCATTCAGATAATCCACCATTGATATTCATCTCCAAGCAATCACCATTTGCTAAGCAAGACTTGAATCAAAAAGGGCTTTTTAAGGCTTGTAATGAGGTTGGGCTAACAAAGAATGTATTGGTTTTTCTATGGTGCACAAAAGTATTTGAGAAATTGAATTCATATGAATGACTCTTGTTTAACTTTTCCTCAAGTCAGAGCTCAACTTCATGCTTCTGTTTCACATAGTAACAGTGAGCTGACAATCTTTAATTTCACAAGTTATCATTCATACCACTTTGAATTTTTCTTTTTCTCTTCTCATTTTGCTTTTATTCTTTCATCTATCAGCCACAACCTTTAATACTTTTCTTTTCCCTTTTTCTTTGCTCAGCCATCTTTCTCATTCATAGTTACTCAATCTCTCAAATACAAGAAGGGTGGATAAACATTATTTTGGCTCAGGGATTCTGTATCAAGAAACAACCATATTTTTGGCTCAAACAGGGTTCAAAAGGATATCCTCTAAACAATGCAAGGTTGGCTATTTGGCCCTGGGTTATTTCAACTTCCAACAACAAAAAATGCCTTTATCATTTTCAAGTCTTACTAGCATGCAATCACATCAAAGAATCAATTAATGACAGTTATCATCACAAAGTTTTGACACTCAATTGTACTGTTTTTGGGACACTACTCACCTGGGTCTCAGCTAACTTCTCAATTCTAGTGAATTCCTAATTTCCCTCATTCATTTCCTTTTCAATTTCATGCCCATTATCCTAAAACCACTTGTTGTTGGGAACAACCATTTTCTTCTCTCTACTTCAAAAAAAATCTCATTTTTAGTTTTCTTTTTCCAGATTTGAATTAAACACCAGGCAATGACTTTAATGAATAACAGTATGAACGACAGCTAAGGAAACAATTAGTCAATTAAATTATACACAAACAGCTAAGACAGTAAATCAGATTTAAAGTTCAGATAGCAATTAAAAAAATAAAAAAAAATAATTACAAACAGTGAAGTTGAAAATTTTCCCTTTTATGTTCAGCTTCAGGTTTCAATTGTCTCCTCCATCTTCACTTCCCCTCATTTCCTCTTCTGCTGAGTCCTCTTCTTCTTCCACTGCCTCAGCTGCATCTTCACCCCCCCTTGAAAAATTGGGACTGTCCCCAGGCCATTGGACAATTGTAGCAAACTGGTCAGGAGTAGGCCAGGAAACTGGACATTGAGAGTGGAGTGAAAACTAATGGAAGTGCTCATTTAGCACATTTGAACATCAAAATGAAATCCTTTCAAAACACTGTCATTTCAAAATATGCATTGTTTAACACAAAACACAAACATTCATCATATGTACACAGTTTCAACATGAAAACATCAAAATTCAAATTCAAAACACTGAGCTGCCTCCCAGAAGCGCTTGTTTAACGTCTTTTAGCTCGACGCCTGTCTGCTTTATGGCTCTTTGAGGTCAGTGACCATGGTGAGTCTTTCGACTTCACCGCCCAGATAAGCTTTAATCCTTTGCCCATTGACAGTCCAGCTTCTCCCTTTGCTGGGTCTTCCAACTCCACAGCTCCATAAGGTCTAACAGTCTTTATTAGGAATGGCCCTGACCACTTGGACTTTAATTTCCCAGGAAAGAGCCTTAGCCTTGAGTTGAATAGCAGCACTGACTGGCCTGGATAGAAGTCCCTTTTTAGGATCTTCTTGTCATGATAGGCTTTGACCTTTTCTTTGTACAGCTTGGAGGACTCATATGCATTGAGCCTCATTTCTTCTAACTCCTGCATCTGAATCTTTCTCTGCTCTGCTGAAGCTTTGCAATCAAAGTTGAAGAATTTTAAGGCCCAATATGCCTTGTGCTCCATTTCTACAAGGAGATGACATGCTTTTCCATAGACAAGCTGAAATGGAGATAGACCTGTGGGTGATTTGTATGCAGTACGATATGCCCACAGTGCATCATCCAATTTAATAGACCAATCCTTCCTTGAGGACGAGACAGTCTTCTCAAGAATTCTCTTGATTTCTCTGTTTGAAACCTCTGCCTGTCCATTTGTCTGTGGATGATAAGGCGATGCAACCTTGTGCCTAACTCCATAATGTTCCAAGCATTTCTGAAGCTGAGCATTGCAGAAATGTGATCCTCCATCACTTATCAAAACTCTGGGTGTGCCAAATCTGCTGAATATATTCTTCTTTAGAAACTTAATCACAGTCTTGGCATCAGCTTTTGGTGCTGCAACTGCTTCCACCCATTTGGATACGTAATCAACTGCTACCAGAATGTACTCATTGGAGAATGAAGAAGGGAAAGGACCTACAAAGTCGATTCCCCAGCAGTCAAATACTTCTACTTCCAGCATGATATTCAGGGGCATTTCATGTCTTCTTGAGATTTCCCCTATTCTCTGACACTCATTACACTGCTGGACATAGTTGTGGGCATCCTTGAATAAAGTGGGCCAGAATAAACCAAATTGAAGGACCTTTGCAGCAGTCCTTACTCCATTAAAATACCCACCATAAGGAGAACTGTGACAGTGCCATTAGATGCTTTTAGACTCTTCTTTTGTGACACACCTCCTCAGCAGTTGATCACTTCTTATCTTGAACAAGTAGGGGTCATCCCATATGTACTGTTGAGCATCCCTCAAAAACTTCTTTTGGTGCCAGGTAAAATCTTCAGGGATGACCCCAGCTGCCTTAAAGTTCGCCATGTCAGCAAACCGTGGCCTTGTTTGCACCATCAGCAACTTCTCATCTAGGAACTCCTCTTGCACTTCTGGCTGATTGATGGTCACTTCTTTGTTTATCAACCGGGATAAATGATCAGTTACATGATTTTCACTGCCCTTCTTGTCTTTAATTACCGAATCAAATTCCTGCAGCAATAGTACCCATCGAATCAGTGTAGGTTTAGAATCTGATTTGGTTAGCAAATATTTTATAGCAGCATGGTCAGTATATACAATAACAGAAGAACCAATCAAATATGGTCTAAATTTTTCCAATGCGTACACTATAGCTAGTAATTCCTTTTCTGTGGTAGCATAATTAATTTGTGATTCATTAAGAACCTTACTAGCATAGTGTATGGCCTGAAAAATTTTAGACTTTCTTTGACCCAATACTGCCCCTATTGCATAGTCACTAGCATCACACATCAATTCAAATTTTAATTTCCAATTAGGAGCAACTATGATAGGGGCAGAAATCAATTTTTCTTTTAAAGACTCAAAAGCATGTAAACATTCAGCATCAAATTTAAAAGGTGTATCCTTATTGAGCAGATTGTTGAGTGGCTTGGCTATCTTTGAAAAGTCCTTGATGAATCTTCTGTAGAATCCAGCATGGCCCAGAAAACTTCTAATGCCCTTCACATTTGTTGGTGGTGGGAGCTTCTCAATGACTTCTACTTTTGCCTTGTCTATTTCAATACCTCTTGTAGAAATTTTATGTCCCAGCACCACACCTTCAATCACCATAAAATGACATTTTTCCCAATTCAGCACTAGGTTGGTGTCCACACATCGTTTCAAGACGGTATCTAAGTTCTCCAGACATTGTTCAAATGAAGCCACAAACACTGAGAAGTCGTCCATGAATACTTCAATACATTGCTCCACCAAATCTGAGAAGATTGTAAGCATACAACGTTGAAATGTTGTTGGTGCATTGCATAATCCAAAAGGCATCTTCCTATAAGCAAAAACACCGATGGGACAAGTGAAGGCAGTTTTTTCTTGACTTCTGGAGTTACAACAATTTGATTATAACCTGAATATCCATCCAGAAAACAGTAAAATGCTTGCCCTGCCAATCTCTCCAGCATTTGATCCATGAAAGGTAAAGGGAAATGATCCTTTCTGGTGACCTGATTCAATTTTCTGTAATCAATACACATTCTCCAGCCTATGACTATTCTAGTAGGAATTAATTCATCCTTGTCATTGTGAATAACAGTCATACCACCTTTCTTTGGTACCACTTGGACAGGACTAACCCAAGCACTATCAGAAATTGGATAAATCATTCCTGCATCAAGAAGCTTCACAACCTCTTTCTTGACAACTTCTTTCATTGTGGGATTCAATCGCCTCTAAGGCTGAGCTATGGGCTTGTAATCTTGCTCCATATGGATCTTATGCATACAATATGAAGGACTGATACCCTTGAGATCAGATAAAGCCCAACCTATTGCCCCCTCATTAGCTTTGAGCACTGAGATCAATTTTTCCTCCTCTGAAGCAGTTAAGGCATTATTGATTACTACTGGTTTGTGTCCCCCAGCTGCAAGGAAAACATATTTCAAATGTGGAGGTAACATCTTCAATTCCAATTTCTGATCTTCAATTTTCTCCTCTTTTTGCAGTTTCTCAACCTCTGCTTTATTTGCTGGAATTTCTTTTGCTGAGTTTAGAAATTGCAGCCATTCATCAATTTCTTCTTGCTCTTCATCATAGACATCTTCACATTCACCAATCAAGACCTTTTCAAGCAAACTTGTCTTTGGCAACTGTTTCTGTGCAGCTACAAAAATCTCATCCACAACATCCATTCTGAAACATTTTTGTTTGTCTGATGGGTGCTTCATTGCTTCAAAAACATTAAAGTTAACCTCATCATCTTGCACCCTTACTGTCAACTTGCCATCATCTACATCAATTATCACCTTGGCTGTCTTCATGAAAGGCTTTCCCAGAATCAAAGGGACTTCAGCATCCTCTTCTATATCCATAATCACAAAATCCACTGGGAATATAAATTTATCAACTCTAACCAGAACATCCTCAACCACTCCATAAGGATATTTCATTGATCTATCTGCTAACTGTAAAGTCATCCTTGTGGGTCTAACTTCCAAATTTCCAATTCTTTCCAACATAGATAAAGGCATCAAATTTATACTAGCACCCAAATCAAGTAAAGCCTTTCCCACTGGAAGGTCACCAATATTTACTGGGATAGTAAAACTGCCTGGATCTGTGGATTTCTGGGGTAATGACTTTTGGATGATTGCACTGCATCCTGCTTCCAACTCCACAGTTTCTTCAGTAAATCTTCTCTTTTTAGTAAGCAGGTCCTTCATGAATTTCGCATAGGTTGGCATTTGTTCCATGGCCTCTAAGAAGGGTATGTTGCTTTGCAGCTGCTTAAAGATATCCTTGAACCTTGTAAACTGTCTCTCTTTGTCTCTTTTTGATGGCTTATGAGGGTATGGTAGACTCTTCAGCTGTGGGGCTTGCATTTGAGATTTTTCTTTCTTCTTCTCATTGCTCTTATTGACCCCCTCATTTTCTTTTTCCTTCAACATTTCTGCTTCTTTATTGCTCTCTCCCTCTTCCACACTAGCATTTGTGATTTCTACCTCTTCTTTACCTAGGACCTCCTCCTTAACATTCAAGTTGTCACCAATTCCCTTGCCTATAACCTTCCCACTCCTAGTAGTTATTGACTTGCAATGCTCCTTGGGGTTGGTTTGTGTGTTGGCAGAAAAATGTTCTCCTTGTTGCTCTGATAACTGTTTAGCTAATTGGCCCACTTGATTCTCTAGATTTCTGACTGAGGCCTCTGTATTTTTCTGATTAGATAGAGATGCCTGCATGAATTTCTCCAGAGTATCCTCCAATTTAGCTGTTCCCTCATGCACTGGAGGATAGTTTTGCTGTTGCTGTTGATATGGAGGTTGCCTGTTAGATGGACCAGCACCTTGTTTCCACCCAAAATTTTGACCTTGATTACCTCTCCAACCTTGTGTGAAGTTGTTGTGATAGTTACTACTGTTGGAAAATTTCCCCGTCTTCCTTGACCACTACCACCTTGAGCACCCATATAATGAGCTTCCTCCTCCTGTAGGTTGCCTTGGTAAGAACAGTATCCATTTGGGTGATCACCTCCACAGAAGTCACAACTCATTTGTTGACCTGCAGCAGATTGGACAACATGTAGTTGTTGAGGCAGTTTTGACATCTGCTTGGTCAAAGCTTCAATCTGTTGAGTGAGAATCTTATTCTGAGCTAGGATGGCATCTGAAGTGCTAAGATCTAGCATTCCCTTCCTCTGAACAGGTTGTCTATCATGTTGAGCTTGTTGGTCTGTAGAAGCTAATGCGTCAATTATCCTGGTTGCTTGTTCAACATCCACGACCATCATTGTACCACCTGCTGCTGCATCCAGTATCATTTTGGTGTCCGGCCTCAAACCATTACAAAAGATATTTAGTTGAGCAATATCATCAAATCCATGATTTGGGCATCTTCTTAGTGAGGATTTAAATCTCTCCCAAGCTTCACAAAAGGGTTCATCAGCTCCTTGTCTGAAGGTGGAAATATCAGATTTTGCCTTGATGTATCTAGATGGTGGAAAGAATTTGTTTAAGAACTTCTCCTCTACATCAACCCAACTAGTTAAGCTTTGGTTTGGATGTGCTTTCAGCCATTCCTTTGCTTTGCCTGCTAGTGAAAAAGGAAACAGCTTAGATAGACAGACTCCAGATCTTCTTCTTCAAAACCCATGGTGCCAATCAGTTCATAGAAAGTGGACAGATGAGTGTAAGGATCTTCATGATCTAGCCCAGTGAACTGATGGTTGCTGATCAAACTCAAGAAGGCTGGCTTCATTTCCAGAGATTTGTTGGCTGGTATTGCAATGCTGGAAAAGTGTCTAGGCCCTTGTTGCGTGGCATAATCTCCAAGAGTTCTTCTGGGAGGATTTACTCTTGCTCCTTGATTTGCTCTTCCCCCTTCCATTTCTTCTATGCCTTCAGCTGATTGAATAAGTGTAGGAGGGGTGCTAATGGATTCTCCTGCTACTTGTTCTTGTGTTTGCCTATTCCTTCTTTGCCTTCGATTTCTCCGGGTAGTTCTTTCTATTTCTAAATCAAATTCCAACTGATTTGTAGATACCTGACCTCGTAAGAACATAAATCAAAAAGGCAACTCATGCACAGATTAACACAAATTAAGGAGATAAAATGAGAAAAATATAAATTAAATAAAATAAAAACAGAATAAATTGAAAATGACTAACAAAAACTATTAACAATGCTTAACAAGCTTAAAGTTGGAATTTTCAATTAACACCGTTCCCCGGCAACGGCGCCAGAAATACTTGTTAAATTTATGGCAAGCGTACGAAAATCAATTATAACATAGTATTTCAAAATATTTAAAGGTTGATCCCATGAGGAATAGTTTAATAGAAATTCCAGATTTAATGCCTCTTAATTGCAATTACACAAGATTGATGATTGTTCCTGATGAATCGGTAACAAAGATAGATGGAATGAATAATTAGAGAAGAGTTATAAAATGCGTTTTATGAAAATCAGAGAGGTGGTCCTAGGATTGGGTCAAACTCTATCTCACTCCTTTGAATAATGGTTAAGGCAATGCGGAACAGCAGTTGAACTACCTATGTTGATGCCACACATGCAAGTCAGTCACACTGATTTCTCAAGCATGAAATTCATAAGAAAACATATTAAACACATATTCCTCACACATTTAATAGATTCTCCAGCATTACAGATGGGTGTCAAGCATTTGATATATCTACTACTATTCCTAGCATTCAATATATAAAATATTTTCAACCTAAAATAATTTCAAGATGTATTTTCCAACAAATCTGAAACGTAAAAATCAAGGGCACAGGTTGAAAATATCAACAGCACAGCAGACAGTTCAACATTTCATTTCAAAATATAACCAAGATACATCGGAGTTTAGAGAGTACATCCAATCCCAAGAGAATGAAACTAGCCACTCATGGTAGCCGTTACAACTCACAGACGAAGGAAAAAACTAAGAAAATACAGATCTGCGAGTGTTTGAGCGCTTTCCAGTCGTCCAAAACCCAGTTCTTCGGATTTCAGCCCTTTATAATGGGTTTCAGTAAAGCGACTTTCGCTTGAGGGAGATGTCTCGCTCGAGTGAAAAGTGTATATTCCCTCAAGCGAGAATAGCTCGCTTGAGCGAAAAATCTCCCGAGAGCAGTTCTTCGTTAAATCCCTTCTCGCTCAAGCGAGCATTGCTTCGCTCAAGCAAAGCATGCTCCCATCTTCGTTTTTCTTCAAAAATTGCTTCATCTCTTGTAGAAATGGGATGATTGCTCCTGTACCAAGGTGCTCCAAAATTGATCCTACATTAGGAGATAATTGGATTAGAAACAGATTAATTCAAATGATAAATCAGCAATTAAAAGCTCAATTATACCAAATTTTCCCACTTAACAATAGTACTATATTATATAACACTTAATTATATTTTTTGTCTTTAAAATTTAGTATAATTCGGATTTTGCTTCCGTTAATTTAAAAATATTTATTTGAATCTTTTAAATTTGAGAAAAAAATAATTTTAATTCTTAAATATTAAATTTTAAGCATTAAATTAAGATTTTTAAAATTATTCTTAACTTTTTAAAATTAATATTTAAGAACTAAAAAAGTATTTTACTAAATTTGAGAGATTTATTTTGTTTTAATTTAAGAAAATGGATCTCAAATTTTAAAGATTAAAAACACGATTAAACATGTATAAATCAACCAAACAATCAATTCATTCAAATTAAACTAATATGAATTGAGTATAAATTTAACTTGATTGCTGTTAAACAACTTTGACTATTTAAATTATTACCGATTAACATTATATTTTGAAATATTTTTCTGATTTTATAATATATAATTCAATTTAATCCACGTAACTTTTCTTTCAAAACATTTTAATGCGAAAAGAGAAATTTCATATAAAAAAAATTTTATTTGAAATTAATATAATGTTAAATTTCATATAAGGAAAATGTTATCTGAATGCTTGTTCTTCCCCTAATATAAGAAGTATAATATTTTCTTTATAACTCGTCTAAGTCATCTCATTTTCTTTTTTATTGTTGTAGTGCTGGAGAGAAAAAGTAAGAGAAAAAAATTAGTTCTTCTCTAAGATTATAGTTTTTTCTTTCTTTCTTTTCAAGAGAGGATATTATTATTTTTTCCTTAAATTTAGAAAGAGTACGGTTATAATTTCTTTTTCATTAGTAAAATTATATTATTGTCTATTATCATTATTTTCTCATCTTTATTTTAGTTAAATCTTTATTTTAGTTGTGTGTACTTATGCTATCATTTCTGTAGTACTTGAGAGAAAAAGTAAGAGAAGAAAATTAGTTCTTCCTTTAAAGTTCTCTTTAATAGTTTTTTCTCTCTCTGTTTTAAAAGAGACTGTTAGAGAAAAAGTAAGAAAAAAAAATTAATTATTCTTTAAAAGTTCTCTTAATAATTTTTTTTTCTTTATTTTAAGAGAGAATGTTATATTTTTTTCTTGAATTTAGAGAAAGTGTGATTATAATTTATTTTTTATCAGTTTTTTTAGCTGGCCTAATAGATAAATATAGAACATGTACAATGGAAAAAAATAAAAACAAAAACAAATAGTGAAGGTCAAAGAAAGTTAACAGTGATATAAGTCATATCATAGAACTACAAACGAAGAACAAGCACACAGTCCTCATTCCTATGAAGCTATATTTACACATTAATATGATCTTTGGCTACAAAACAGAAGAACATTAAGCAGTAATACTGTATTCCCCAAAATTATGTGTAATTTCTATCATTCTGGTTTCCATGCTGAATATTTGGAGATGTATTTTCATGAGTAGTAACAATATAGGAATTTGAATTAAGAGGCTTTCTCAAGGTGCCACAATTCTTTCCCTCCAAAGCTCCATTACAATGTAAAGAGCTTCTGCTCTCTGATATACTTAAGGGTCTTCTTCCCTGTTTGGATGATTCAGGAGCTGTCAGATCCTGCAAGAATTCAGCTATTAACACAATTTTACATCAACTTTTCACTATTAGGGAAATAAATTAGTAACAAATTCGACATGATGCAATACATTAATATGACAAGATGCAGAAAAAACAAAAAGAAGTTAAAATAGTAATATCTCAATTTTTTATATTTCATGAGTTTTTTAATAGTTTTATAAAATTTATACGAAAATAGGTGAGAAACTCATTTTATACGAATTTTTGTAAAAATATTATAAAAAATTGGTTCTAAATATAGAAAACTTTATCTCTTAAATTTTATTAATTCATTATTTTAATGTATGTTTTTTTTCAATGAGAACTATTTCGAGTGACATAAGTGGTGAAAGTAAAAATGTTTAATAAAATTTTAAAAGAATTATAAATAAAAAAATTAAATTTTTCAATTTTCATTATTTCAAAATTATTATCTTTCTAAAATTTTTTCACTCTAAACTCTCTATATTTTTTTTAACTTTATTTCTTCCTCCTTCATCATTATTAAGATCCAAAGGTAGCAAATTGAAGCTTGTAAAGACTAGATCATTTCTAACTGATTGAAATTTTGATTTGGGTAAGTTTTTCATACTCAATTCCCCCTTTTCCCAAACTGTCTTTAAGCTTGCATGTGGATCCAATTCCGTTACATGTGAGTTTTTCTCCATCAATATGGTTTTATGCTAGGTTCTTAGTAGTGTGTTTGGATTGTGAAACAGGTGTCTGGATAGTTAGATAGAGCACTATGAACTTTGTCCTGTGGAGTGGAAAAAAAAAACACTTTTGAGACCCAAAATAAGTAAGGAAAGCTAGTCTAAATTTCAAGTTGTATGAGATTACTAGAAATTGGATATGGAATTAAAGAGTGGAATGTTCTAGGATGTATACACCCCTAATTTGAGAAACTGGAAAAATTAGGAATGTTTGATGAATTTACCCAATTTGAGTTTGTTGTATGATTTAGGTTTTGTTGATTGAAACTGTATTGATTGAAATATTGTAACTCTAGCTAGTTTGTTGTTGTTCTGATAATATGTGCTTGTGTTTTTAAATTATGTGATTCTGGTTTAGTGTGTGTTGATAATTACTTGAATGCACTGCTGATATATTTTTATGAGATAAAACAGAAGAAGCCCAATCCTGAACCCAATAAGATCAGAAGCTTCTAGATACTTTGTCTTTTCTGTTGCCTATCACATTGTATATATACATTACCTATATTGAGAATATCAAGAGACACATATTATCTTTGCACATTTGTCTTTTCTATCTGTTATGGTATCAGAGCTCCTCCCTGGAGCTCTGTTGATATCTTTTTTCTGCTACCATGGAGTCTCATCAAAGTGACCACAACTCAAACCCACTGTCTTTTATTGACCCTAGTCAAAATCCATCAAGTCCTTTTTATATACATCCTAGTGAGAATCCCTCCTCTGTCTTAGTCACCCCTGTCCTCTCCGGTGGTAACTACCATTCCTGGTCTCGTTCAATTCGTATGGCTCTCATTTCCAAAAACAAAATAGGGTTCCTTACTGGTTCTATTTCTATTCCAAGTCTTAATGATCCTACCTATCCTCCGTGGGAGCGTTGCAATATGTTGTTCATGTAATGGCTCATAAATTCTGTCTCTCCTTCAATTGCGCAAAGCATAATTTATCTGGATCGTGTTATTGATGTCTGGAATGACTTAAGGGAACGTTTTTCTCAGTGTGACCTTTTGCGTATTGCAGAGCTCCAAGAGGAAATTTATGCCTTAAAGCAAGGCTCACTCACTGTCACAGATTTCTTTACTACTTTAAAGACATCTTGGGATGAACTTGACAATTTTCGTCCTTTTCCACTGTGTGATTGTCAAGCTCGTGTTTACCATCAACAAGATTTTATTATCCGATTTCTCAAGGGTCTTGATGACAGATTCAGTGTTGTTCGTTCTCAAATTTAACTAATGGATCCTCTACCTTCTGTTAATAGAGTCTTTTCCATGGTCATTCAAAATGAACGTCAACATGCTACTGTCGTTTCTCCTCTAGATGCACCAAATGACTTTGCTAATAATGTCATTTCCTCTTCAGCAAATGTCACGCGTTCTTTTCATGGTAAAAATCGCGGTGGTGGACGTAGTGGTGGTCAAACCCAACAAGTTAGATCTTCAAAAGTGTGTCTTCATTGTAAGAGAACAGGGCACACCGTTGATTTTTGTTTTATAAAACATGGTTACCCTCCTGGTCATCCATGATATCCGGGACGTCCATCTTTCAACCCCAACAACGGTTCTTCTTCTGGCAGTTTCTCCTCTGTTAACTACATTACCACCACTGATGACCAGTCTTCTTTGTCGCAAAACTCTGTTGTGCAACAACATGGATCAAGTCTTAACATTACTCAGGGCCAATACCAACATTTGATGTCTTTACTCCAACAACAAGGGACAAGTGGTGCCCATAGCACTGAGCCTCATTCTTCCACTCGGGCCAACCTCATTCAAAAGGACCCAAATACATTTTCTGGTCCTAGTGGTAACTTGTCTTTTATTTTTTGCAGTATCACACCACAA
>BDMB01000041.1:583713-603168 GCA_016859785.1 Macrotyloma uniflorum | reverse complement strand
TACGCTTGCATACTCTAAGGTAAAAATTATACGTTCTGATAATGGTCCCGAATTTTTTCTCAAAGACTTTTATGCTTCTAAAGGTATTATTCACCAAACAAGTTGTCCTTACACTCCTCAACAAAATGCTAGAGTTGAACGCAAACACCAACATATTCTCAATGTTGCCCGGGCCCTTCTGTTTCAATCTGAAATTCCAAATAAGTTTTGGTCCTACGCTATTAAGCATGCTGTTTTTCTCATAAATCGAGTTCCTTCATCTGTAATACAAAATAAAACCCCCTTTGAATTACTTTTTAATAACAAACCTGATTTCTCTAGCATCAAGGTTTTTGGATCTCTTTGCTATGCCTCCACCCACATTCCTCGTAAAAAATTTGACCCACGTTCCAGACGTGGTGTTTTTCTTGGTTTTCAAAGTGGAACAAAAGGGTACCTTATTCTGGATTTAGAATCTAGAGAAATTTGTGTCTAGAAATGTCATATTTCATGAAGCAATTCTACCATTCAGAAAATCTAAATCCAATGATGTTGCCTCTAACACCACTCCACCTCTTCCCTCAGTACCTTCCATAGCTTTGCCCAACAACACTTACCCTTATGTGGATCCCATTTCTCCATTTCCCTCTTCCAATGCGCCAACATCAAACACGTCACCTTCCTTACCCTCACCTAACTCATCACCACCCACATCTACTTCACCTCCAACCACCACACAACCCATTTTTCAGCCACGTCGTTCAACTCGCATTCCTCAGCCTTCAACACGGCTTCGTGACTTTGTCTGTAGCACCTTTACTGCTTCGTCAAACCAACCCTCTTCAAAGTGTGAATATCCAATTCAAAAGGTAATTTCTTACTCTCAGTTACCTCCTTCTGATCACAAATTCGTCATGTCTCTTTTCTCTGAAACTGAACCCTCTACTTACAAAGAGGCAATTCAAAACTCTTGTTGGATTGAGGCAATGAATGCTGAAATTGATGCTCTGAATTTAAATCAGACTTGGGACATTGTTGTGCCTCCTCCTAATGTTAAACCCATTGGATGTAAATGGTTCTACAAGATCAAGCGCAGGGCTGATGGTAGTATCGAGCGCTACAAAGCACGTCTTGTTGCCAAAGGTTTTTCTCAAATTGAAGGGATTGATTACATGGAGACTTTCTCCCCTGTGGTAAAGATGACTACAATTCGTGTTGTTTTGGCTTTAGCATCTGTCAATCCCTAGCACTTACAACAATTAGATATCAGCAATGCTTTCTTGCACGGAGATTTGACTGAAGATGTTTATATGACTATTCCTCTTGGCATTCATGGCTACCCTAGTTCACATTGCTGCAAACTTCGCAAATCTTTGTACGGACTGAAGCAAGCTAGTCGTTGTTGGTATGAGAAACTTTCTCTTCTTCTTTTATCTTGTGGATATCAACAGGCTCAGGCGGATCATAGCCTCTTTGTTAAAAATCATGGGACTAATTTCACAGCCTTGATAGTGTATGTTGATGATATTATTCTGATAGGCAATTGCCTTCATGAAATTAATACTGTTAAGAAGATCCTAAACTCCAATTTCCATATGAAGGATTTGGGAAATCTTAAATATTTCTTGGGTTTAGAAGTCAATGTTTCAAATGCTGGAATTTCAATTTGTCAACAAAAATATTGCTTAGATTTGTTATCAGATTATGGTATGTTAGGATGCAAACCATCCACCACTCCAATGGATTGTTCATTACGTCTTCATACAGATTCTAGTACACCATTGTCTGACCCCCTCTCTTATAGACGTTTAATTGGTCGATTGTTGTATCTTACAAGCACACGTCCCGACATTGCTTTTCCTGTCCAGCAACTAAGCCAATTCATGTCTAATCCAACTCAAGTTCACTTCCAGGCTGCTATGCGGGTTCTTAAATATCTTAAAGGCAGTCCTAGCAAAGGCCTTATGTTTAAGCGTGATTCACCGGTTCATGTTCTGGGATTCAACGATGCAGATTGGGCTACTTGTGTTGATTCTTGTCGGTCCGTTACAGGATATTGTATCTTCATTGGCAATTCTTTGGTTTCTTGGAAAACCAAGAAACAGAACACAATATCCAGATCTTCTTCAGAAGCCGAGTATAGAGCACTTGCTTCCACCACATGTGAATTACAATGGCTCATTTATTTACTATCTGATATGGGAATTTCATGTTCAAAGCAACCTGTCCTGTATTGTGATAATCAAAGTGCTTTTCATATTGCTGTCAATCCTGTTTTTCATGAACGTACAAAACATCTGGACATAGACTGTCATCTCGTTCGTGAAAAAGCTCAATCAGGACTTATGCGCCTGCTACCTGTTTCATCCTCCAACCAACTTGCTGACATGTTTACAAAGGCCCTTCCTCCTCGCTTATTTACAGTTAATTTATCCAAGCTGGAGTTGTTTGATACTCACTCACCTCCAACTTGTAGGGGGGTAAGCCCAATCCTGAACCCAATAAGATCAGAAGCTTCTAGATACTTTGTCTTTTCTGTTGCCTATCACATTGTATATATACATTACCTATATTGAGAATATCAAGAGACACATATTATCTTTGCACATTTGTCTTTTCTATCTGTTATGAGATTCTGTTGCCTTGAAATCTTAGGATTGGATTAGGAATTGTGCAGAAAGATTGTTTTGGTTCACTTAATCCATCAATTTTTATGTGGAATGAGCTATTGAACAAACCATTTAGAACCTCTAAATGTGTTTAGTGATGTGTTGGAGCAAGTGAACTAGAATTAGTTTTTCTGCAAAATCCTAATCTGTATAACATCTGCTGAGCGCAGGTCCTGTGCGCTCAGCGGAATTGGTCCAGGGGATAAAGTGCTCTCGGGTTTTAATTTGTTGAACGAAATGGAATCTGCTAAGCAGATTTTGATTTACTCTTTGTTGAGTAGATTAGTTGCAATGATGAGACTACTCTCTAGAACCAATTCGCTAAGCGGATTGGGGATTCGTTAAGGGAACTGACTCTGTCCTAGAACAGTGAATTATTGTTTTGAGACATGAGATAGAGATGGGATGTGAAATTAAATAGTGATTTTTTGTTGGCATGAGGCCTTGGTACTCCTATAAAGGGGAGTTTGAAATATGATATGAGTATGATGTTGTTAATATAGTGTGTATGGATTTAGGGATATGTTATAAGGTATCCAAACCTTAATGACTTTCTAAGTTACATAAACTAAGATTGTCATGTGGTGAAGGTTGATGAAGGTCTTGCTAGTTGTCTTTATGATAATTGGTGAGGTTACCCTAATGTGAGATGGGTGTGGAGAGTTTTTGGGATGATCCTAGGGTGAAAAAGACTCAATGGTCAGCTGATTAGATCCGTGATTTTGGAGTACACATCAGGTGTTAGTCCTAAATATATGAAATCCATATAGTCTTCTGAAATACGTCAGTCTTGATTTTGAATGTATTTGAAATATATTAAACCTTTGGTAGACCCTTATACTTGTAAAGAAATTTGCATATTTCCAATTTATTAATTTTAAATAAATTTTAAAGTTTATCTTATTCTCACTAGCTTACCCTTTCTTGTCTATTTTTGTTTGAATTGTTATGATCATGTCTTTATATAAGAGTATATAGTAGATCTTTTAGGAAATCATCAGTAAGGTAAAAATTTAAGTAAGAATTAGAGTACCATCCTCTTATATAAGTTAAGTTGAAATCAATCATTAGAATCCTTAATTTATTTTGATTATAAATTAATATTTTGAGTGAATGAAATAGAATTTAAGAATATAAAAAAAAGTTATGCAATCTTATCATATAATAATTAGTGTGAATGTCTTGCAAAATTTATTAAAAAGTATTATCTAGTTAAATTTAAATCAAAATTATAATTCAAATTATGATAATAAATATTTAAAGAAAGAATGTAAATCGGAGTTAAAATATAAAATATGTAAATGATGCTTTAAAAAACTATTATATGGTTTACAATTACTATATGTCTATATTTTTTGTGATTTTTTTATATGATATTCGTAATTGATTTTTTTTTTTCATAAATTTAAAAACTCAACTCCTTCTTAAAGCCATAAATATAATGGTACCCACTAAATAATGTCATGCATATATAACACACTTACACACATATTTATTTATATATATATATATATATCATTATGATACATGATTTGGTTTTACTTAAATAAATAAAAATAAAAATAAAATTAGAAATAGTTAAATCGTGTTTGAAAACATAATTTTATAAAGAAAAATTGCATTATGATTTCAATGTTGAAATTGTATTATGAAATAAGATTTTAGTGTAATTCTTGATAAATTGAAGCTGTAATTATACTAAAATAATTTTGATACAACAAATTATCACACTAAGTGATGCTACGTAAGAGCATTTTAGTTTAGGAGTTTTTATTTTATTTTAAGTTAAACAAATTATTTTGTTTTATTTAAGTTTATTTTAAAAGAAATTATTGATTGATTAATTTAATATAATTTTGAATTTTTTTGAAGTAAATTTATTTATAATAAATATATTAAATATAAATATTTAATTAAATTTAATATTGAGCAATAAATAAAAAAATTTAATGATAAATTAATGAAAAAAAATATAGAAATTGCATGAAATATAATACATATAATAGAATTAGTGAAATAGAAATATCATTATGATGAAAGAGATACCATAAAATTCATAAAATTCATAAAATGAAAATATTATGGGTAAGGATGTAATTAATAATCATTCTAATAAGGTAATAATTTAACTAATGAAATGAAGTATGAAAGTGTTTGGTAAAGTTTAAAAAAATTATAAATAAAAAAAATTTACCTTTCAACTTTCATTATTTTAAAGTTTACTATCTTTTTAGAAAATCTTTTCTCTAAACTCTTTTTATCTTCTCTCTAACCCTTCTCCCTCACTTTTCATCTGTTTTAAGATTTGAACACGCCATTATAAAGCTCGCGAGGAGTATATTCACTTGGACCGATTGAAATTTCGTTTTGAGTAAGTTCTCCGTTCTCTATTTTCTCCTAGTGTTTGACACGAGGTTGTTGTTTTGGGGGATTTGGACCCCATGCATGCGTCTTCTCCTTTCTTCATTTAGTTCCATGCTAGATTGGGTACATATTGATGGGGTTAATTTGATCTTTAGGCATTCTTGAAGCATTTGGGAGTTTAAGTAAGGAAGGAGACCATAAGCTGTTTTAGGAGTTTCTTTGAGATAAGGAAAGTTAGTCCAAATTTGAGTTCTTTAAAACTGTGAAAAATAAAGAGAAATATGATTTCTATGCCTGTTTATGCACTACCTTGCCTTAGATTGGACGTTTGAATCTGTGAGTGTATTTTGAGAAATGGTTCTATGATTTAATTGTTGTGATTTGGGAATTGGAGAATTAGAATTGTGATGATTGAGAAATTGTGTCTATGCATGATTGTTTGCCTTGAATTGATATGTTTTGGGTTCCCAATTGTGATGAGCTTGATTTGGATTGAAATAGTTTGATGCGATATTGAATGAAATGAAATTAGGTTGTGGAAAAAACTATCTTAGTTCAATTGATTAAGCCATTTTAAAATGAGATTGTGTTTTAACTAATTTGGAACATTCTAAAAGTACCAATTGAAGAGTTGAATCAACTGAATCCAAAAAAAAAAAAAAATTTGTTGAGCGGATTTTAGCCACGTTGAGCGAATTTTCTCTATTTATTTTGCCCTATTTGACTTGAAATGATGAGAATTGATATATATATGTGTGTGTGTGTGTGTGTGTGTAATTTTTGGGAAAAGTGTATATATATATGTGTGTGTAATTTTTGGGAAAAATGTGTATGATGTGATGTAATGGCATGAGACTGTGTATGTTGGGAAAAGAGAGCTATGATGAGTATGAATGGAATGTGGCATGTGGTAGATTAGTGTGTATGGATCTAGGGGATATGAAATAAGGTATCCAGACCTTAATGCGGATCACGGCCATGTAGACTGAGACCACATGTGGTGAGAGGTCGATGGAGGTCCTATAGGTCCTATCAGTTACTAAAAGGAGGAAGCTAGATGGGGCTACCTTGATGTTGTATTGGCTGAGTAGCGAGAGGATGATGTTGAGGTGAAAAAGACTCAATTAGTCAGTCGTTATAAGACCCGACCTGTGGTTGAAACAGCAAGTGCTAACCTTAGATGTCCGAGATCCATACGATCTTCCGGTAGACGTCAATATTGAATGTGCTGTGTGAATGTGATTATGTGTAAAAGTCTTAAGTAGGCTCTTACACTTGGATGAGATTGTAGTAATTATCATGTGTAATATATTTAATTATGCATGCTCTTTTGTAT
The DNA here is from genome assembly GCA_016859785.1 of Macrotyloma uniflorum. Lineage (NCBI taxonomy): Eukaryota > Viridiplantae > Streptophyta > Magnoliopsida > Fabales > Fabaceae > Macrotyloma > Macrotyloma uniflorum. The sequence continues at coordinate 596,820 of BDMB01000041.1, read as the reverse complement.
TTCTAGCTTACCTTACTTGTTTTGTTATCTTTGTTTGACTACTATGATCGTGTATTTTGTATGGAAATATGTGTCAGGTCAGGAGATAGTTTCTCTGCGGAGAAACAATAGGATTGAAATTATATAATAGAATCTTATTATTATACTCTATGATTTTTTTGAAAAATTTTATTTAATCTCTTTAAAGTATTATTTTGTAAATATAATAAATTTAATAATTAAATATATTGAGATATTATAGAATGCGTAATATAAATTAATAATAGGGATTCGTTACATTATTTTTTCCCATAATTTTTCACTTTACGTGGGTGATTTGTTTTTTTTTTTTTTTTTTATCACTTGATCATTTGTGCTACATCAATATATTTTTTATTTTCATTGTTATTGATGATTTTTTAGTTTACAAGTCAAAGTGAACATTGATGTTGATTTTTGTGATTTGTTTGTAGCCTAATATTTAGGTGAACTTGTTAAATAGTTGAGCGAAATCTTTTCTACACCATTATGGTGAGAAAAACCACATTAGAATCATCAATCTAGAAACATGCATGGTGAAGTGATAACAACTTGTTCTCAAATACATGACTTGTAAAAATATACCTTTTTCGTCCCTCTCGTCGATGCTTCTCTATCCTTGTAAAAATCTGGTGGTGACCTTGCTTTGAAGCAAAAGCTCTGACGTAATTTCCTAATGTTTATCTCTGCTTTCTCCTGCATGGTTTCAATGTTACTGATTAAGCCGAAGAAGCCATTTAAGCTAACCATAACAATGACAATTTACATATCAACCCACCTTGAATTTTTTATGCAGCTGCATATTCGGCACTTCACTAGCACTAAACTCCTTTTCATGTTTCTGAATTCATGAAGATCATTAGACAAAGAAAGACAAATAATTAATAAATGTACTAAGGCATAATCAATGAATCATAAGATAAAAGTGAAGTTTTACCTTCTTTCTACTTGAGGCTCTTTCTTCGGTTCTCCAGCTAAATGGAGAGGATATAATAGGGGATCTCTTTCTAGTTCTACATCCATTTAAAGCTCTGTCAATGATTGTAAAGGTACTTGCAACATTTTCGTTTAGTCATTAGTACAGGTTATGAGAAATGTTTTCGGAATTAACTCATACAAATAAAAAATAATATTATAATGATTTGTGCTCTCCATAAAGCCTTGCAGCAAGCATGTTTCAATTCATTCTCATGGTAAAAAAATGAATGCCTCGAGATAAATTGGTCTGTTTTTGTTGAAGACCTCCAATTTTAACTTGAACTCCAACATAGACTTATGATTCTACAAAATTTAAATAGATTTTGATCCTTTTGAAAATTAAATGCAAGAAAATTTTTTGTAGTCACCTACCTTTCAGCTTCTGTTAATGGGGTAAATAATGAAGAATCCTTTTGCAACTCATTCTTAGAAACCTGCATTTAGAAAATGGCTAACTATTAGCATCATTGACTTCAAATACAACTTGGAATATGATAACAAAATGGAAGCTAAAGGTTTTGTGGGACGTTACATAATTAAATAGGCATTGAGTATGGAATACCTTAGTTGTGGTTCTTAGAAGAGTCGAGTCATCCTTTGAAGCCTTGGAAGAACCAGCTCCAACTCTAGTACTTTCAAATTTCCTCACCAATGATACAGTCAATCTATTGATTTCTCTAATGAGTGTGAAATTAAGCAACATGTGAGGTGACTTAGCAGTTGATTTTTCTTTATCTGAAGACTTGTTGCTCATTGGGGTAGCATTATCATCTTTATTTGGAAGACAAGGAGTTGAGGATTTTACTGGCGTAGAGTTGTTGAACTTAGATGTTCCAACAATTTTTAACAACTTGAATGAAGAAACGGGCTGTTTCTTCTTGCCCATTGATTGCAAAACTTCCTTACCAAAGTTGGTACCCTGCTGCAATAAATATTAGTAAGAACCATAGGGTTCTAGACCATGTAATAATTTCGCATCAGAATTGGAAAATTTCCACTAACCTCTTCCTCACTTAGCTCCTTATAGTTGTTAGCTTGGTGATCTGGTTGAGCTCTTTCTACCTTGTTACTTTGAGGTAAATTAGTCTCTTTATTTGAATTTGACTTATAGGTAGTATCATCTGAGTCTGTGTTGAAAAGATGTGCATTTTGTTCATGGAGAACTAGTTTAGACATTGGACTTGTCATGTGTGAATTATGGGTGTTACCAACTACTGGCTGCTGTTCTTGCAGGGTCTGAGGGGAACTGGCTGCTTGTTCAAGCAAAGCAGCTGCCTTTTGAGCAGCAAGTTTCTTGTAGTGAGCTTCAAAGAAAGCTTTCTTCTGTGCAACTGAACCAGGCCGTGTAAACCTCTCTGCCTCTTCAACATAGCGGTTTTGAGAGAAAGAAGACCATTTCTCCCATGCTAGAGACTCTGACATGAACCTCCCAAATGAGATCGATTGCCCAAGTGCTTGATTTGAGTTTCTCTGAAATGCAGAAGTTTTTCAAGGTGAACCTCCATAGCATCATAGAGTATTAGTAAAGTAAAAATTCAAAAAATGGTCAACAATTTTTCACTACAATCTCAATTTTTTTCTTTGGAATCTCTGTCATTATGTTACAACTATAACTACTGTTGTAGCAATTATATTTTTTCGTAATTTTCCACTATATTGAAAATCAGAACAAAACCAAGACTATGTACACACTTTAAAACGCTATCAGAAAGTCTAATTATGATTAATTACACCCTCTAAAGGTATTATTAGAATGACCAAGCATCAATAAGTGAATTTCCAAACTCAGGTATATATATATAAGGTTAAGGCACCATTAGTATCTAAATTGGAAGCATCCCAACTGGTGAAACAAAATTGAACAGCTGAAATTTCTGATTTTGTTCTTTTCTTTCAATTTTCCAAAAACCAAGGAAAATATGTAGGAAAAGAAGAGAAAATATCAGGTGGCAGTTCACAGAATTCAAGAATAGAATAGTACAAAGTCTTGGGCAGAGAAGTGACTGCTCAATGAACTGACCTTGTTGGCTTCTTTGGGAAAGCCAGAGGCATAACAGAACGGTTGTTGCATAAGACAAGCTGGTGAGTCTCCCATGTTTCTCTGCTACATTCAAACCTCAAAGGATCCAAATTTTGCTATAATGATTATAATGTGATCCTTAAAAGCATTGTTATGTTTTATGTTCGCCATTTTCAATCATTTAGACACCGGTTCAAATTTGAATTTTCAAATAAAAAGTTGAGAGTCCATGTGATGCCCAAAAGTAGACAGTTTAAAGTCTTAAACAGATTCAAAAGGAGCATCATAGTGCAATCTATTATAGTTCCAATGGTGGGGTCCTTCAATCTTTTTGTCCTTGGTTGGCCCACGTTTTGAAAAGACCAACTATATCCATGTCCGTTGTTGGATAGTTTGAATTTGGAGAATCTTTATTTCCGTTAAGCTCAATCAAGGAATTAAGTTCTTTCCTTTTGCACGATTGAAGCTAATAAAGACCATACTAGGAACTAGAATGTAAACAGTAGGAAATTTACATTGTGTCAGATATTTAGTGAGACTTCCAATTGTAATTTGCAGTTTCTTAATTATTATTTTTTTGTAAAATTTTGTATCTAATTAAATGAGATAATAAATATAGATAAATTATATATATATATATATATATATATATTATTTGTTATTATCTTTTCAGTGATTAACTCTCTTTTAAAATATTGATTTTCTCCTTCCTGATAGGATTTATGATTTATGGTTGTGCTGTATCTTATCATCTTTAGGATGAGTTTGGTAACCTTGAAAGTAAAAAGAGTAAGAGAATGTAAAAGAAGAAAATGAGTGGAAGATAATGATTAGGTAAAAAAAAAAATATTTAAAAAAAAAATTGAGGTAAAAAATAAAACAAAAATATTTAAAAAAAAAATTGAGGCTCATAATTTTTATTGTTCATTAGTACGATACAGTAAAACCATTTTTATGGTTTAAAGATATTAAAAAGGAAATAGTAGAGCATATTGTTGTAGATATCATTAAAATATGAGAAAAGGAGAATAAATCTTCTATAATATTGGTATTATAAGAAAAGATTGTAGTTTTATAGTTTTGCATATAAAATCTTGCATTTTAATTTATGATATATCCTAAACTGAGAATATCACATATAGAAAGAAAAATTAGAGATTCTTTTATAAGATTCTCTTGATATTATTTTTTTCTACATTATTAGAAGAGGGTCTTATTATTTTTTCTTTATAATTAGAGAAAAAATCAATAAAAAATCAATTCTAAAATTTCTTTACTCTTATTTTAGTTGAAAATATTATATATATATATATATATATATATATATATTCTAGTACGGTATCAAAATTAAAGATTGTTTGCTTACTAAATGTGAATAACTTACATTAATATTATTTATTATTATTGTGTATGTTGATATATTTGAAAAAAAATGTCAGTAACATTTGAGATTGAAAAGTTTATTAGTAATAATTTGTATAAGTGGAAAGTAAATGGATAATAACACTACTGTAAATTTATATTTTACAATAGCTAATTTCATCTTATCAAGTATTGCACAGAAAAAAAAAGTAGAAAAAAGATTTAGGATATTTTTCTGAAATTGTATGAGGACAAACTCCTCGTAATAAAATTTTCTTAAAAGAAGACTTTATACTTTTTTTTAATGGTAAGTGAACATCATCTTTGATTGATCATATTAAATATGCTATATTATATTAATTTATAATATTTAATTTTAAATCAGTAAAAAATAAGTATATAAAGTTTTTATTTTTTTAAAGTCTACTAGATTTAAATGAAAAATTCATCATCAATATTATAAATAATAATATTGTAGATTCTTTATTCTTTGATGATGTGCCTTTGAAGATAAAATAAAAGGTTTAAAACAAGCAAAATTTTTTATGGTATGATAAAAAAATTAAAGACAAATTGTTAGTGTATTTATAAGGGCCGAGTACCTCTCGAACGTCTTTGATCCTTCTAATATCTTGGCCAATAGTGGATCGAATGGAGGGGTACCTGAGGGGTACCTGTAATTGCACTCTGACGCTGAAGTTAGTAAAAGATCAACAGGGTTTAGAGTAAATAGAGAAAATAATGAGAGTGAGAGTTATCTGGTTACCTGATCCTCAATTTATAAGGGAAAAAAGGAGTAACAGAATACCTGAGTGGCTAGTAACTGACTACCCACTACGTGAGAATTATGCTTAATGGGCGTTAGTTAGGATAAGCCGAGATGTTACCGGTTTAGGACGCCACCCTATCGGCCAACTGTCCAAGATGTGGCCGATTAAGGACAGACCGATACCTATTCGATACAGTTAGTATAACAAGAAGATATAGAAAGGAGATCTAAAGTAATGACTTCTCAATGGTGTGTCACGAGTATCTCTAATGATGGAGAAATCCTATATAGCAAAGAAACACTAGTTCTAAAAGGAAAAAAAACTTAATGATGTTTGAATATCATGGATTATAGTGCAACATGGCACATGACTCTTGACCAAGATTGATTTTGTACATATAAGCATATCTTAGAAGAATTTGTGTTCTAGGAAATGATCATGTAATAAAGATTGTTCAAATTGGTATTGCCAAATAAAAAATGTATGATGGTATTCTTCACATGGTTCAAACAGATGTTAAGGATTTAATGAAGAATTTATCGTCTATTGAACTTGGATGTGAGAATCATATTAAAGGAGGATTCTTAAAGGTAGTTAAGGACAAGATCGTAATGATCAAGGTAAAGATTATCACGATTAATTTACACATGATTCTAGAAAATAAGTTTCACAAGGTAGATGTATTAGTTACAACTACTAGTTAGAAGAACAAAAATAATGACATCACAAATTAGATCATATGTTAGTTAAAGGTCTTTATAAAACATAATCTTTACCTTTGTTGAAATTCATAAGTTTACCTTTTTAGTGAGTATTGTGTGATAAGTAAGAAACATAGATTAACATTTGGTTGATTGATTGTTAAAAGTAGTCATATACTAGATTTGATTCATTCTAATATGTGAGAGTCACTAGAAGTCTTCCTAAGAAAAGTAAAAAAATTTTGTTTTTCATTAAATGATTATTTCAAGAGATTGTAGGTACCCGTCAAGAAAAATATATGAAGAAATGGAGACCTTACATAGAAATGAGATGTGAGAGCTTTGTCGCACTTCTAAAAAATTGAAAAGTAATTGAAAATAAATGTGTATACAAGATCAAACGAGATGATAATGATCAAGTAAATGATATCATGCAAGATTGGTAGTTAAAGGATATGCTTACAAGGAAGATATTGATTTCAATATGATATTCTCTTTAGTTGTGTGACTTAGCCCTATTTGAGTAGTCCTTGTTATGCATGTTGCATTTGAGTTATATCTTGAATAACTAGATGTAAAGATAATTTTTCTTCATGAAGAATTTGAATATATATATATATATATATATAATGCGTGTGTGTACGTGTATGTGCGCACGTGTGTGTGTGCGCACATGCGTGTGTGGCCTTAGATACAACATATTGAGTTCAAATCATTATGCGTATTACAAGAGATTTTAGTGAAAATGATTTCATCATTTTGTTGTTATATGTAGATGACATGTAGATTATAGGCCCCAACAAAGACTAAATATAAGAATTGAATAGAAATTTGATATAAAGGACCTATTATTGACAAATAAGATTTGATGGATAAAAATTCATTGAGAGATGAAAGATAAGAAGATTTGACTTTCTTAAAATAACTATATAAAGAAAGTAAGAAAAGTCTTGTGCCACTCCAACATTCAAGATTATAAGGTAATATCTACCCTACTTCCTATAAATTATAAGTTATCTTCAAGTATTGTTATAATGATTTATAATAGACCAAATATTGCACAAGTAGTTAGTCATTTTATGGTAAATCTTGATAGGGAGCATTAATATGTTATTAAGAAAATTCTAAGATACATTAAAGGAACTTCAAATATTACACTATATTTTGCAGGATTGAAATTTATTGTTAAGGATGCGTTATACCTTTTTAGGTGATCTTGATAAAAAAGAATTTACTATGTACGAGCTATATCTTCGTAGGAAGAGTAATAACTTGATTATTAAAGTTTCATACTATTATAATTTTTTCTACTACCAAAGTTGAATACATAGTAATTACGCAAGCATGTAAGAATAAAATTTGGATTGAGAGGTTAATGGAAGAACTCATGTAAGCAACAAAAGATTCTTGTATTGTGAAGGTTAGAGTGTCTTACAAATTACAAAAAATCCAATTTTCCATTCCAGTAAAAATAATGTAGGTGTAATATAACTTTATTTTAGAAGTAGTAGAAGAATGAGGCATGAATATGCAAAAGGTCTACACAACACAAAAAAGAACTTATAAAATGTTATTATGAAACCAATCAATACTAACAAGTTTATATGGTATAGATCCTATTTTGGTCTATCAAAGATGTAAGTAGCATGAAACTAGAAATAAGAAAGAGATTTTAAAACTCACTAAAATTAACTTTAAATGAGAAATTGTTGTTGTAAAACCACTTTTATGACTTAAAAATATTCAAAGGAATAATTGAAAGGGAATTAACAAAATAAATCCTTAATGTTATTGTTATCACTAGAATATGTAGAAAGGAGAATAAATATCCTACAATTTTGACACAACAATGAAAGGCTTTAATTTTATGATTTCGCATATAAAAAACATGTATTAATCATTTTGTATTGTAATAGGATCCCAATTTTGTGAGAAGCATCCTAAACTTAGAGAGTCTGGCACCTATGTATTATTATTCTCTTCTTTTCAAGTAAGTCTTTGGCTTTTATTATGTATGAAAATCATTTATATGACTTCTTTATCTAACATTAAGCCTCACCAACATGAATTAAAATTTTTTCATATTTAATTATTATTCAATTAATACATTTTTCTCACAAAACTAACTAACTAAACCAGTCTCCCTTAGCCTTTGTTTGGATTAGAGGATTTTCTAATCCAGCGGAAGAAAGAAGACGGATAGAAGAAAATGTAATTCGTTTGTTTTTACTGATTTGAACAAAATTGTCGAGAAAGAAGAAGAAAGTTGGAGCCTTCAATTTCAACGCTAAAAAGGGAAGATTTGAGGGGAAAGCCATGTAGATCAGAGTCTTTCCCCCATAATACCCTTCCTTTCAAATTGCAGTGGTACTGAAAGATTCCTTTGCCCAGAAAGATTCTTTTGTCCAAAGGAGCAGTGTTGAGTTGCCTCGTCTAGAGAACAGTGTTGAATTGCTTCGCGTAGAGTTTCACGGACGAACAGTGTTGAATGGTAGAGTGAGAAAAAAATGAGTATAAATACAATACTTTAGGGTTTAGTAAAATTTATATTTGTCAACGAAGAAGGAAGAAGGTAATTTATGCAATGTTTATGTTTTCTGTATTTATCAATTTGATTCTGCGTTTATCAGTTTGATTTTGGGTTCGTTTGTGTTTGATTCTGGGTATGTTTGCATTTGATTTTAGATTTGTTTGCGTTTGATTCTCGGCTTGTTTGTGTTTTTTTTGGGTCCGTTTGTATTTTTCTGGGTTCGTTTGTGTTTTCCTAGGTTTGTTTGTGTTTTCCTAGGTTCGTTTGCGTTTTTCTGGTTTCGTTTGCGTTTTTCTGGGTTCGTGTTCATTCTTCTAGGTTCGTGTTTGTTCTTCTGGATTCGTGTTCGTTCTTCTGGGTTTATTTGCGTTCGTTTGCGTTAATTTGCGTTTTCTGAATTTTTTGAATATGATTGAAGAAGATACATAATTTTATCAAAAAATATTTTTTTAAAAAATATTTTTCATAATAAATAAAAATTAATTTTTTTTATATTATAAAATTATTTTTAATATAGATAATTATATTTTAAATTTATTAAAAATTATATATAATATTAACTATTATATATTTTATATATTAATTTAAAATAAATAATATAAAATTAAATAAAACTATAATAATAATAAATTATTATTAAATTTAATATCTAAAATTTAAATTATTATTTAAAATGGTAATTATTTTTTTTAATTTCANTTAAAAAATTATTTTCATTATATTTATTTATATATCTTATTTAATATATAAAATTATATTATTCAATAATTAAAATTTATTATTATAATAATATTTAAAATAATCAATATTAAATATAAATTAATATATTTATTTTACTTAAATAATAACTTAAAAAATAATTTTAAATAATAATAAACAATATATTTATAAAAATATTTTATAAAATATAATGAAATATAATAATAAGTATATTGTTTTAATAAAAAAATATTTTATTAATACATTTTAATTAAATTAAGAATAATTTAACAGTTCATAATTCTTTATATATTGATTTAAAATTATTTTAATAATGTTTATATATAATAATAATAATAATAATTTATGTAATTATTAAATATAAAATATAAAATAATTAATAATTTTTTAAATTTAGAAATTAAAATAATAATTATTTTAATTTTTTAAATTTGTTTAATATGAAAATATTTTTATTATTATTATTAATTTAGTAATTTAGTCCAAATATTTATAAATAAATTTAAATATATACTATACATTTTATATTTTATAGATGTATTATATATATATATATATATATATATAATTAAATAGGATTAAATTAGAACTGATATCAAAATAATAAATTTATTATTATTATAGTTTTAATAATTTTATTATTTATAATATAATTTTTTATAATATATTTATCAAATTATAATTATATATTATTTTTATTTATTTAAGTTAGATTTTAGAAAAAAAAAATAACAACAATAAATACATAAAATTTTATGTTAAGTTTATTTTGATATATATGAATGATTTTTATTATGTTTAATTTGATAATTATAAGTTTTATTTATATTAAATTGTTTTTAAAATTTTATTATTTATATTGCATATTATTTTTTTAAGAATATATTATAATTCTAATTATAATAAAATATTTTTATTTAGAAAAAAGATATTGGTGAAGCATGGAAGATGGAAAAAATTCGATATTGGATTTAGAAGATGAAGAATCAGATAATATTATTATCAATAATGATATTATTGGACATGCTCAACAACAACAACAAATGTGATTGATAACCGCAGCGGTCACATTATTCTGTTATGTTACTCATGGTTTATATTTGTTAAGTTCTTTGCCAAGTACGAGTAGATCTATGATTGAAGATGGTCCTGAAAAGGATTTTCGTAGGTGTGAGTTGATGTCTTATATTGTACATTTAGAAAGGTGTCGCAATATTATACGTATGGGACCTGAGGCATTTATAAATTTATGTCATCGATTACGAGCAACAACTATGGTCAAAGATGGTTACACGTCCACCATAAAAGAACAACTAGCTAAATTCTTACACATCGTAGGGCATAATGTTAAAAATCGAACTGTTTCTTTCTTCTTCCATCGATCTAGAGAGACTGTTAATCGTCATTTTCACAATATTTTGAATGCCATCCTTGAATTAGAAAGTGATTACTTAGTTCAACCATGTACAAACGAGGTGCAATCACAAGTGTTGAACAATAGCAGATTCTACCCGTACTTCAAGGTATGTTTTTTATGTGCACATTTAGTCATGTATATTTTATAATATAATGACTTTATGTTTTAATATACATATTATTTAGAAGGATTGTTTGGGAGCCATTGATGGATGGAACTCATGTTCGAGTCAAGATTTGTCGGACAGATCAACCTCATTTCCGTGGTAGAAAAGATTATCCAACACAAAATGTGTTTGCAGCTTGCGATTTTGACATGAAGTTCACTTATGTACTAGCTGGATGGGAAGGAACGACCTCTAATTCTAGGATATTGAAGGATGCCCTTATAAGAGAAGATCCATTAGTCATACTCGAAGGTGATAAGTTATATTTGTAAATATTGAATTTTAGAATATTATTGACCAATTATATTTGCCAATAGTAATATAATATATTTTGTGTAGGCAAATATTATTTGGGAGATGCAGGATTTGTGCTAAAAGGTCAAATCATTACTCTGTACCGTGGTGTGAGGTACCACTTGAAAGAGTATTCCCAAAAAGGACCACTAAATGCACGTGAATTGTTTAATCATCGTCATTCATCGTTTAGAAATGTTATTGAGAGAATTTTTGGGATTTTAAAAAAAGATTCCCTATCATTGCAAGTGGAACTGAACCTCATTATTGTTTTCAAACCATGAGGAATATAGTCCTAGCATGTTGTATTCTTCACAACTATCTCCGTGGTGTTGATAATGATGATTCATTTTTGAATGATGTGGATCGAGAGTTGATGGACCAAGAGGATGATAGGTCCGTATCACAAATCCATGAAGATGATTATAGACAAGGGGCAAACATTAGAGATATGATAGCAAATTAGATGTGGGCTAATTATNTAATTATCAAAGAGATTAATGTTATGACTTGAGAACAATTTTTTTTTTTATCTGAGACAATTTTAATGTTATGACTTTTTGGTACTATTTTGTTATTGTATTTAAGTTATGAAATTCTAAATATCCATAAGTAAGGTAATTAAATTTGGTACAGGTTCACTATGAATAGGGGAAAGGGACAAATGGTTGAAAGTAGCCAGTGCATTAGAGAATTTGTAAAATGGACCGACGATATGGATTTTCGTTTATTATCGATAATGGTTGATGAGGCACGAACTGGTAATAGAGTTGATGGTGCATGGACAACACAAGCCTACAGTAATATCCTCCAATCGTTGCAGTAGTCAGGATTGACAAAAAATAATATTAAAAATAGGCAAAAAAGTCTAAAGGACAAATGGCGAGAAGTTCATGACCTTTTTAGTGGACTAAGTGGATTTGCATGGAACAACAACACAAAAAAATTTGAAGCTGAACTTGAAGTTTGGGAAGAATTGATAAAGATAATATGAATAATGAATTTCTTTTAAAATTAGCTTGTGTAAATGTTTTTGTACAAATAATAGAATGCGTGTATTTGACCAGGCTAAACCTTTTGCTTCAAAGTGGCGTGTTCATCCAATCAGACATTATGATTTATTAGAAGAATTATGGGGTGCAGATCGACCCAATGGTAGTATGGTTGCCATTGCAAGACAAGCTCGACGTGAAATTACTCCACAACTATTTCATGTAGATTTGAATGATGATGTTGAGGAAGTGCAAGTACATGATGAATATATCCCAACATTTGACGATGCTATTCCTTCTTCAGCACAAAGGGATTCATATAGTCCCGGAGCATCTCAATCAATTCCATCTGCTGGGACCTCTTCATCTAGAGGGACAAAGAGAAAAGCACCCATGATTGACCTCATTGATTCCCAATTTGATAAGATGACAACAGGATTAGACAAGGTTATTGAAGCCATTGGTGTTGGAAATATGATAAGCCAAAAATTATCAGAAGTGGCTCAACGACAATGCAGTATTGTTGAGAGACAAGTGACAATCATGGCTGAACGAAATGAGTTAATAAGGCGATCTACAACCGTGCAATATTCAGAAGGTGACATTTGGGACATGCTGATAAGATTGGATTTACCAAATGAACAAATGATTCTTAAATGTTACGAGTTCTTGACTAATAATGAAGCTCAAATGAGGCGCCTTTTTGGAATATCCTCCCATCTAAGATTGAACTATCTTCTAAAAGTCATGTTTGATGCTAATTTTCAATAAATATTTCTAAGAGTAGATTTAAGATTTATATGTTAAATTATTTTAATATTAATGATGGCTCATGTATTTTATAGAATAACTTTAATGTAAAGAAATCTAATGTGATGATTATTAGATTATTATTGGATTAAAGTTATGGGGATTATTTTAGAGATATTAAAATTAATTCCCTCTCTTCTCACTTCTAAGGACAGGATGGTCTTTTAATAAATAAATTAATATTTATTTATTAAATTATAAAAGGTTAACGTTGGAGGTTAAAGAAGTTTTATTTATTTAAATTAAATAAAATTTAACGTTGGAAGTTTTGGAGGTTACAGAGGTTCCTTTTTATTTTAAAAAAGGAAGTTAACGTAACTTCTTTTAAC